>CM032453.1:38994235-39175352 GCA_019049505.1 Pachyrhynchus sulphureomaculatus | reverse complement strand
CAAAGTATTTGACAAAATTTTCTACAAATCAAGCTACTCTCTGTGCCTCCCCACCCTACTCCGTCGCACAGTGGGAAAAAAGGAAAAATCGTGTTTCAAAATTGTCTAGAGCCTTCAATTTTGGTTCGATTTGGACGATTTTTTTTTAAATTGAAGCTTAATAAATTCCGAACAAAGTTGTTCGAGCCGATTTTTCAATTAAACTTTTGTTTCAAAATGGCGGACGTTGGTTTCTGATTATATAGCGACTGAGACACAGAAAACGCTTACAGTTTCAAACAAAATTGTGCCACTGTTTAGCAATAGCAGCCACTTTTTTGCTACAACAGCAAACAACGTGGCTAGTGCAGCAAAATATTTAGCTATCCCTATTTTAACAAAACGTTTTAGCTGTTGTAGCCATTTTCTAGCTGTGTGAGCTGTCCTTTTCTGCGTGTATCGCTGTTTTTTGTATCTGCTAGAAAATTGTCTACAATACTTAAAATTTACAGCGGCAATATTCTAGCAATAACTGCATGAAAATTTAAATCCCGCAACTAAACTTGAATGATCTGACTGCCACAGTCTAAATGCCACAGAGAAACTTTCTTGCTCGATTCAATTTTGCCATCCGCCATACTTGATTTGTCATTTTAAGTCAATTGTTGAAACACATTTATAATTAACAACCTTAAAGAAATTATTTATGCAAATGTTATGGATATAAAAATAATAATGGTACGTTTATTCATATTTATAATACTTTTATTGTTCACGGCAGCCATTTTGGGTTCATTATTATTAATCTTGTAACTGTGATATTAGATATATTATCTGCGACATAAAAAAAACATACATACACGCATTTTAGCATAACTTGGTTTGAAACTCCTAAGCGTTTTCTGTGTCTCAGTCGCTATATAATCAGAAACCGCCCATTTTGAAGACGTCCCCCGCCATTTTGAAACAAAAGTTTAATTGCAAAATCGGCTCCGACAACTTTGTTCGGAATTTAATAAGCTTCAATTTAAAAGAAAAAATCATCCAAATCGAACCAAAATTGAAGGCTCTAGACAATTTTGAAACACGATTTTTCGTTTTTTTTTTTTTTTTTTTTTCCCCACTGTGCGTCGGCCCGTTGCGTAAACGCAATAAGTCAAATAAATTTAAACCTATTTATGCGACACCACGGCTATCTTGAACTGACTTTAATTTAAAGCTCTTGTCAATTGCAAATATTATTAGTGGAAAACATTTGTGAAAGAATATAAAATAAAAAAAAAATTGAAATCTTTCAACAAGCTATTTTTGATATAGCGCGAAATTTAAAAAAAAAGTGTTTTTGATCATATTAACTATTTAAAATAAAATAAAGCGTATGGACGTGCTTATGTGCGTGCGTCATGTATTATTCTATCAGTGGTCTCGAACGTCAAAATGCGAAATCGGTAGAGTTGCCCACTAATATGTATGTACGCAAAATCGATATATGAAAAAAAAATACAATATTCAATCAAATTTGTGTATTTTAATCTTCTTTACCTTTGTAAAATAATAGGAACTTACAGAATATACTAAGTATACAATTAAAACTAATAAGAGTAATTTGTTTTTTTTTACAATATTTTATATATGATTGAATAAACACTAATGAATACTAATAAAACACAATGAAATCGAAAAAACAAAACATAACCGACTAAGTAATTTGTAATTCGTTATTACTAAAAGATATCTAACATCAAATAAGTACACAAACTTAAATCTAATTAATTTTTATGATTTTTTAGGATCATAACAATATTCTTTGGCCATAGCCGCAGTTATCTTTGAACTAATTTCGAAGTCATAACAATTAGCGTCATTAAATAGTCGTTTTGTATGTATTAGACTAGTGATTGACTCAGTAGACAGCTTATTTCGCTGTTTGGTTTTCATAGGATTAATATGCGAGAATATGCTCTCAACACTAGCGGATGAATGGAGCAGTAATAACATAGTAAAGATGAAAGTAAACAACAAAGGAAAAATTTGAGTGTCATCGCCATACTTCAGTAAACTGACATTATCCGAAAATAGTTCTATATCATCAAAAAATGTTTTGATTTGTTCACAATTTCTTAAGATCGCCACTCTGTCTCAATTTGTTGTAAATCATTGTTCTGAACAATATTGGGAAGGTACAGGAATTATCGAAGCAGTTTTGCCACTTTTAACATTCGTTGGTTCAACTATGTCTAAACCTTTTGTTAGATTATTATTTTTCAATGGAAACCGCGCAGTTATTTGCTTGCAAGCTTCGAAATAAATATCTAGGGATCTGCGTTTAAACAAATTTACTTGATCTGGGCTTAAATCTGAATTACTAAGTAGTGTATTAGACCCCGCAGGGCCATAGTACACGGCATCGATACCCATAAAATGTCTAGGATTTTTAAAATCAACATTTTCGATTGGAGTACTTGTTAAATATTCTCTTTTTAAAAAGCAATCAAAAAAAGTTCTTAATGTTTGACTTATTTTTTCATATAAAACATGAATTTTCGGATGTTCTACCTGCACTTCTTTGTTTAAATCGGTATATAATGGTAACACGAAATCTAAAAATTCCAAAAAATAGAATGGAAATGTTTATTTCGGTAAAAAAAAATCGGTGAATTTCCTTGTATTCTCAGAAATCGTGGAAAAATCGTTAAATTTCGGTATTTTCAGTAGAACAGATCCCATATTGGTAAAAATACCGAAAAATCAGTAGGTTCAAGACCACTGTATTCTATGTAATGTGTGCGTGGGCACATGTGTTTGTATGTCTGTATATGTACGCGTGCGCCTACAAGTGTATTGGAGAATGCAAAGTATTATTTAAGTATTTAATAAAGCTTAAGATGAGTAAAACCGAAAATTAGTAATCTTTAGATGAGCTTGTATATTTGTGTATGTTACATATATTTTTACCTAAAGTGCCCCGCTTCTGCAATTTCTTACTATAACTCATGCTACCATATATTTACTTATACATATAGAATTTATACGATGTTATTATGTCATATGTTCTGCAAATTCACTTATTTATATGTAATAAGCGTTATCGCTTACTACGTATAAACGTAATAAAAAAAAATAATTATAATAATAAAATTATAATAATAAAATTATAATAATTAAAAAAATAATAAAATTAATTCCGCACGTTGACCTCACAAAATCATAAACAAAAAATGTGAGTTTTCTTTTTTTGTTTACTTTAACCTTAGTGGATAAACTCATTTTAAGTTATTCAAAATTAGTATTATTTCCTTAATTCTTGAGTTCGGTACAAAATATCTCGCGCTATTAAAAATAATAAATATAACTTGTCATGCTAATCATGCCCTCTCACATTCAGAAAATAGGATTAAAATTTGTTTATTGTGCTTTAAGAAAACAAAGCTAATGACTTAAATCCAAGGTGTATTACAAAAAAATATACATAATTATTAAAGTGTGATATAAATTTTTATATAAATGATGATAAGCACTTCTGTGTTCCTCATGCAATAGAAATGTATGCTTTATAGGAACGTAATAATCCAAACAGAGACATTCAAACTATAAATTTACCCGATATTTTAAGTTTCACGGGAGAAAATATAACTAGAAGGCCAATTGCACTGAAAACCTACCAGTGCCACTTATGTGAGTTAGGAAGATTTTCAAAATTCAGTTTGGTAAATCGTTCCACATCAGTAACGTTACTAACATTAGGTAAGAAAAAAAAAGAAATAAAAACTAGTACTAAACGTGGTGTAAAATGTTTTTAAATGAAATGAAAAAAACGAATAACTCATCTATGTAAATTACAAAGTTGGCTATTTTAATATAAGGTATAAAAAAAAATCTGAATCTGATTACATAGTGCAGTAAAAAAGCATTTAAAATTGCACAGTTTAGATAAAGAAATATTATGACTTTGTCCTCTTTGGGGTATCACCAGGAGTCTGGTCCTGAGTTTTCGACCTCGAAAAACTTGTGCTCTTTTGTTTATAAACAAATGAAGTTTTCAAAACGCGTTTTTTTGAGCTTATAATGCGAATGATTCCGGTTATATATGTACGGCTCGAAACAAAAAAAACAACGAATTCTTCGTAATGAAATTTCCAACATATTCTCGTTAGTTTTAAATTGCTCAGATATGTACATAACCTACAAAATTGAAAAAACCGACAAAAAAAACCGTATTTTTTTCATTTCATTGTACAGGCCGGCTAAGTAAAATCAATCGCCTTAATACTGTCAGAAAATATGTCTTTTGTTATAGCAAAAATAACCTGAAAATTTGGTTCAAAAATATAGAACCCAGTGGGCACAATTGAATTTGTTATTTAAAATTTGAATTGCCCGCCATTTTATGCCATTTGGTCCAAAATCGACCTTTTTTTTTGAACATTTAGGTCTTGACTCCACCTTTCCGATGCCATTAAAAAAAATTTTGTAGAGTCATTTTAACCGTTTTTTTTTTACATTTGTTTATAAATCAAATAACAACAAATACGTTTCTTCGGTAATTTTGAAAAAAAATTGAGAAATTTTTATCACATCTAGTAGAGAATCGCGAGACCCTTATTTAAAAAAATCATTTTTGTTAACAATTTTTTTTCAAAATGTCAACTGTTGTTATTTGATTAATAAACAAATATATAAAAAAACGGTTAAAATGACTCCAAAAAATCTTTTAATGGCATCGAAAAGCTGATGTTGAAACCTAAATTTTGAAAAAAAAAAAAGATCCATTTCGGACTAAATGGTATAAAATGGCCTATTATACAAATTTTAAATAACAACCGATTGTGTCCACTAGGTTCCATATTTTTGTACCAAAATTTTAGGGTATTTTGGCTATACCAAAAGACATATTTTCTGAAACTCTCAAGCTGATTGTTTCACATAGGCGACCTATATAATAAAATGAAAAAAAAAATGGAGTTTTGCCAATTTCTTCAATTGTGTAGGTTATGTACACATTTAAGCGACTTAAGACCAACGAGAATTTGTTGAAAATTACATTACGAACATTAGTTTTTTGTTTGTCTCGATCCGACTAACATAACCGAAGTTATTCACATTTTAAGCTCGAAAAACCGGTTTTGAAAACTTCAATTGTTTATAAACAAAACAGCACAAGTTTTCGAGGGCCAAAACTCAGGGCAATACCCCTGGAGATATCTCTGAGAGGATAAAATCATAATATTGCTCTATCTAAACTATGCCCATCTCATCATTATTTTGACTTTTTTACTGCACTAACAATAATTGTAAGAAAACTTTGCTACGAATGCCACTTACGTAAGCGAAAAGAGAAAACTCAGATTTTTTGTTCATGACTTTGTGAGGTCAAGAATCGCGATTCTTTTATTATTATAATTTGATTATTACAATTTTATCATTATAATTTTATTATTATAATTACTATAAATTTTGAATTTCCAGAAATTTTCCATCACGTATAAATTCTATATGTATAAGTAAGTATACGGTAGCGCAAATTATCGCGAGAAATTGCAAAAATGGGGCACTTTAGGTATAAAAATATATATATAACTAACACTTTTAATTTGACTCATTTTAAGCTTTATTAAATACTTAAATAGTACCTTGCAGTCTCCAATACAATTGTACGCGCATGCGCACATAAACAGACATATAAACACACGTACCCGCACACACTACATAGAATATTTTTTTTTATTATTTTATATTCTTTCACAAACCTTTTCCACCAATAATATTGCAATTGACAAGAACTTTACAGTCATTTCAAAATAGCCGCAACACTCTTTATTTTACCAAACACACCGGTAAATTGAATATAATGTACCGATCCAATTTAATCCTTTACGACCTAGCATACGGGAATGTACAAAATTTGTTGAGAAACTTTTGAATAGTTTGCTTATATAGAGATATTAAGGCCCGTTGGTTAACCGGAAACAAAGCGTTATTTATGCAGAAAATACCTTGATATATTGTCCCAGGTTGTGTTTGTTTATTTTACCTTATGTTTACCTTCGTAAAATAGTTTTGTATTCGGAAATAGAGAGGCTAAATTATTCAAGTTAAATTGAAATTTGTGCATAGCCTATTTGGTTAACATATATTACTCTGTATACAGGCATTATAGTTAATCTTAGGGTATAGTAGAATTTTAGTGTTGATTATATAAGTTTTAATTAAATTTTCAAATGTTAATTATGTATATATACAGGATAAAATTTTTTTAAAAAAACCTTGCTCGATTAAATAATATACTTCCTACATCTCAGTAATAAATATATACTGCACTTCTAAAGTTAAAAAAAAATGTTGGTTTTCAGAAAACTGAAATGTATCTAACAACTAACAGTTATTAAAACCGAAACACTATATTAAATAACCGATCAAGTGCAAATTGAACTTACGCAATTAGTGTTCCATACGTTGATTGCTTTTAAAATAAAAAATTTTGTTAGGGAGGTATAAAATGATCAGTGACTTCACAAAACATACCCCAAATGAGTTTTCAACAAAGTTTGTTTCCAATCTTTACTGAAAACTGATGACCTTGCAATTTTTGTTTTTTTTTATATACCAGATAAATTATTAAAGGTAATGCACTCGTGATAATTTTCGTTCAATCTACATCCGGTGGAGAATATTCCAGAATTTTTTCAAAATTTTTTGATCAGTACTTTCGAGATAAGGGGGGGGGGGCAGCGATTTTTTGCCTTTTTTTTTAAAAATAATACAAGAAAAGTGTGCGCAAGTATTACATTTATATATATATATATATATATATATATATTATATATATATATATATATATATATATATATATATATTTTACTCGTGTTTTCAAACACACATTTGACACCACACTCGATGATCTAGTAAAAAAATTTGTTTTTCACTTCCGATTTCACGCCCCCAAAACTATCCCCTTAAGTCAAAATTTAATTCTAAAAACTACATGGCTCTGATGAGGAAATCAATTCCTATATTATTACTAAAATTTCAACTTTCTATGACAAATAGTGTCGGAGAAAATCGGATGTGCCATATAGACAGACGGACGGACAGACAGACAGACACCGAAGTCATCTTATAAGTGTTCCGTACGGAACACTAATGAAAATTGATTAAATGATTGTTTTCTAATGAAAATATTAAGAAAATACACGTTATAACATCCTATCAAACACTCAAAACAGAATTCTGTTTATCCTAAAATTACGCACTAGATAGTGTCACTAACACGCATGATTGATTTTAAAGTAGTAGCAATATTTAGATTATTGCGCAAACCGTCAAGCAGTATGTGCTTAACTACAGTTAAACAGAAACGAGTCTGTTGCATGTAGAAGCCACATTAGAACGTTTAATTTGTTCACACGGACAATTTGTATCGCAATGAAAAAAATTCATATTTATACTGCGTCGTAATGAAATTGCAATAAAATTTAGTATTTTGAAACAAAATGTAATGAAAAATTTTACCTTTGTTGGGAGTTATTTTGTATAAGTAGTGTATTAGTTCTTTTTAAAATACGGAACTTCAGAAGTGAAAAAGGTAAAATTTCTTTAAATGGTTATAAAATAAAAAAGAACATACCAGTGGCAATATTGCCGTAATCCACGTTATTATCAAAATTGGCTTCACTTTGGTGTATTGGCTAAGACCATTGAAGTACATGCTGATTAACCATAAATCGTCAAGATCAATTTTGTCGTTAATTACAGAGAAGCACCTTTATCGCTATTTTTTCACAGGTCTGGGCCCAAGGATTTAGGATTTGGGAATGATTTTTATAACACCCTATATATATATATATATATATATATATATATATATATATATATATATATATATATATATATATATATACATATCCGCCTCTATACATATATATATATATATATATATATATATATATATATATATATATATATATATGTAAATATATACAGTGGCGAACAAAAGTATGGAAACATTTAAATTACCATCTCTAGTCTTATCATTTAAACGGTTTACAATTACAATATTTATTTATTAATTGTGTACATGCTAAAAAAATATTTTGAAGACTAAAACAGTTATTGTTTATTAGAAATGTGCTTAGTTTTTAACCTAATAAATTTATGCACAAACAAAAGTATGGAAACATTTTTGTTATAAAATAAAAAATCCACTAGGATGTCAAAAATATTTATTATTTAGTGGGGATATCCTTTTGCGTCAATCACTGCTTGACATCTTCTGCCCATAGAGTCAATAAGCCTAGCACAAAAATCAGGTGGTATTTTTTCCCATTCTTGTTTTAATGCGATCCAAAGTTCGTCCCGGTTTTTTATATTTCTTTTCCTAGTTTGTTTGTCCAGATAGTGACAAAAATTCTCTATCGGGTTCAAATCAGGTGATTGTGAAGGCCAGCGCATCACCCGAATCCTTTGTTCAGAAAACCAATTCTTGGCCAAGCGAGATATGTGTTTGGGTCATTTGCAAATTCATTGTTAGGCGAACGGATTGAAACCCAGAATTCCAATGTATTACATTCCACCATCCGTGAAAACCTCTATTGTAACACTATATATATATATATATATATATATATATATATATATATATATATATATATATATATATATATATATATACATATATATATATATATATATATATATATATATATATATATATATATATATATTTATATGTCAGAAAAAGAAGGAATAATAATAGACGGTGAACGATTAAACCACTTAAGGTTCGCAGATGATATAACCTTGATCGCAAACACAAAAGAAGAGTTACAAGAAATGCTGGTAGAATTAAATAACAACTCTCGAGAAATAGGTCTACAAATAAACTTCACTAAAACCAAATATTTGAACAACAAATCTTAAGATAACAGCTAGGAAGTGTTAATAGAAGGTGAAAGAATAGGAAACATACAAACATATATTTAGGACAAAAAATCGAAATATCAAAAAATAATTTAAATGCTGACTTGGATAGAAGAGGCTCGTTAGCTTGATCTGTGTTCGAAAGGTCACAATCCACATTTAAATTGGACATCCCAAATACAATAAAAGCCAGAGTGTTCGATCAATAAGTGCTGCCGGTATTAATATATGGCACTGAAACTTCAGGTAACGCAAAGAGCAATGGAGAGAAGAGCACTAAATATTAAACTCCAAAATCGTATTCCTAACATCGAGATACGAAGAACAAAAGGACAGATGTAATACAACGAATATGTATATTAAGGTGAAATTGGGCGGGGCATAACGCAAGGATGAATTATAACAGCTGGACACGACGGATGGTTGAGTGGAGGCCTAGAGAACATAAAAGATGCAGAAGTCGACCACAGACAAGATGGACAGATGACATAAGAAGATTAGCAGGACGCGACTGGATGCCAAAAGCAAACAACAAAGCCGACTGGAGACAATTTGGGGAAGCTTATATCCGACTATCGATGGAATAAGCTAATGATGATGATGGATGAAACAAAAGACAGCGGAGAAGATGTTTCAAGCAAGGAGAATTTGGCGAGATTAACAATACCAATCAAAAGAGACCATTAATTTTGCCATATTCTATTGCATGTTTTCACTGATATTATTATTTTTACCAAAACCTTGTTGCTATTAACATCTTCCCCGTGCTCTCTTATTTATAGTGTTGTAAAAGGGCGATTTTTTTTCTTAATTTCAAACGCCATCCTTACGTCAAGTAATACATAATTAATATATTATTTCTTTCTAGATTTGCCAACGGACCAACAGAAAACTGACGAAAATGAATGAGTAGGTTTTTCATCATCTAGGGACCTTAAAATATGAAGAAATGCAAAAAGCACGATGTATGATTTTTTCACAGATACAACTCTTTATCAAGGAAAGTAAAGACATTATTATAATATTTATTAAAAGAAAAACTTAAAAAAAAAACTTCAAGTGATACTTAACCAACAGAGCTCCCAGAGTTTTTTTCGATGACAAATAAGTTGTGATTGATAACGTAATATAAGTCAAAGCCTTATGTTCCTTTATAAAATTAAGTTATTATGAATCCTTTTTGTGTCATCAGCCATATTTTATTAGGTTTATTGGAAATTTAGATAAAAATGCCATATAAGTCATATTTGATATATTAAGGGAAAAAATATATATATACGTACGACGGTGAATTATCTTAGATTATGTTTTCGTTCTAGTTTCGTGTTTCATACAACTGAACCAAAAAAATAAATATAACTTATGGAATGGATATAATTATTTGATATTGAGTATTTCTTGTTATTTACTGATTACCTGTAATATAGCTTTTTTTTTACTCTCTTCCTTAGAGGAAGGCGGATAAGTAGTATTTTCTCAAAATGCTTTTGGCTGAGATAATATATCAATTTAAATGTTCCTACATTTGTCAAAATTTTGTTCTAAACGCTTTAATTGGAATATTTAACAATTTATTTTCCGAGGTATACTTTCTCAATTATCTTAGAAAAGCAACAGTTATCCCCGTTCATTAAAGGATTACATACACCTCGAATTTTTAAAAATTCGGTTTTTTTTACGGTTTTTTATTCTTTATACTTCTAATAATTATTCAATTCATTCTATTCTGCCTGCCCGTGGCTCCGTAGAGTAGGACTTTCCTTACGGTGCAAATGGTCGAGGGTTTAATCCCGCAGGTTGGTATACTTATTTATTAATTTATTTAAGTATATTTGGCCTGGCCACGTACATAGGTAGTAGTTGTTTTTTTTTTTTTTTTTTTTTTTTTTTTTTTTTTTTTTTTTATGGATCTAGCACACGTGCTGCAGGGGAAGTCCCTAAAGCGCTCCAGGAGCGGCACGAGTGCGGAAAAAGCGATTCACGTTGTTCTTGAATCGCTGTAAATTGTACTCGGTGGGAAACACAGCGCTGGGCAAATTATTCCAAAGGGATGACGTTCTCCATATAAAAGATTGCTTGAAAAGCGTTGTACGCGGAGTAACAAGCTGAACCTCATACGGATGCGAAGCACCAGCGCGACGTGTATTTCTAACATGCACCGCTTTGGGAGGAATTAAGCGGGCTACATCCTTCGAACACTTTCCATGAAAATACTTGTAGAACAGACTCAAGTCGCCAACCGTTCTTCGATGTTCCAGCGAATCAAGGCCGCCGGTCAATTCCGGGCCCCCAATCAGACGGACCGCTCTTCTCTGAACAGAATCCAACAAATGCAGTGTATGTTTGGGAGCGGAGCCCCAAACGTGGGAGCAGTATTCCATAGTTGGTCGAATTTGGGCTTTGTAAAGAATTAACAGTTGCTGTGGGGTGTAAAGCTTTCTGGTTCTAAATAATATTCCCAACTTTTGAGAAGCTCTCCTTGCTATGCCTGCAACATGTTCATGCCAAGACATATTTGCTCCCAAACTAACGCCCAACAAATTGAGCGCAGAAATACAATAACGTCCGTGGCAGCACTACCGCGTTGTCTAAAAGGTGCTGTGAAATACAAAAATGTTTGTGTTTCGGTACTTAGACAATGTTGACGGGTATTACGACATCCTCGCCGATATCCTTGGGATATGGAAAAAGTGTAAAATCCCTGAGGCAGGGAGGTGAACGATAAAAAAAAATTAAGAAAATTCCATTCCATTACAAAGTTATAGCATTAAATGTGACCTGGCGTCCGATTGGGACCGCTACCCGTTTTCAGACACTGTCTGCGATATTACTCAGCCAATTTTTAATATTTTTAACTTTTTTATAAATCTTATTAATTACTTTTTCTACAAAATGTCAAGAGGTTTTTTAATTTCTCTAATAAACATTTTTTATAGATAATGAAACATATATTTTTTGGTCGAAAATTGCATACTGAACTTTGAAACATCATAATTTTTCATTTTTGAAAAAAGAATCCTCGCCTCGTATGGAAGGAGCAGGTTGTAGCAACCACCATGAAAGCCCACCAGCTCTTAGGCAAGCTTCCTTCTCAACAAGTCTAGTAAATTATCAGCATACAAGAAAATTACAATTTATAAAATAATCGTCAGAGCCAAATGTCACATTTTCACTGATCTATCCTCCAGACAGTTCAAAACAAGGCTCTCCGGATCATCGTCAACGCCCCATGGTTCGTCCACAATACCCAAATTCACCGTGACCTCCAAATGGCAACAATCTGGGAGTTCATGAGCAACGCTCAGTTCAGATTTCTTGATAAAGCCACCTACCAACGCAACCCCACAGTCACAAATACTTACGGACCTCTGCCCAACGACAAAACTCGCTACCCTCTTCCCCAGAATTAGTACTAAGTTAATAATAATTCATGAAATATCTCAAGTCTCAGATATCTTAAATAATCGGATATGTATATGTATATATATATATATATATATATATATATATATATATATATATATATATATATATATATATATATATATATATATATATAATACATTAAAATTCCGGGGTTTCAATCCGTTCGTCTAACAATGAACTTGCACGACGTTTCGCAAACATCTCATTTGGCATTTTCAAGTGCTCTTGCTGCTGCTGCTACTCGATACTGTGATCTTGCTGCTACTGCCGCTCGAAGCTAACTGAGTTAGCTTCGAGCGGCAAGTTCATTGAAACTCGGAATTTTAATGTATTACATTCCGCCATCCGTGAAAACCTCTATTGTCGCACACACACACACACACACACACACACACACATATATATATATATATATTATATATATATATATATATATATATATATATATATATATATATATATATTGTGGCAACTTCAATTTTTAACTTGTATAAGCAGATAAGTAATTACTTTTAAAAATTCACAGAAGATATTATTTCGTACTTTTTATTACTTTAAAGAAGTCGATTTAGTTTTTTCTAAATTTTAGTTTTTAGGTAAAATTTTAATGCAACAAATTAAATATTTTCATTCTAGTGCTTAATTTTTGGTTGTAAAATTCTTCTTTTTTACCGACCCACCAACCAATCTAACTATGCCGCACCCACCCGCACATCACGTTACAAACAAAGTATAGGGAAACTTAAATTAAATAAACTAATTACCTCTTCTTTAGTAAAAAACGCACAATTAGTAAAGTCATTAATACTGAGAAGGCTTCATTTTTAAGACAAGCTTAACACAGTTTTTGAAAAGAATATAAATATTCATAATTTTTAAACTTTTTAAATTACATTGTTTTTTCTTGGTTTTAGAGGGAATTTTAAATGACCTAGGTTGTGTTTAAGTTTTAAATTTAAGTTTCTTTCGCACTAATTACAAAACTTCATTTGGTGATTTAAAACTTAAATCTGACTGAGGCAGCAATGTTTAAATTAAAATATTTTTCATAAGGTGGTTAAAGAAAAATTTTATTATGTTCTATTTTGGTTTATGATGATAAATCATGATTCTTGCAGTTACACAAGGCATTCTCGAGATCTTTACTCTTTAAGATTTGCGCACTTTATAAGCCCGGAGAATAAAAAGAGAAAATTCAGCTACTTGTTCCCAACTGTTCTGGAGTAAATAAACTGAACAAGTGCAAGTCATATTTGCGCATATTATTCCGTACGTTGATTTCTTTTAAGATAAAAATAAAAAAAAATATAGAAAAAAAAAAAAAAAAAAAAATAAAAAAAATAGTTCATGTTACTACATAACCTCTCTCCGCCAAAATTCGACTACTCATTCTGGAATAACTTTCCACCTTGGAAGTCCCCAACCCCTAAGGTAGATTTTCATCTTCATTCCAACAATGTAAAAGACAAAAAATTATTAGAAATTAAGTCGGAATTTCTTGAAAGGATATATTCTCAATATCCTGATCACTCCATCTTATATACCGAAGGTTCTAAATCGGATCGGGGTGTGGGAGCCGCTTACGTTCATGACAGAGTCATCAAACGTTTTAAACTTCACTTCTACAACTCCATTTTCACAGCAGAACTGCTCGCCATCAAGGAAGCACTTAAGTCTATCATTGCCTCATCCCAAGGGATAAATAAATTTCTTATAGCTTCTGATTTCTTGAGTTCGCTTAAGCTCATTATCGCCAATAATGCCAATAGTACTTACTTTAGACAAATCAGTGATCTCCTATATGTGGAGAGATATCGAAATTTCATTCTTGGGGATCCCTGGATGAACATTGAAGGTGATGACATAGCCGATAGAGAGGCTAAAAGGGCAGTAACTAGCGGAACTCTTTTCTCGGAGGAAAACAACATTAATGATTTTACAAAGACGTTTTGCTCAATAAAAAGAGACATATATCAACTGGAGTGAGACTTGGGGAATAACGAAAACCAACTATGGCCTCTAAAGCCTCTCGTATTTCCTCCTATTCATAATTCAAATAATAAAAGAATAGATAATGTATTGCTGAGAAAATTGGTCACAGGCACCCCGTGGGGGGGCGGGATAGAATATCTCCCCCGGTATGTTCTGCCTGTCGTAGGAGGCGACTTAAAGAACAATCTAGATGGTAGATGCCCAGATCCCACCAGCATCGCCCGGTGTGATACCATCGCATCGGCTTAAGCTGCGTGAAGTTGCTTAACGTTTCGTGGCTGTGCCGATGTCCCGGACTGTGGGACCAAATAGCATGATGAGGCACCTGGATACAAAAAATTCCGGAGGTAAAATAGCCCCCCGTTCGGATCTCCGGGGTGGGGGCTGGTTCAGGGGCGTCGACATGCAAAGAACAGAATTTCAAAATGGATTTTTGCAACATACGAGGTTTAAATTCGAACATAAATTCAGTGCACCAACACCTGCAATCAAATAAACCTCATGTACTCGCTCTCTGTGAAACTAAGGTCAGTTCATCGACCAGCACAGTAAACTATCTTTATCCTGGTACGATTTCTATTCCCGATTTAGGCGTAACTTTGGAATCTGTCTTTATGTCAGAAGCGACCTCTCTTGCCAACGAGAAGAGGCTCTGGAGCCCCCAAACTTTGATGTTATGTGGTTAAAAATAACGACTCAACCAACCACAAGGTTCGTCTGTATCCTCTATCGACCACCAAGTGATACAAACTTTAGAACACTTTTCGCTTCTCTTGCAGACACCATAGATCATTTACAAATTAACTATCCAAATGCCGAAATTGCCATCCTGGGCGACTTTAATGTCCACAACATCAACTGGCTTAAATATTCAAATACTACCGACGAACAAGGTCGTGAAGCCGAATCATTTTCAATCAGTTGTGGCTTGACTCAGCTTATTGATGAACCAACACGGATCCCTGATCGAGACGGAGAGTTCGCCAGTCTTCTTGATCTGTTTTTAACCACTAATCCGGAGATTTACACGGTCAGCGTAAATCCACCGTTAGGTTCTTCCGACCATAAACTACTTTCGACATCGAGTATTCTACCAATCAGTGACAGAGAGGCGCCCAAACCGCGCAAGATTTGGCACTACAAATCTGCTAAATGGGAAGATCTCATGGAATATTTTCGAACTTTCCCTTGGTTGGACGTTTGTTTTCGATCCGACGACCCATCTGACTGCGCCAGGGAGGTTCCCGATGTTATTTTGGCCGGTATGGATGCTTACATCCCTTTTTCGAAGAAATGCCCTTCCAACGGCAAGCCTTGGTTTGACCTAAAATGCAAAGAAGCTGTTGCTTCTAAACATCTTGCATACCGACAGTGGCGTGAAGATCCTAACACCATAAATCGTAACATCTTTGTTCGTGCCAGGAACAGATGCAAAGAAATTATCGACGAAACCAAGGAGGTACACAATCAACGGATTAGAAACAAACTTCTCGCTTGTCCCGGCAATTCCAGGTCCTTTTGGTCAGTCACTAAGGCAGTTAGTTAAAATTTCACCAAATCCACCATACCGCCACTCACACGGCCAGATAATTCTATTGCAACGACACCTGTTGAGAAAGCGAACTTGTTGGATGAACTCTTTGCTTCACATTCTACTGTCGATTTCCAAGGAAAAACACCACCTACTATTCCCATAGTGCAGTTAAGGATGCCCGATATTGTCTTCAGACAGCGTATCATAAAACGTATTTTGATGAAGCTAGACACCAAAAAGGCTTCAGGCGCTGACAGAATACCTGCCATAGTTCTCAAGAACTGTGCGAGGGAACTAACACCAGTTTTCTGTAGACTTTTCAACCTATCCTACAGAAAGGGAATATTTCCTTCCAGCTGGAAATGTGCCACAGTTCAGCCGATACCTAAAAAAGGCAAGAAGACCTTGCCAAATAACTACCGACCAATCACACTACTCTCAATAATATCGAAAGTCATGGAAAAGGTTATCAATCAGCATCTTCTAAAATATCTTGAAGGATTCAACATGATTAGTGATCACCAATATGGCTTTCGTAAAAATAGATCAACAGGAGATCTTCTGACTTATGTAACACATGTTTGGAACAACGCAATTGAACACTTTGGAGAATCTCGAGCGGTTGCTCTTGACATATCCAAGGCATTTGACCGTGTTTGGCACGATGGGCTGTTGGCTAAGCTACGTTCTTATGGTATGTCTGAAAAGTTCTGTTTGTGGCTCTCATGTTTCCTCAGAGAGCGTTCTTTACGAGTGGCGGTTGACGGATTTCTTTCTAACACATTCACTATCAACGCCGGTGTGCCCCAAGGTTCCATATTGTCTCCTACTCTCTTCCTCATTTATATTAACGATCTGCTGGAAAAGACCGAGAATCCAATCTACAGCTTTGCAGATGACAGTACACTTATCTCTTCATTCACTTTGAACGCTCGGACATCGACTACTCAGACGAATATCCGCAGACAGCAGGAAGTCATTCAACTTAACAAAGACCTGGAAGAAATTCTATCTTGGGGTGACAGTAACCAAGTGGAATTTAACGCTACAAAAACCCAGGCGGCAGTTTTTTTTTTCTAAAAAAGTTAACGCTGCAGAACCCGACATAGTTATGTCGGGGCACTCCATCCCTCTAACATCGTCACTCAATCTGTTAGGCGTTAATTTGGGAGCAAATATGTCCTGGCATGAACATGTTGCAGGCATAGCAAGAAGAGCTTCTCAAAAGTTGGGAATATTGTTTCGAACCAGAAAGCTTTACACTCCACAACAACTGTTAATTCTTTACAAAGCTCAAATTCGACCAACTATGGAATACTGCTCCCATGTTTGGAGCTCCGCTCCCAAACATACACTGCATTTGTTGGATTCTATCCAGAGAAGAGCTGTTCGTCTGATTGGACACCCGGAATTGACCGACGGCCTTGATTCGCTGGAACATCGAAGAACGGTTGGCGACTTGAGCCTATTCTACAAGTACTTTCATGGAAAGTGTTCGAAAGATGTGGCCCGTTTGATTCCTCCCAGAGCGGTGCATATTAGAAGTACACGTCGCGCTGATGCTTCACATCCGTATGAGGTTCAGCTTGTTACTCCTCGTACAACGCTTTTCAAGCAGTCTTTTATATGGAGAACATCATACCTTTGGAATGGTTTACCCAGGACTGTGTTTCCCATCGAGTACAATCTACAGCGATTCAAGAACAACGTGAATCGTTTTCTCCGCACACGTGTCGCTCCTGTAGCGCTTTAGGGACTTCCCTGTAGCACGTGTGCTAGACCCATAAAAAAAAAAAAAAAAAAAAAAAAAAAAAAAACTTACCACACACACACTCATATCTCCTAAAAATAGAACCATTGCCGAAGTGTGATATATGCCATTCCACTCTGTCGGTCAAGCATATCTTTGAAGCATATCACTCCTTTCATCTGAGAATTAAATATAACATCCCTCATTCAATTAAACAGAACATTGAATGATTCTCATCAATCAAAGAAAATATCCACAAATGCCTAAAAGATCTAAAAATATCTATATAATTGCTTAATATATCTAATGTGGGGCGCTAAATGACCTTAGCAGTCGATGCGCTCTGACCAATGGAAACAACAACAATAAAAATTTCTGTTATGGAGGTATAAAATGGTCAATGACTTCACCAAACACACCCCAAATAAGTTTTCTCTCTTTCTGTAAATGATCGATGGTGTCTACAAGAAAAGCGAAAAGTGTTCTAAAGTTAGTATCAGTTGATATTCAATAGACACTATTTTTAATCAAATAACATCAAAGTTTGAGGGCTCCAGAGGCTCCTTTCGTTGGTAAAAGAGATCGCATCTGACAAAAAAGCAAATTCCGAAATTACACCGAAAACGGGAATAGAAGTCGTACCCAATATTTAGAAAGTTGACTGTACTGGTAGAGGAACTGACCTGAATTTCGCAGCTTATTTAATTGCAGGTGTTGGTTTACTGAATTTATATTCGAGTTTATACCTCGTCAAAAAATTTTTGATCTCCACATGGTGAAGTCCCCAACCAGCCCCCATCCAAAGATCCAAACGGAGGACTATTTTATCTCTGGAATTTTTTTAACCTGGGAGCTTTCTTTTCTCACAGTAAAATCCGGATTATTTGTAGATGTGTATTTCTAGAGGGAAGTGTTTATATATCTATGCCCGGCAATAATACGATCACCAACAATTTAATTTTTATTTAGTTTTCCTTCACATGTAAAAAGATCATTTGATCCTGTTATCCACTAAATTTGATTCAGAAACAAAGGAAATATTGCAAAAATATATTAAAAGGAATTCCTTTTCCGTTTTAAGGCATCTGTGAAGCTGTTTTAACATTTTTGCGTCACTACTTATGGAATTCTTATTTTAGATGCGTATATGTACGGTAATGCGCCTAAAGATTAGTTTGGTTTGTCAAATCGATTAGATAATGGGACTTGTGTGACTTTATTACGTTAATAATACAAATAGTGTATTCCACGAGTTGAGTTTCGGTCGCGATGGGTGAATACGTAAATCGAGCGCCCGGCAATTAGTCAACTCGTTCAACGAGCATTATTACGGTAGTGTTTCGATCTATTTAATTATTTTGTCGATTGCAAAAGGGAAAGACTAGAAATAAAGCAGAGTGTAGTGTGAGATTAAGACAATAAGTAAACAATTTGGAAATTTATGAGAATAATTTTGTGAAATTGTATGAAAACTAACGAACCGTGATCATTTTACTGTTTACAGTGATAAGAAATATAAACAACAAGCTTTTTTCTTTTTCTCCCGTGTTTAAAAATGGAATATACGAGGAACACACATAAAGTTTTTATAACAGAAGGAAAAATGGATAGCGATGATTATACCTCAGGAGACTCGAAAAGAGCAAGTCTTGAAGAAAAAAAAGAGCCAATGGGATTATTCAAGAAGAGTAAAGAGCTGATAAGAACACCACAGAAAGAGAAAAACGAAAGAGGGGATAAGATAGACAATTTGATAGAAATAATCATAGAACTAATGTCAGATATAAAGGATATGAAGCAAGATCAGAAGAGATACCAACAAGAGTTGAAGGAACTAAGAAAGGAGAATGAGGTATTGAAAGAAGAAAATAAGATAATTAGAGAAAACATGAGAAGTATGGATGAGTATGGAGATGAGTAGACTCGAAAAAGACAACGTAAGGAATAATATTGTAATATCGGGAATGAGTTTTGAAGCGAATAGCCAACCAGATCTGAAAATGGGTGTAGAACTTTTTATGGAGAGGGCTATGAACACAAAAGTACAGTTTAAAGATGTGATAAAAATGGGAACGACTATATACAAGATAGAACTTGGTAACACGGGAGATAAGGAAGCTGAAATGAAAAATAAAAACAAACTGAGAAACCTAAGAGAGAGAGTCTATATAAACAACGATTTAACAAAAGATGAACGCGAAATTCAAAAGAAATTGAAGCATATAGCAGAGAACGAGAGAAAGAATGGAAAAAGGGTGAAAATAAGATATCAAAAAATCGAAATCGAAGGAAGAGAATATAAATGGGACATTGGGGAAAAAAAACTGTAAGAACAAACAAAGAATACTACGACCATCAAGTCAAAAAACCGAGAAAAAGGAGAGAGATCGGTAGATTGACGACCACCCTAGCAAAGATAAAGGATATGGAACAGAGGACTAGTAAAATTAATACAAATAAGAAGAAGATCAAAGAAATAGATAGGAAGAAAGAAATGGGAAATAATTATCGAGTTTTAGATTGAGAACAAGGGATAATAGGGGTATAAACGGAAAAGAGGATGAACTGACAGAGGAACAACAAATGCATTATGTAGGAGTCACTGAAACAAAGAGGAAAGGAAATGGATTCAAAAAATTAGAAGGAAAAGCATACAAAAACCAACATAGAGATATAATACCGGAACAAGATACAGAACTCATACAAATAGAAGAAACAAATACAGAAGAAACAAAAGAGACTATCGGCACTTTAAACAGGATGGAAAGATATAGAAGGAAATATGGAAAAGACAAATATAGAATAACTCAGCTCCTAACAAGGGGTAGAAAGGCATAAGGATTAAGTAAGTGTATTCCACGCTATCGGAGCCGTTAAGTTTTTACAAAAACAATGAAAGAAAGTTTTTTTTTGGTATAAATCATTTTATTGTTTAAATTATTCGTCTTTAAGATTTGTATAATTCTGTATGCGTTCGACCCAATTCTCGAAACATTTTTTCCACTCTGAAGTTGGTATCCCAACAACATCGTTCTGGAAAGATTCAACAGCTTCTTGAGGTAATGAAAAACGCTGTCCCCCCATTTTTATTTTTTTGACATTCGAGAACAAAAAGAAGTCATTGGGCGATAAATTAGGTGAATACGGGCAATGAGACATTAATTCGATATTGATGAAGAATGATGCGACGTTTTCGGTTGTTTTTCCTGATTTTATCGATACCTTCTGTCAAACAAATTGTTGTATATCATTCAGCGTAAACTGTTCTTTGATTCTCCAAAGCAATAGTTGCAACATGTCCAGTATAACCAAAGAAATAAGCGATCATTTTCTTGAAAATGCTTCGCAAATGAACCACTTTTGTTGGATTCGGTTCATCTTGAAACATCCAAACAGTTGATTGTTGCTTAGTTTCCGACTCCTCGGGATATATCCAAACTTCGTCTCCTGTTACAATATTATATACGGATTTTGCATGTTCTCGGTCGAATTTTTTGCACATTTCCTTACACCAATTGACACGAGCCTGTTTTCGAGTTTTGGTCAAATTATGCAGAATCTATCAAGAACAGGTCTTTTTCACAGCTAAATGTTCATGCAAAATTAAATATACTGCAGTTTTCGGTATATCTAAGGGTGCCTCTATCTCACGGTAAGTCACATGCCGATCCTCTTCAATTATATTCCACACAGCATCGAATTTTTTTGGAACAACAACCGTTTTTGGACGACTTTAACGACATTTATCGCTGACGAAAGCACCAACCAATTGTAAACAGTCTTTTCTGAAGCTGATTCATTACCAAAAGGTGAACGAAGCGATTCGAAGTATTGTTGTTAAATTAGGCCTTTACTAAAATCGTAAAAAATCATCCACCGAAAACCTTCACATGAAATTTCCATTTGTTCACAAAACTATTTTTTTAAACGCTTACTGTAAACAAACTACTAAGCGAATTTCTGAGCTGCCACTGTTTTAACAATAACAAATGTCAAATTTTACAACAATGTTAATGTTACATCCCTACAGCGCCATCTAGCCGTCGTTTGTAAAAACTTAAAAGGTAGCCCTCGTACATACTCTTTATAATAACAGATAGTGTATAAACAAAAATAAATAATATCCCTATTTTATTAAAAAAATAAACGAAACTATAAAAGAAGATAGATTTTCATCGGAACTAAGTGAATTTATTACTCGTATCTAACAAATTATGTATAATCCATCTATAATAATATGTATACACCACCATATTGTCCGACACAGCGAACAATGCAAAATGCAGATGGAATAGATAGAGCTTTTTATGCTCTAAACTACATTTAAGTAAAATTACATGCACATAAAGTAGAGGCTTTTATGTAAATTTTTCTAGTTACGGTATAGAATATTCCTGTTGATCTTGCATTCAAATTTATCAAGCTGTAAAAAAAAATAAGGTATTAGTTTGCGGTAGAGATGGGCAACCTGGATTCATTTTAAGATCCCTTCCTACGAATTTAGGTCAGTATAATGTTACAGTTCCGATTCGAGAATCAGGAATCCATATTATGATTTTCACTACTTAAATGATACATTTTTAGTGTTCCGTTCGGAACATTTTTAAGATGACTTCGGTGTCTGTCTGTCTGTCTGCCTGTCTGTCACACCCGATTTTCTCCGAAACTATTTGACATAGAAAGTTGAAATTTGGTAATAATATAGGAATTAATGGCCTCATTAGAGCCATGTAGTTTTGAAAGTTAAATTTTCACTTAAGGCGTTAGTTTTGGGGGATGAAATCGGAAGTGAAAAAAAAAATGTTTACTTGGTCATCGAGTGTGGTGTCAAGTGAAAGCTTGTGAAAACACGAGTAAAAAATATATATAATGTTATACTTGCGCGCACTTTTCTTTGTATTATTATTCTGGAATATTCTCCACAGGATGTAGATTGAACGAAAATTTTCACGAGTGCATTACCTTTAATAATTTATCTGGTATATAAAAAAAAAACAAAAATTTTAAGGTCATCAGATTTCAGTAAAGATTGGAAACAAACTTTGTTGAAAACTCATTTGAGGTGTGTTTTGTGAAGCCACTGATCATTTTATACCTCTGTAACAAAATTTTTTATTTTAAAAGCAATCAACGTACGGAACACTAATTGCGCAAGTTCAACTTGCACTTAACCGGTTATTTTTTTCTTTTTCTTATATTTTAATCAATTGTCATTGCAAGGGAAACACTTTTCTTCGTGGGTAATCTCTAAGTGGAAATTTATATTCATGTCAGTCAGTACTTGTCACAGAAACGGCTTTAAATATCGCACTGTACTATGACTGATGACTTAAGCTTTTTATTTCATAATAAACTTACCTTTATGTTCCTTATTGAGCCTGTTTGAATTATTTATCATCAACATCATCATACAGCTCGCATTTAAGTCCACCGCTGGACATAGGCTTCCTTCAAACGTCTCCAGTTCTCTTTATCTTTACCAGATGCAGCCCAATTCATTGACATGCACTTTAGGTCATTCGTCTATCCTGTGAGAGGTCTACCTCGGCTCGGCTCAGCTGTTAGCCTCCACCCTAGAAGTTTTTTTGTCCATCTTTCGTCCACCATTCTGGCGATGTTTCCAACCCATCTCCACTTTCGTTTTGGGATACATTCTATGGTGTCACCTACTCCAGTTCGCCGGCGTATCTCTTCATTTCTTTCTCGATCATTTAAGGTCAGGCCAAGCATCAATTTTTCCATTGGCCTTTGCGCCACTCTTAGATTTTCTGCAATTACCATAGTCACAGTTAGGGTCTCTGGGCCATAGGTCAGGACTGATCATCATCATCATCCACTTCTCGTCCACTCCACATAGGCCTCTCCCAAGCTCCTCTACTTGTCCCTATTCTGTGCCCTCCGACACTAATATTTTCCACCTATTCTGCGCACGTTGTCTGCCTATCTCGTTGGCAGTCTTCTTCGTCCTCGTGTTATTTGCCTAGGCCGCCAAAAAGTTATTCTTGCTGCCCATTTATTACCATTATCCCTTGCAACATGTCCTGCCCAACTCCATTTAATTTTTGTAATCCGTTCGATAACATCTTTTGTACCTGTCCTGCGTCTTAGCTCTTCGTTTCTGATCTAATCTCTAAGAGAAACTCCCAGCATTGTTCTCTCCATAGTTTTTTGCATTATTCTCAACCTATTTGAACTTCTTCTGTATCAGAGCCATAGTTTCGAGTCCGCCACAGGCAAAATGAAACAATCAAACACTTGTCTTTTTAGATTTTTGCGAATTTCTCCATTCTTTAATATATAGTTCAGTCGTCCGAAGGCAGCCCAAGATAGTCCAATTCTGGGGGAAATTTTTAATGTTTGGTTTTCTTTCCCAATTCTAATATTATGTCCCAGGTATATATATCCGTTTTCTATATTGTTACCATCTATCTTGATTTGGGGACTGCCCTTGCTCATTATCTTTGTCTTATCATCCTAAGACGAACATTCCATGACGCTGAGTTTAGTTCTATTAGCATCTGTTCTACTTCCTTGATGTCCGAGAAGATTAGAACTATGTTGTCTGCAAAACGCAGATGGTTCAAGTAAGTTCTAGCAATATGTCCTTCATTCTTCCATAAGCCACCAATCCTAAGGTAATCCGGCTCGTCAACTCACAAATCTGGTTATTTCTACTTATTTTGATTTCATGGCCCATGTACACATATTTATCCACTGGATCTATAATATTATCAATTTATTTCTGGTCGCGGGGAATTATTTAGACCTGTAAAAAATTTACCAATTCTTCTTCTTCGTGTGACTAGGGAGATTCTCTTAATTTCGTGGACGATGGGAACCAGTTTTGTCCTCATTTCTTAGGTGGCCGTCCTGGCGGTCTTTTTTCTATTGGTAGTCCTTGAATACAAATTCTTACCAATCTGTCTTTGCCTATCCTTCCTACGTATTCTTTTAATTTTTCTTTTTTATCTTGGACCGTTTTACAAGGCCTGGTACGCCATATTTTTCGCGGATGGCTATATTTGTTTGCCTGTCTCGTAGTGTCAGACTTTCATTCACTGCAAAACAACGACTAAACACACGTCTCTGAAACTTTATGGCACGCCATGTAGTAGATAACACTTCACAAATATAACAATTTAGCCATCTTAGCACCATATCTGTGTCAGGCCAAGAACTTTTGGAACGACCCTCGTATTGTAGTGAAATTGTTAATTTTCATGATCATTTGCAACCTGAATATAACGCCTTCCTTGCTCTATAAAATAATTAATCAGTCTTCTTAAAACATTTTTTTCCTAACTGGTTAATTAATATATCTTAAATGGTAGTAAGGATATTTAAATAAGTTTATACATCATCATCATCTCTTTAAATTATCTTTCAATCTTATTTGCGGTCTTCCTCGCGCTCGTTTTTCTGTACATGGTCTCCATTCTTGAATCTTTTTGTTCCATCTGTTACCAGGTTCTCTCATTGTGTGTCCTGCCCACTTCCACTCCTGGGTCGCCACCCGCTCTTTCAGGTCTGTAACCTTTGGCTGTTGTCTTATGCATTCATTTCTTATTTTATCGTTGAGTTTTATGTGTAACATTTGTCGTTCCATTTCTCTTTGGGTTATGCCTAATCTCTCCATTACAGCCCTTGTAAGTGTCCACGTTTGTGATGCATAAGTCAAAACAAGCAAGACACATTGATCGTAAACTCTTTTGCGTAGTTTCAGAGGGATTCTTTTGTTTGTCAATATTTGTCTTGGTCTGTCAAAAGCCGCCTAAGATAATCTAACTCTTCTTTCTATTTCTGCGGTTTGGTTTGATTTGCCGCATTTTACCAGTTGTCCCAAATATATATATTCGTCTACATATTCTAGTGTTCTGTTATCTATCCGTATGTTTTATGGCTCTCCCTACATTTGCCATGGCTTTTGTTTTGTTTATATTGAGTAACAGTCCGACTGTCTCTGACTTCGACTTTAATTAATTCAGCATTTCCTATGTCGTCTATGGTGTCCGAAATTATAACCACATCATCAGCATATCTTAAATGATTCAGTCTTTCTCCATTTATGTTTATGCCTTTGCTTTCCCATCGCAGTTCTTTAAAGATTTCTTCCAGAGCAGCATTAAATAGTTTTGGGGTCATTGGGTCTCTTTGTCTTACTCCTCCATTTAGACTTGATATTGGTATAGACTTTGTTATGTATTTTAATTGCCATTTCCGCTTTATCATAAATTTCTTTCATAATATGGCTATATCTGGAATCGACGCTGCTGTTATTTAATGCCCTCACTGCCGCCCAAGTTTGTATGCTGTCAAATGCCTTCAGGTAATCTATGAATATTATGTACAAAGGTAGGTTGTATTCGGTGACTTTTTTTATCAAAGTTTTGATGGTAAGCAGGTGATCACAAGTACTGAAATCCTTTCGAAAGCCGGCTTGTTCTATAGGTTGGTTTAGTTCTAGTTTATTATTTAATCTGCTAATAATTATTCTGGAGAATATTTTGTACATTGGTCTGTAATTGTCCAATTCACATTTATCTCCTTTTTTAAAAAGTAGGATTGTATTGGACTTGTTCCAATCTTCTGGTATCTTCCCTTCTTCCAAACATTTATTGAATAAAATTTTTATTAGTTGTGTGACTTTCACGTTTCCTTCTTTTATAAGCTCCAGCAGTACTCCATCAGGTCCTGGTGCTTTATTATTCTTCTGTTGCTTTTATTTCATCTTCGGTTATTTCTGGCATTTCTTCTGAATTAATTTTTATTACGGTTCTTTGTACTTCTTCTTTAATGATGTCTGGCGGTTGGTTTTTCTGTTCGTAGAGTTTTGAATAGTAGTTTTCCACAATTTTTGCCATTTCTTCCAAGTCGTTTACTTTTTGTCCTTCATTGTTATTCAGGCCGATAGTTGTTATTTTGCCTAGATCTCTCTTTATAGCTTTCATGTTTTTATTTTGGTCTATTATTTGTTCTTCTAGTTGTTTTCTTTTATCTTATTTTATATATAATAAAACACTGCCACTGGTTTATATATAATTGTGATGACACGTTGCGCTGTCGATGCAGCTTCTTCCGATCTACATTTTACACTGTCAAGTTAGGTTTAATGTTTACAATTTTATATTATTTCTTAATTATAATACTACACCTAAAGTAGCTGTAGTCCTTAATCGATTTATTTACATTGTCTCTAAAAGGATTAGTTTTAGTTTTATATTAGTTTAGTTATAGTATTAGTTATATATTTACAATGAATTTCCATCAAGTAAAAGCTACAACCATCCGAAATTTATCTTCTGTGTCTGGCCGCGCTCGTTTCTTGTTCCTATTCCGTGTTTTCCAATTTTGTTTTCACTTGGGTCTGCTTGCTTGCCTAGTTTGACGTAACGTATGCGGGGTTTGGTTTTGACTTAAAGCTGTTGAAATTTCTTCGTAGAAAGTGTCCATCTCTTCGTTATCGTGCGATGATGTTGGAGCATATATCTGGATAATTTTCAGTTTATACATATGTAATTTATATTTCTATTTTTTGAGAGCTTATTGTTTCCAGTATTATTTATATATTTTTCTCACTTTAAATTAATTGAGTTGCGCAATTAAAATGAAATAAAATAAATGAATGGCACAGCTACCAACTCAAAATAAACAAAAACAACTCGATTCATTCAGAGATGTATAAATGTTATTGTTTCAAATTAATGTGACCCGATTTAGAATCGATACATGAAGCAATTCAGCCGTTATCTAATAAAATATCTGTTTTGCTGAACCAGCTCAGTTGCAAGCAACTCATCTCTACTTCGGAATAATGCGCCGCCTTCGAATATGGAAACCATTTTAATTAAAAATTAATTAAAACAATTTAATAATGAAACCCCGCAGAGAACTTAAGAGAATGTTTTTAAATTATTTTGTTGGTGTGGTGTATAAATTATCATTATTAAATACTAAATTTTATCAAATTGTTGATTCATTAAAATACCACGAACGCTTTGAATTTAACTCCCTCCAAACAAATAGGCCAAATTATTATTGACCTATAGAGTGCGACAATTATTTTTTCGAACTGGCGTTGTGTATTATATCAGACAGCACTCATTCGCCTTAACAAAGACCTGGAAGAAATTCCATTTTGGAATGACTGTAACCAAGTAAAATTTAACGCTACAAAAAGCCAGGCCGCAGTTTTTCTCTAAAAAAAGTTAACGTTGCTGAACCCGACATAGCACTCCATTTCTCTAACACAGTGGTTGCCAACCCTTTTTAGTCGCGACCCTTTTTTAGATTTTTTAAAAATATTCGCTACCCCCATTTCCCATCCGCCATATTGAATTAATAAAACAAAAAATAAAGGGTTTGAAAAAATATATTTTAAGACTTAACAGTAATATTTTTTATAAAGTATTAATTATTAAGTATTAATGATTAATGTGATGATTGAGGTTACATCTGCTTGACAAGTATTATAATTCTTGGTTAAGTTTTTGTCAAGGCCAATCTCATGTTACCTTGAACATCCAGTTTATTCCTGGCTTTTGTCTTGATCTGCAGAAGAGTTGAAAATCCATTTTCGCAGAGGTAATTAGAAGCCAATGGCACTAATATTCGAAAAGAAAGTATGGAAATTTTAGGATACGAACGACACATAGTACACCAAAATTGAGGTAACTATTTTTCCTGAAATAAATCATGCTCTGAGGAGTCATTTCACAGCTCCAGAAATTCATACTGCACTTCATCGAGAATGTTGGTAACATCCAAAGATACATGAAATGTGTTTCGTACTATTGCAGCTTCTTGTTCAGAGAACTCCGAGAAATAACGTATTTCAGATTCAATAACTTGAAGGAAGTTATTAATTTCCTCTCTGAGATTCCCGTCTCCGATTCTTTAGTGTTTGTGCAAAGATGTTCAAACGTGGTAAAGTTTCAAAGATTTACTTTACCTCGCCAGTTTGTCAGATTTAATACGAAGGCCTGAAGCAAATAATGTGCTTTCCCTTACCTTGCAGTTTCAAATTTAGCTGATAAGGAGAGGTGCGTGCGCCAGCAGCTCACTGATTACATCGCATATCTCGTGTGTTGCCAAGCATAAATAAATTATTAACATTTTAACACCTACCTTTAAATTTTAAAATTTAAATATTTAATAAAAGACTGTTTTTAGTCAATTTCCACTAGTTTATTTAAATTACGATGACGCGTTTCGTTGTCGATGCAGCTTCTTCAGATCTACATTTTACACTGTCAAGTTAGGTTTAACGTTCACAATTTTATATAATTTCTTAATTATAATATTACACTTAATTAAATTACATTGACAGTATTGGACAATCCACACAGACATGGAATAAGGAAAATAAATTCAATAATGGTGAATTGTTTAAATCTACCTGATCGTTGAGTAAAGTACCTGTAGTCCTTAATCCATTTATTTGCATTGTCTCTAAAAGGTTTAGTTTTAAACCTTTTTGTTGGGTATGTAAAATTTTGAAATTCTTGTTAAACGTGTGATTTTCTTTTAAAAGATGATGAGCATATGTTGAATTAGACTTTCTATGGATGAAACTTTTTTCATGTTCTGTAATTCTGTGTATAAATGTAGGTCCAGTTTGTCCTATGTATGTTGTAGGACATGACTCACATGTTAATTGATAAACCCCTGATTTATTGTCTTTATTGATTTGTGGTTTGTAGTTTGTAGTTTTTGAGATATTTCCCTATAGTATTGTTAGTCTTGTGAGCTATGATAATATTTTTTCGATTTAAAAATTTTCCCAGTTTTTCTGTTGGTTTGCCGAAATAGGTTAAGCATTTAAATTTGGTTTTTCTGTCCTTAAAAGTGGGTATATTTCTGAGATTGCCTTGTTTCTAAGTTTTTTCCTAACGGTGTTATCGATTAAAGTAACCGAATAACCGTGGTTAACGGCTATTTGGTTTATGTAGTTTAATTCTATAGTAAAATTGTCCTCTGATAAGGGGATATTAGTTAGTCTATGGATAAAGCTATGATAAGCCGCGAGTTTATGATGGTTAGGGTGGTGAGAACTATTGTGACTTGTGGTATCTGTATGACAAGGTTTGTGATATATTGCAAATTCATGTTTTTGCATGGTTTTACTGATTGTTAAGTCTAAAAAGTTGATTTTCCCTTCGACTTCTTCTTCCATTGTAAAACTGATATTTCTATGTAAAGAATTAATGTACTGTAAAACGTGAGTTAATTGTCTGCCTGTACCTGTAAAGCATAGAATTATATCGTCTACGTATCGATACTAGTATAGATAATTATTACTATTGTTATTATGGTTGTTAAATATCATTGCCGTTAGCCCTTAACACAAGGCAATCTCAGAAATATACCCACGTTTTAAGGACAGAAAAACCACATTTAAATGCTTAACCTATATTTCGGCAAACCAATAGAAAAACTGGGAAAATTTTTAAATCAAAAAAATATCAACATAGCTTACAAGACTAACAATACTATAGGGAAATATCTCAAAAACTACAAACCACAAATCAATAAAGACAATTTATCAATTAACATGTGGGTCAGGTCCTAAAACATACATAGGACGAACTGGACGTACATTTATACAAAGAATTACAGAACACGAAAAAAGTTTCATCCATAGAAAGTCTAATTCAACATATGCTAATCATCTTTTAATAGAAAATCACACGTTTAACAAGAATTTCAAAATTTTACATACTCAACAAAAAGGTTTAAAACTAAACCTTTTAGAGACAATGCAAATAAATCGATTAAGGACTACAGATACTTTACTCAACGACCAGGTAGATTTAAGCAATTCATCATTATTGAATTTATTTTCCTAATTCCATGTCTGTGTGGGTTGTCTAATACTATCAATGTAATTTAATTAGGTTTAATATTATAATTAACAAATTACATAAAATTGTGAACATTAAACCTAACTTGACAGTGTAAAATGTAAATCTAAAGAAGCTGCATCGACAGAGAAAAACGCGTCATCGCAATTTAAATAAACCGTTGGAACTTGACTAAAAACAGTCTTTTATTATATAGTTATAATGAATTTCCAACAAGTAGAAGCTACAACCATCCAAAATTTTAAAATTTAATTTTGGTTTTTAAAATTGATAAACTCCGCCTGCAGTGTTGATGGATGGATTGAGTAGTTCATCAACACTGTTGCCGGTCCCAAGCCCGGATAAAGGAGGAGGGTTGTGGCGTTAGGAGTTAGCACCCTAACACACGTAAAACCTAAACTGGGAAATGCTAGTAGGATGAAAAGTCACAAGATAAGCAAAATTCCCCGGGTGGAAATCCACACCTTCGAAGAAGGGAGCCCCATCGGATACGGGGGGGGAGGCAATTCTACTTAAAAGCGAATAGTTAACCCAAGCTTAAAACTCAGACAAACGAAGAAATCCCGAAACAGAATAGCTGCTCTCGGCACCTGGAATATACAGGGATGGAGGATAAAGAACATCGAAGTCATACAAGTGTTTAAGAAGATGAACATAGACATTTTAGTAATAAGCGAGACGAAGAAAAAGGGAAGTGGAATAGAAGAAATAGATGAAGTGATGCATTGTTGGAGTGGAGTAAAGAAAGGAAGAAAGAGCAAAGGCCGGAGTTGGAATATTAGTAAAAAAGAAGTGGAAAAAGAAAATAACATCTTGGGCACCCATCAATGAAAGAATCATAAAACTAAATATAACAATGCTATGAAAAGACATGGTAATATTAGGAGTATACGGCTCAACAGAAGACAGCACTATAAAGATAATTTCATGGAAACACTAGAAATAGAAACACAAAAATAAAGAAAAATCAAGAATTAATAATAATGGGAGATCTGAATGGGAGAACAGGAAGGAAAACAAAGGACAATACCGTAGGACCATTCGGAGAAGACATTACTAACGACAACGGAGAGAGACTAATAGAGCTGTGTGAACTAAACGGCCACAAAATAACAAACGGATTCTACAAACACAAGGACATCCACAAATATACTTGGATGCAAGAAACACGAAACTTAAAACCAATAATAGACTACATTATAATTAAAAACGATACCACTATCAAAATAAAAGACGTAAGAGTAAAGAGAGGAGCAGAATGTGGAACAGACCATAGACTATTAATAGCAAATATAAAAGTACCGTGGTACAAGACAATAAAGCAAAAGAAACAATAGATAAAGAAAACAGAAATACTAAATATTTTTAGGTTTCGTCTTATGTTACCAACATGGTCAGCGAAACAAGCATCTTCTGTATAAATAAAGTGTTTGGTGTACTGGTGATAACTGTTGTGTCATAGAACCAAAAACTATAGTTAATACACTCCCAGAATCTGGCAAAAATGCCACAAAAATCTTTGAAATGATGAAGAAAGTAAATGAGAATGATATTTATAAAAAAAATTTAATAGATTTAACGTTTTTTGGATGGAAAACAGTTTGAAGATGGCAAACACACAAGCAGATCAAATCATTTCGATCAACAGAATTGATTCAAAAACGTGAATTCGTAGGAAATGAGCACAATGCGCCATTAAAAAAAGATCGAAAGAACGTTAAATATCAAGAGAAAAACAACTTAAATGACCTTGAAAGAAAATCCAGGCGAAATAAGGGTTTGCGAGACGTTTGCTCTACATACCTCAAAAGAAAATCAAAACATATGGGGACTAAATCCTTCCAGGAAAATAATATGAGCGTCTAGAAATAATCCGAATTTTCTGAAGTAAATTGTTATGTGATGAAATATGGTGTTATCATCCACACCCAGAAATCAAGCGTCAAACTCTAGATCGAAAGTCAAAATTATCATCACAAACCAAAAGAAAACACGAAAAGTTTCATCACAATTCAAAACAATAATAGTTACTTTCTTCAACCCAAAAAATTTATCGCAAATTCGTACTGACTGATTAAACTATTAGTTACTTGGAGATATTTAAAACGCCTGTGTATGTGAATAAAAGTAAAAGAATACTTTCTCGAGGACATATAGGCTATTCAAGTGGCTTCTACGAGTGATGAGCAAAATGAGCCAATTCGTCTAAATCCTTATTTAATGGTTGTAAAAAACGTATTGAATTAAGCGAAGAACACATTGATTAAAAAGGGTATAATAACGTAGACAGCATCAGTCTGGAAATTACTTATTCCACTGTGTATAATATCCCAGACACACTTCTTTCCTCTCCCCTAAATCCTTCATACAGCTTCGCACGGAGATTGATATTTTTAACGAATACTTTTTTTGGGATATGAAAGGAAAATACGTTTTTTTCTTCAATAGTTGTTTATTTTCTCTACGATCCTAAACTTATTATCTTTAATCTAATTCTAATCTCCTCCTCCATTATTGATCTGACATTATTACAGAATCTAAAAATAGCCAATTGTATTGCAATCAATAAACTCCTTAGAATTTCTTTCGTTTTAAATCCTCATAAATCATAAAAAACCTAAAACGTGCACTCTGTCGGCTCATAGCAAGCATTTTTAGAATTAAAGAGATTGGCAGTTTTTTAATCCGTAGTTCAATTTATAAAGTTTAGTTTTTTTCCTACACTATAACTTCTATATTACGCCACTGCGAGATAATCTTTTTATAAAAAGACAAAGATAAATAGTAAATACAGTCTGTCAAGTAAGAATGTGTCAATAATTCATTTTTGGTAGATGCCATTCAACAAAAAATCGGTAGAGGAAACCTTTAGCTACGACGCATTTTAGTAAAAGTGTCGAAATCACGTAAAATCCAAAATGAATCACTTGTTGCGCGTCCGTTCGAGGCAGTCTTTCTTTGTTCCCATCCAAGGGAGCCTAAAATGGTACATTCCACGGCCACTAAATATATTAAAAAGTCGGTATCGTTTGTGAAGAAGTAGGTAAATCATTTTAACGAGACGAAAAACGTGGCTCGGTAGGCAGTCACTCCGAAAGTCTAAAATGAACCGTGTCTTTGTTTCCACGGGACCCGCAATTGACGCTGCCTCAAGGAGCGGCAAAATTAAGAAAATCAGATTGGAATGTATGTCATGAGACCATTCGACAACATCTTCGTGCTCATGATGTCAAATTCCGAAGCACGTTGAAGACACCTTTGCTGGGCGAAAATCACCTAGTAAAGGGCTTGCTTTGGCCTACGATAAGATACTAGAGTAGCCTTCACCATCGCCGGACGCCAACCCTATTGAAAACGTTTGGACCCTTGTAAAGATGGATGGATGGATGTTATGGGGATAGGGTGCATCGACTACTAAGGTCATTTAGCACCCAGAAATGTATAAGTTGCAGATAACATATTTGATTTTACTTATATTAAATGATGATATTCATTTTCTTTTAAATATTCCTCGACTTGATTTATATGGGATTGTATTTGATCTGGACTTAAGATTTGCTTCATGTTTAGAAGTAAGTGATGCTTTTCTCTAGATTGTGAGAAGTGAGAGGATTCAAATATATGCTTTACAGTAAGAGTGGATTGGCATATAGAGCAGATGGGAGCATCTTCCTTTTTTAGAAGGTAGGAGTGAGTTAAGAATCTATGACCTATAGCTAGTCGTCTCCAGATAGTGTTTTGTCTTCTTGAGAGTAAATGTGAATAAAAAGGGGGGTAGACCATAGGTTTTAAGTCCCAGAGCTTATTGGAAGATTCCTCCAAATCCCACTGTAGTTGAAAAAGATCCCTATAAATGAGTTTGATGCGATTAAAGTAATCGTTGGGATGGTTGTCTTCTCTTATAAGGGGGTCTTTTTTGCATATAGATCTGCTTTGTCGTTTCCCACTATCCCAGTGTGTGAAGGAATCCAGAGGAAGATTACATGGATATTGCGGTGATTGGCTATATATAGGAGATCGGAGATTTGGTTTAAGAAAGCAAATTTAGTATTCCCATTCTTTATGGATTCTAAAGCACTCATTGAGTCAGATACAATTAAGAATCTTTTGAATTTCCCTGCATTTATTGCGAATCGTAAACTTTCTTTGATTGCAAATAGCTCCGCGGAAAAGATAGAGAAGTGAGATGGAAATTTGAATAATTTAATAGTGTAATTGTGATTAAAAGCAGCGCCCGTCCCTTGTTGGGACTTAGAACCGTCAGTGAAAATGATTGAATAATCTGATTTGTACTTGTTTATTCTTTCAAGTGACTGAGCATATAGAATTGATTTTAGTGAGAGAGATTTGTTAGTTTTGTTTAAGGTTAGATCTACTACAGGTTTTGAAGAGCGCCAGATGGAAGAGTAAGGTTGTGTTTAATTCTAGATGGTATAGATAGAGGAGGAAAAAGCTTTATGTTTCTGTTATGAATGTTGGAGAGATCAAGTGAATGTCTATTAGAGGTTCTGAAGGCACCTGTGGCGAGTCTGATGGCTTGGTTCTGACTTGGATTGAGTTTTTTCTTAGTATTTGAACTAGCAGAATCATAAATGAAATCACCATAGCTTAATTTAGACAGGATAAGAGATTTGTAGATATGCATAAGTGATGAGAAGTCTGAGCCCCACTTGAAACTGGAAAGAGATCTCATAATATTCAGATCTTGGGCAGTACGTGCTTTAAGTGATTTTATGTGGGAGCTCCAGTTTAATCTGTTGTCAAATGTAAGTCCCAATAAGTTGTGGGAATCAACAATTGGATTTGGAGAGCCATTTATTGTCAAAAGATTAATTTTAGAATAGGACCTGGATTTACAAAAGTGGATTTGAGAGGATTTGGTTGGTGAAAAAGAGAAACCATTTTTGATAGTCCATTTTTCGAGAGCCGAGAGAGTACTGTTATGAACAGAGGTTAAAGCAGAGGAAGATTGGGAAGAGTAGTAGATTACTACGTCATCGGCAAATATTTTGAATTTGACATGTGATGGGATTTCCCTTCACATAGATATTATAGCTATGTTAAAGAGTGTAGGGCTGAGTACAGATCCTTGTGGTACCCCAAGAGAAACCGAGTGAGATTCAGATAGGTGACCGTTTGCTTTTACTTGAAATGTGCGAGTTGTTAGGAAATTGCGAATGAAAATCGGAAGAGAGCCAACGAATTCCATTTCCTCTAGTTGTTTGAGTATAAGATGTCTGTTTTATCGAAAGCGTTTATTAAATCTAAGGAAATTAATAATAGGTGTTCTCGTCTGTGGAGTGCCCTTCGAAAGCCAGTTTCCAGTGAGGCCAAATGACCCATGGTTGATCTAAATTTTCTAAACCCAAATTGGTGGGGCGATAGAAGGTTGGATGTCTCCAAAATCCATGACAGACGCTGATTAACCATCCTCTCCATGACCTTACAAATGTGGTTCGTCAGAGAAATGGGACGATAACTGCTTGGGGAGGATATAGGATTTCCTGTTTTGTGTATCGGAATGATAATCGAATGTAGCCATGATTTGGGGAATTTGCCATTTAACCATATATAGTTGTAAAGTGCCAATAGAGAAGCAAGCGAGTGCTCAGGCAGGTGTTTGCTCATATCCGAATGTATGGAGTCAGATCCCGGTGCAGATTTTTTGGATAAGTCTAGAGAGGATTGCAACTCCTCACGCGATAAAGGGTCATTGTAGGCTTTGGGAGAGTTGGAGTCAAATCTGAATTGATTTGAGGAAGAAAGGAGAAGTGGAGTGAAAAAGTTGGGAGGATTTATGGTAAATGAAATCAGCAATGGAGTTACTTATGGATTCTGGATCGGATATTGTTGCGTTTGAGACATTTAAAGACGGAATGTGATTTGAAGAGAAACCTTTCATTCGTTTTATTGATTGCCATAGAGCGCCAGAGGAAATAGGAAATTTGATGGATGTTACAAATGATCTCCAAGAGTTGGTTTTGGCTTTTTTTTATGATTTGCTTAGCCATAGCTCTCTTTTTTTTTAAATTGATGAGATTTTTCCTGTGTGGGATGTCTCTTGAAAAGGTTTAGAGCCTTCTTCCTGCATCTAATGGCGATGAAACATTCGTTATTCCACCATGGGACTGATGATTTATATTGGCATGTATTCAATTGAGGGATGCATTCAAGAGCAGCTGAAGTAATGATATTTGTAAAATCCTGTAAGAATGAATCAACGTCGTGGACAGGATAAGAGGATGGTTTAATGAGAGAGTAGAATCTGGGCCAATCAGCTCTATTCAAGTTCGATTTGAGTGATGGATTTGAGTGATGAGTAGGGTTGGTAGAGGAACGGAGAATAATCGGGAAGTGATCACTCCCGTGAGTATCTGAAGAGATGTCCCAGTCGAAGTTTGTGGCTATACTGTGGCTGCAGATGGATAAGTCGATATTAGTGAGAGAGCCTGTGGAAGAGGAAATGAAAGTGGGAACGGGGTGATTTAAAATAAATAGGTGGTTATCAGAAATTAGTTGCTCGATAATACGTCCCCTGGGATTTGATGTAAGAGAACCCCAATAGAGGGCTGTGGGAGTTGAAGTCCCCAAGTATTAAGATTGGAGAGGGAAGTTGAGTGATAAGAGATAGTATCATTGTGTGGGATACGTTTGTTGCAGGAGGAAGATAAAGACTGCATAGAGAGACTGGAGTACCCAGAGTAATTCTGATTGCAACAGCTTCGAGGGTAGTTTGAAGAGGAATGGGTTCAAAATCATAATTCTTATGAATGTAAATTGCTGAGCCACCAGATGCTCTTGCCTGGTCTTGCCTGTTTGTGTAAACCGTGAGATAATTTTTTATTCTGGAGTAATTGTTATCTTTGAAATTTGACTCCTGAAGGGCTAATATTGATGGTTTGTAAGATTTTACTAATAGAGAGAGGTCCTCAAACCTAGGTGAGAACCCGTTCAGGTTCCACTGAATGATAGGAATGAATTTTAATTGGAGTGAGTTAGTTCTTCTTTAAGGGTTTGCCCTGAGAGACAGTCATGTCTAATTCCATGAAGGAGTCTTGTGAAGTTAATTCTAAAATGGATTCGTTGGAAGATGTTGAAGTGGATTTGGCAGATCGATTGATTTTCTTTTTACTTTGGTCTTTTTGGGAAGAGGTGGAAGAGTTTGATGTAACTCTATGTCGACTTTGGACGGATTTTGTCGCAGATTGCGATGATTGGGCATGTTTAGTTAAGGAATCGGTTTTAGTGGGATTTTTAGAGGGACCCTTGTAAAGAGAAAGTTCAGAGGAAAGGCTCTGAGGACTTTAACTCAGTTGTCTCTCGAGATTCTTAAAATATGCAGAGTAAGCCGAAAATCTCGTCGACAGCATGCCGCGGTTGTTAGCATACCAAGGGATACATTGATGGCAAAAAATGTTCTCGAAACATATGTTTTCAAAAATTCGAGCGGTCACGTTCTTACTTGACAGACTGTACAAAACGAAGGAAAAAAAAATTAAAGAAACTAAGATAAACAGACGATGTAGCGCTTATCACGGAGAATCACTTGGAACTACAAGAAAGGATGAAAAGACTAAAAAAACGATTAGAAGGAAAATGGCTAGATATAAATATGAGTAAAACAAGAATATCAGGTTGAAAGAACCGAGGATACACGTACAACAATACATACTCTCGATCAAGTAAGAACATGTTGCGCATTGTTCACTAAAAATGTATTTATTTAAAAGTTTTTTTACATCATTCGACTGTAAAGGATTGTCATTAAAATGCTAACGATTCAGTAGTTCGTCTATTCTTCAGCAACGCCGATGATCTCCTGGCATCTTCGGGGCAGACTTTCAATGATGTTTTTCCGCATATTCTCGGAGCAAAGATTTCCAAATTGTCCGAATTTGCCATGACCGCTGCTTCACTGTATACGCCTTTTTACTTCGGAGCTTCTGCTTGGTCGATGTTTACAGTAAGATACAATGAATTGTACTAAGTAAGCACACCTCATACTCCATCATAGGCTGACAGAGCAGCCACAAGCCGACAGAGTGGTTCCCAAAGTCAATACTACAACGGAGGCGTGCGGTTTTCGAGGGATCTCCCTCAGACATATGTCGTTTCATGTAAAACTACTGAAAACAGACGAAGTCCATATTTCAGCAGACTTAGTCTGTTTTCAGTAATATTACACTAAACCACATATACCTGAGGGGGATTCCTCGAAAACCGCTCCGGTTGCGTTGAAGTGTTGACTTTGTCAACCACTCTGCCGGCTTGTGGCTGCTGTGTCAGCCTACGATGGAGTATTAGGGGTGCGTACTCGGTACAATTCGTTGTATCTTACCATTACGTCCCCTCAGTACCTGGATAAGGACGCGTCTCGGAATGGATTTGACAAATAAGAGAATAGTGGGTAGACAGCTGAAATTTGGACTCGGTCTTCAGTAATTTTACATTAAACCACACATATATTTACTCCCAAATTAACGCCCAGCAAATTGAGTGACGATGCCAGAAGAATCGAATGTTCCAACATCACTATGTCGGTTTCAGTAACATTAACTGCCCCCTGGGTTTTTGTGGCATTAAATTCCACTTGTTACTATCACCCTAAGACAGAATTTTTTCCAGGTCTTAGTTAAGTTGAAAGACTGAAAATCTGTGAATGTTTACATGGTTAGCCGATATTCGAGCGTTTAAAGCAAATAAACAAATAAGCGTAGTGTGATCTGCAAAGCGGTACGATGGATTCCTGGTCCTTTCCAGCGAATCGTTAATGTTAATTAGGAAGGGAGTAGGAGGCACCATGGAGCCCTGAGGCACACCGGCGTTGATAGTGAAGGACGCTCTATGAGGAAACACAAGAGCCATAAACTAGGGTAACTTAGCCAACAATCCACCATGCCAAACACGGCCGAATGCCTTAGATATATCAAATGAAACCGCTCGAGACTCTCCAAAGTGTTTAGTTGCGTTGTTCCAAACATGTGTTACATAACTTAAAAGATTAGAAGAAGATACTAAAAATACATTACTAAAAGTGATATGCACCCTGTAAGTAACTGTTAATATTTTTCACAGTCCATCAAACTTTTTTCATTTATCATTTATTTTTTGAACTCATAACCGAATACACCATAAATAAATGAAATTTATATTTTATTTATGATTACAAACTTTGAAATAACGTACATATTTCTCACTGAAAAGGGTCGACATTTACCCAAGTTCAAAAGTCAGGCTTGTGAGAATTAAACCAACATTATTTATTTCGTTCGGCATCAACACGTTTTTAGTTCAGCACGACCGTTGGTTCTAAAAGTTATCGGTTCGATCAATTTACAGGGTTAAAATGCTTATATTTTCCATTGACCTGACTATTTTTCTTTTACAAAAATGGTTTACAGTTTCACCTCAATATAAAAAAAGGGTAAAACCATCCACCTTCATATTATCGCCAAAATTTGTAACAAAAATTCTGAAAGGGGATCAAATAGTAAGTAGGTGAAAGGAAATTGCTAATCATCTCCCCACTTTTTTTTAAAATCTAAGAAATAACATGCATAATTGCGGAACTTACGAGGCTGGGTTAACTGCACAACAGACTAAATATTTAGATCGACAGTCTGGGGAATCTATGAAGCCCTAATAATTGCCAACCTTCGTAACAAAGATGACAGTTGGAGAAGGAAAACTTGAAAATCTCAAACCAATCATCTTAACTTGTATAATGCTAGGTTTACAAATTAATTCAAATAAGTATCTTAGAATTTAGTTTAAAATAGTAACCATTTCCTGCCACTTTTATGTGTGAAAGTGTCAATCCAAATCACCACTTCTCATAATTCATATAACTTCAAACTACAGTGTCGAGAGCAGTGACGTTCAACAAGTAACATTGAAGGTACATTTTAAATGAGAAAATATGCGCCCAAAATTGGGCAAATGATTTGTTCAACTTTCAGCTGTAAAGCACGAAATATGCGAAATATGGTACCAGCGATTTTATCCACTAATCGAACCAATAATAAACGAGAACCGATGGATACATCTTCGTTTAATAACAGTATCAAATTGCTAACAGAACATATAGCTACTAAGTTCTTTAATCAAAGCATCGCAGGAAATATGAAATTTGATAATACGTTTGATAATATTAAAGTTAATACTGAAAATCAATATTAAAAAATAGTATTATTTCGTCAATGCTAATAATTAGGGTCTAATCTCATGACCCATATGGACTAGAGATGTGAATATTGTAACTACCGGATACAAAGTACCCGTTACTCGTCCGTATGTAAAGTACCGGGTAGTCGACAATAAATGTACCCGGTACCAGGTATCTACACATTGATTGCTGGTAAATAAGTCCGCTCTCTGCAGCAAACCAAACTAAAACTACCAATGCCATACCGGTAGCGATAGATACCTACTCGTCCCCACGAAATATATTTCGTCTTCAACGGTGGCGTTCAGTTTCAGTACATTCGGTATCAATAGTAATGATTGACAAGAATGAGTGCGCATATACAATTATAAATTATACAGACATACATATACCCGAAACTAAAATGAATAATAAATACAAATGGAGCGCGTGCCATTAGGAATGCAACCAAAATTTGCACATCGTGTATGCAATATTTTATTAAATAGGTATATGAAATATAAGTACACATTTTATCGTTTATGAATATTGAAATGAATATGAATATTTTTTTAATTAATAAATTAATTAGACACAATAATAAATACATAAAGAATAGTGTAGGTAGGTATATTGGCAACTACGTGACGAGATCGGTACTTTGTACCTGGTACAATGTGACGGGTACTTGACATCACTGATACGGACAACTATGGTCAAACACTAGAACTGAAAATCAACAATCTACAGCAATCGGTAAGTAAATATTTACTGTCTGTATGTCCCTGTGGTTCGTTCCCAAAAATCCGAAGTTCCCGAAGTGGTTTTCTGATGAACTTAAAGATCTTATCATAAAAAAGAAGTTGTGTCACAAAGAATACAAAAAAACCCGTCGGTGGGAAACTTATCAGAAGTTTTCGGAGTTAAGAACCCAATCCAATATCTTAAAGAGCAACTGCTACTTGCAGTATGTTAAGAATATTGAGACAAATTTAAAGCATAACATCAAACAATTTTGGAATTTCATTAACAGTAAAAAGGGGGGCAAGTCCACCCCTACCTTAATAAATCTGGACGAGCTAACAGGGACGGATGGACAGACTATTGTGGAAATTTTTAAGTTTCATTTTCAGGGTGTTTATAGGTCGGATACTGACGGTGGTGAGCCTGGGCTTGAGGATGGTGGGGATAGTGGTGGATCATTCTCCTCTGTTGAGATCTCCCTCGGGGAGGTGTTTGACTGTATGTCCAAACTTGACTTAAATAAGGGACCGGGTCCTGATGGTATATCTCCCAGATTTTTGGTTGACTGTGTCTATGCTTTGACCAAACCGCTCCATATGCTTTTTAAAATGTCCCTAGAGAGCGGTGTTTTTCCTGACCAATGGAAATATAGTTTCATTACTCCAGTATTTAAGTCCGGCGACAAATCAGACGCTAAAAATTATCAACCTATTTTCATTCTAAGTTCTATTCCAAAAGTATTCGAAAAAATTGTTTGCGACAAATTAAAACCATTCATAAAGCCTTTTTTGGTTCCGGAACAGCACGGTTTGGTTGGTGGCAGATCGACGGCTACAAACTTCATCTTGTTGGTTCAAAGTACTATTGAATGTAATGGAGGCGGGTGGTCAGGTTGACGCGGTTTATACGGATTTCAGCAAGGCCTTCGACACAGTCAACCACGATATCCTGATAGGGAAGTTAAGAGGTTATGGGTTTTGTGGATCACTACTGAATTGGTTGACCTGCTACCTTACATACAGGAAACAGTTTGTTAAAGTAAAGGGCTTTGTGTCGAGTGAGGTATCTGTTGCATCGGGTGTACCGCAGGATAGCCACCTGGGCCCGCTGTTTAATATATTTATTAACGACCTACGAAGGATGATTTTATTTTCAAGGCCCTTGTTTTTTGCAGATGACTTGAAATTGTCTATGGGAATTCATTCTGTTGACGATGCTATGAGACTGCAGGGAGACTGGTGAGTGAGTGGTGCAGGAGAAACAAAATGAAACTAAATATTACAAAATGTAAGATTATGTCGTTCTTTCGAGTGAAAGTTCCGGTTTTGTATGACTACAGTATTAATAATTGTCTTCTCGAAAGAGTCTCCTTATTGTGTGACTTGGGTATTTATTTGGACACTAAGCTTGATTTTTCATATTCATTATGACTTTATTACTAACAAATGTATTAAACTCCTTGGCTTCGTCTGTAGGAATACTAGGGATTTCCAGACCGTAGATAGCGTGAATATTTTATACAAGGCCTTGGTGAGATCTTCTTTGGAATATCTGTCATGTGGTCGCCATCGTATGCTGTGTATATTGAGGGGTGTTGAGAGAGTACAGAGGAAGTATGCTAGATATGTCTCTTGCAAATTTAAGTGGAACGTCACTGCCTATGGGGACCAGCTACGAAGACTTCAGCTGCAATCACTTTCAAGACGTAGGAAAGTTGCTGATATATGTTTCTTATTTCGACTTGTAAATGGTCATATAGACTGCTCTGATCTCTTGAGTCTGATAAATTTTCATGTTCCACCAAGATCAACAAGGGACCACGTACTCTTTGCCCCGAGGTACCACAGATGTAACTATGGCCTATTCTCGCCGATCACTAGAATCACTAATGGTGCCAGTGAAGCGGATCTTGATTTTTTTAATCTCTCTTTAAAACGTTTAAAAAGAAAAACTGTTACAGTCCACTGAGTTTTTTAAAATGATAATTACTGGTGTTGTTATTGTATTGTTATAACTTTACTATATTATTGAAATTTTTCTGTAAATACTATGTACAAAATGGGTCTGCCCGTAAATAAACAAATAAAAAAAAAATTTAAAAAAAATAAATAGTCTACCAAAAATAAAGAACATAGTCCAAAAATATCTAATCTGGAGAAAATTTGAGAAAGTCGTGCGAAAAAAAAAAATGGCGATTGCAGTAACTCCATCTAGTAAAGGTAACGTAAATCCTAAAGAGTGATATATTGTCAATCAAAAAGATAACTACAACTCAAGACATGCGGCAATCGTAAACGCAGAGACATTGCAAAATGAACAACACCAAAATTCCATTGATGCCGTAGAAAAAATTAACAATAAACAAGAAGGGTCATTCACGTGATTAACATTAAATAACAAAAGGAAAGATGAAACAACGGCAGTATATTGAAGGTAATAGAGAGAGTAAAAGGAGCAACGGCTAAAAAAGACGTTTGGTAGCTCCGGTCGTTGCTAATTCGCCCGCTTTATCAAAACCTGTTATCCCCGAGTCTGAAACCGGTTCTGGAACCCACAGTGGTTCAATTCCATTATTCCTGACGGCTAAGAGTTGAACTACTTGATCTTGCAATTGATCTGATGGGCATCCACAGCCTTTAAGGCCGCTTGAGTGTCTGAGAAATTACATATTTCTTTGTTGCGGTAGCCCTGCCTAATAATCTCACAAACTCGTGCTTGAATTGAGTGAATTTCTACCTGGAATATTATTGCATTTGTCCCCAACAGAGCGCTAACACTCCACGTAAACTTTTCTGCATACTCGCAGTTTTTGATCTATCAGTGACATACGTATATGAGACATGTTGCCATCGTTGGAGTCTTTGCCTTAGTCCATAGATTTAGGTCGCACCTAAATCTATATAGTCAAATTATATGTCCAAGAGTTTGTAATTGATTATATACATAACCCTTGTGTGACCAAATGATATAAGTTGTTGTTTCCATTCTCCATTTGTCCTAATTTGGCAGAAGCCATTGAGATGATTTGATGAATATATCTAGGAGTATTAGTGCTAGAATTATTTCAGTTGTAGTGAAATTCTTGCTCATAGACGAGTACATAAGCAAGTTAACCACTGCAAACGATATAGTTCCATGGTTGTTGTTCTCAGCCCTGTTTTCGTCCACCGTGCTACAGCTCCGTATGTAACCATGAGTTTGATAATCATAACGTATAACCAAGGTACCATCTTAGGTTTTCTGCCCTAGTTTTCCCAAAAAAGTTCCTACATCTCATAAGACACATTTTTGTTTGGTTGTGGCTTCACACCTCTTGATATAACCTCTTACTATCATATTTTATGACTTCCCAGGTTATGTTTCTAGGTTTAGCAGCTCCGTCATTTTTCATAGATTGGCAAACTTTTTTACCTTCTGGTTGGGTTCGTGTTATTGGTGATTCCACAATTCTAATTTCATCTATCTTTTCGTTCACATGAGTGAATTCAATTTTGTTTTCAGTGAGTAGTTTTTTGAAATATTCTTCACATCGCTGTGGAGTTACTGATGTGAGGATATCTCTTCTGTTTTCTCGCCGTAATAATTTTATTGTTTTCCAGCTTTCCGTAATTCTGACCCCTAGACAACAATTGATATTTTGAGATTTTTTTCTCTACTTTCCATTTTTTTTTCTATCTTATTAATCTCCATACTCTATCTTGAGATATCTTGTACACTTGCTTACTATACTCATTTCTTGGCTATATATTTCTATTTTTGATGTTTTATTTCTTTTTCTATTTCGATATCCCATCAATAGAGTTTCGTGCAAATATATTTTCATGCCAATAAAAATATAAATTATTACATAAATTTCCATACATGTTATCGTGGAATTTTTATACTTGTTTTTTTTATGAATATATTTACACTACCCACACCATCAAGGTTGTTATTGTTTATATTTTCTTTGCTATTTAAATATCACCTTGGCCCTTTAGATAAGTAACAAAGTCATTTATAAAACAAGAATATGAATCCATTTTTTATTCAGCCAGACGGGAAAAAAAGGTCCATATTTACATATTTTGGATATTAATAGAACTGTGGTAGCTCTAAAAATCGCATCCACCGTTCTCATGACTGCTGCAACTGACATGTTTATGAGTTTCTTGATTTAGTCTATAAATTCTACAGGAGATCTACCTCTTTTTTTTACCGTCTACTTTTTCTTGGAGCATTATCTTCTCCATACCGTCCTTTCGTTCTACGTGACCGAATAATTTTAGAATCCCTCTTTGATCTTTTAGTAAAAAGATATTCATTTTATAAGCAATCCAGGGGATCCTTAGTACCCTACGATAGCATATCATTTGGAACACTTCTATTCTTCTGCGGTTTGCTACGTGAAGTGTCCAGGATTCCGACCCATAGTTGCGATAGAAAAACTATTGCTTTGAGAAATATTGTTTTAGTAGCTTTCCGGATATTATGGTCTCTCTAGATTTGAACCCGTCTACTCAAAGCTTCCTTTGCCATCCCAATCCTTCACTTTATTTCTGGTTTGGATCCTCTTTTTTTCGTTATTTGTGTGCTGATATAAATAACGCTATCACTTGTCTGTATATCCCGGATAAGTTATAAGGTATTGTTTGGGATCTATACACAATCATCGCACAGCATTTGGCTTTATTCAAACGTAGACACAATCGCGAACTTGCTACCTCCATCCGCTAGAGAAGCTCAAACATTTCTTACTCGTTTTGAACCAAAACGATGTCATCAGCATATCGCAAGTTTGACACTTTTTTTCCATTAATAGAGACTCTACCAAAGCCCTCCTAATAATCTATTCTCCGTAGATGTGTCTATCACCTTTTCCAACATGAAGATCTGTGCCCTGCCTGCACCTCTATTTTTATCTATACTGAGTTGTTGTCGACAAAGACTTTATAATGTGAATCAGGTGTTTTGGAACCCCAATCGCCCCCAAAATGTTCCAGTGTAATCTCATTGTACTGTGTTGAACCCTTTGGTATAGTCAAGAAAGCAAAACATAGCTGGAACGTTGTATTCATACCCTTTTTCTTCTATTTGTCGCTGATTCATTAGCTGGTCTTGTGTTCCATTCCCTGTACAATTCCTGCTTGTTCTGAGGGGATCTGGGAAAAAAGGTAGTTCTTTAGTCGTTGCTATGTGATTGGTAGATGAACTTTGCTGGCATGGCTAATAAGAGCAATGATTCTATAATTGCCGCATTCTTCTTTAGCGCCTTTTATGTGGAGAGGGATATAAATTGACTTTGTCCAATCTTCAGGCCATTTTCCCGTTTCCCTCGCGTTTGTACAAATCTAATGTAGTAGATCCGTATCTCTATCACCGCTATTCTTTAACATTTCAGCAAGAATATTATCTGATGCAGAAACCTTGTGATTGTTTCACCTGCGCAAAGCGGTTCCTACTTTAGTTTTTAGTAGAGAAGGTTCACGCTCCTGGATGCATTCCAAATTCTCGCAATTACACTAGATCCTTCCAAATTCAGCACAGCTAGAATAATACATAGACACTACACAACAGGCTGGAGAATTTTCATGTCTTGTTATACATATACATAGAATATAATAAACCAGCAGACACTCTTGGAAGCGCTTGCTATATATATATATATATATATATATATATATATATATATAATATATATATATATATACATGAAAATGCCATCGCTAATGTCAAAACATAAAATAACCAATCCACCAGCAAATTTCAAACGGAAAAAGGAATATGCCAGGGTGATACTCTCTCTCCCAAACTGTTCGTAACACTTCTAGAAAGTATGCTATAATCAATAAACTCGAAAAAAATGGGGCTTAACATTGACGGTGAAAAGTTAAATCACCTTTGTTTTGCCAACGATATTGTCTTAATAACAGACAATATACAAAAAGCACAAACTATGCTGCATGCAGCTTCAGGAAGGGCTGGCTTAAAAGTCAATTTATCAAATACTCAGTTTATGTCAAATCTTATATTAAACGACACTATAAAAGTAAATAACGTGGAGATCGAGCAAGTACACCGGTATAAATACTTAGGCCTCATAAAACGAGACAACCAAACACATGAAACTCAGCGGAAAATAGGTCTCTCCTAGACGACATATGGCAAACTGGGCTATATATTTAAATCTTCCAATGTGTTTAAAAAGAGAAGTTTTTGTTCGATGCATATTACCGGTTCTTATATAAGGAACCGATATTCTGGACATGTCGCTAGGTTTAAGGATGGACGTTGGACAAAAAGCAAGACTTGAGGGAAGCTGATATATATATATATATATATATATATATATATATATATATATATATATATATATATATATATACATATATATATGTATATGTATATATATATATTATATATATATATATATATAATATATATATATATATATATATATATATATATATATATATATATGTATATATATATATATATATATATATATATATATATATATATATATATATATATATATATATATATATATATATATATATATACATATACATATATATATATATATATATATATATATATATATATATATATATATATATTACGACGGAACTAACACCAGTTTTCTGTAGACTTTTTAACCTATCCTATAAAAGGGAATATTTCCTTCCTGCTGGAAATGTGCTACAGTTCAGCCGATACCTGAAAAAGGCAAGAAGACCTTGCCAAATACGTACCGACCAATCGCACTGCTTTCAATAATATCGAAAGTTATGGAAAAGGCTATCAATCAGCATCTTCTAAAATATCTTGAAGGATTCAACATTATTAGCGATCACCAATACGGCTTTTGTAAAAATAGATCAACAGGAGATCTTCTGACTTATGTAACACATGTGTGGAACAATGCAATTGAACACTTTGGAGAATCTCGAGCGGTTGCTCTTGACATATCCAAGGTATTCGACCGTGTTTGGCACGATGGGCTGTTGGCTAAGCTACGTTCTTATGGTATGTCGGAAAAGTTCTGTTTGTGGCTCTCATGTTTCCTCAGAGAGCGTTCTTTACGAGTGGCGGTCGACGGATTTCTTTCTAACACCTTCACTATCAACCCCGGTGTACCCCAAGGCTCCATAGTGTCTCCTGCTCTCTTTTCTCATTTACATTAACGATCTGCTGGAAAAGAGAATCCAATCTACAGCTTTGCAGATGACAGTACACTTATCTCTTCATTCACTTTGAACGCTCGGACATCGGCTACTCAGACGAATATCCGAAGACAACAGGAAGTCATTCAACTTAACAAAGACCTGGAAGAAATTCTATCTTGGGGTGACAGTAACCAAGTGGAATTTAACGCTACAAAAACCCAGGCGGCGGTTTTTTCTAAAAAAGTTAACGCTGCTGAACCCGACATAGTTCGGGACACTCCATTCCTCTAACATCGTCAATCAATTTGTTGGGCGTTAATTTGGGAGCAAATATGTCCTGGCATGAACATGTTGCAGGCACAGCAAGGAGAGCTTCTCAAAAGTTGGGAATATTATTTCGAACCAGAAAGCTTTACACTCCACAACAACTGTTAATTCTTTACAAAGCTCAAATTCGACCAACTATGGAATACTGCTCCCATGTTTGCAGCTCCGCTCCCAAACATACACTGCACTTGTGGGATTCTATTCAGAGAAGAGCTGTTCGTCTGATTGGAGACCCGGAACTGACCGTCGGCCGTGATTCGCTGGAACATCGAAGAACGGTTGGCGACTTGAGCCTATTCTACAAGTACTTTCATGGAAAGTGTTCGAAGGATGTGGCCCGCTTAATTCCTCCCAGAGCGGTGCATGTTAGAAGTACACGTCGCGCTAATTCTTCACATCCGTATGAGGTTCAGCTTGTTACTACTCGTACAGCGCTTTTCAAGCAGTCTTTTATATGAAGAACATCATCCCTTTGGAATAATTTGCCCAGGACTGTGTTTCCCACCGAGTAGAATCTACAGCGATTCAAGAACAACGTGAATCGCTTTCTCCGCACACGTGTCGCTTCTGTAACGCTTTAGTGACTTCCCTGTAGCACGCGTGCTAGACTCATAAGATATATATTGTATATATATATATATATATATATATATATATATATATATATATATATATGTGTGTGTGTGTGTGTGTGTGTGTGTGTGTGTGTGTGTGTGTGTGTGTGTGTGTGCTACATATGGGAAAAAAATAAATATGTTTCTATACGACCCCACGGGTCATCTATTCCATTATATTAAACGATTTACATAACACCCTGTATTATATATATATATATATATATATATATATATATACATATATATATATATATATATATATATATATATATATATATATATATATATATACTATTTCAGACCAACATTTTAACAATTTAACATCATGAAACAGTTTTGGCATAACGTATTTCTTTATTCCATTATCCTTAAATAAATAAAGAACGAAACGAAAAATGAGTAGAAAATGTTCTTACGTTTTAAACCTATAATCTCTTCCACCTTATCCATTTTCCAGTAAAAAAGTAACGATAACAAGGAAGAAAATTAAATAAAGAGTATAAGAAAAATAAGCTCCTAACGGGCTTGTTATTATTAATGCAAGTAACAATACCGAACAACAAAATACTTTTAAGAAAATGCCGAGTCTTAACTGTTTCATTTTAAATTATGTTTTCTGTGGGATTGGATGGGTTTAGGACATGAAACGAAATAAATTTCTGGTGGAAAATGGCATAGCTATTTATAGAATTAAGTAAATAAAATATATCACTTACTGAAAGTACGGCATATAATACTACGTGGGCGGATTGAAAAGTTTTATAATAAAAGAGGCGAATACCATTTTTCTGCAAAAATAAAAATTTATTTCTCGACATAATCTCCATGGAAATCAATAGATTTAGTTTAGCGAAATTCCAATTTTTTTTATTCCCTCCAAAAAAAAACAATTGGTTCAAACTGCGCATAGCACTCATTTACAGTACAGATAACCTCTTCATTCGACGAAAATTTCATTCCCCAAGCCAACTTTTGAGGTGAGAAAACAAAAAAAATCACTTGGGCCAAATATGGGAAATAAGGTGGGCGAGGAACTATTTTGTAGACCAGCTCGTACACCATTGCAACGGCCGAAGTGTGAGCAGGCACATGGTCCTAGTGAAAGAGCCCTTTTTTGTTCGCTAATATTACCATCACTTTTATCGCCGGTAAACAGTGGCCAATTAATTGCCGTTTTGTCTCCGAAGTGGATCCACGTTTCGTCTACAGTCACAAAGCGACGTCGGAAAAGTTGGAGCGATTACGCCGCAATTTTTTCAAACAAGATTTTGAAATATCCTTTCTCCTGCGTTTTTGGTCCGGATTCAACCAGCACGGTACTCAGCGCGTCCCCAGCTTTTCATTTTTAGGCTGACGGCGTCAAGTTTAACGTGCACGATAACAAAGAAGGGATACATTAACAAGCCTAGAGAGAGACTTGTTTTGTACATAAACAACAATCAGTAACAGAAAAGCAAATATAGGAGAATATTCCAAAACATGGGTATTGAAACCACTTAAATTGACGTCAACATTTAGCTTTCCACATCAAGCAGCAAATTCTGCAGCTGCTCTCTGCTTAAACATAGTGATTAAAATTTTACTAAAGAAATTGCTGTTAGATAAAAAATATAATGAAAATATTTACAATAATAAGCACCAAACTGATGCATAACTGGAGGCAGAGGTACAATAAAAGACATACACATTCCGAATTTATATTCATATTTATGAAAAAAAAATCACATCTCAAACCTTACATATTACCTGCCGTGCAATTATTGAAATATTAAAATATATTCTCGAATTAAAAAACGGATAACAGGAAATGGAATAAGAAGAGGTATAGAAGAAAACAGAAGAAAGGAAAAATGGTATTATGTACCAGTTTAGATCAGATGCCAGCTCAGCAATCTCACCAAGCTTAATGCAACGATTTTCCGGACACGATACCATAAATTATACGATTTTCCGAACACGATACCATAAATTATATATACCGACCATTTCTTTAGAAAAAAAATCAATCCAGTATCATGAACGTGTAGCATCTGCAGTGCTCGTCTGGAAACGTTTAAATTCATTTATCCAGTAATAAATGATCTTGAGTGATGTGCAAAGTCTCCATCAACTTCGTTCAGTTCAGTTTCTATCTGGACAGCAGTAGACTTTTGTAAATAAAAATATTTTATGACTCATGACACTTGGCTTTATCCATTTGCACGAAATGTATTTGATCCCTTACTTACGATAGCTGTCATCTGTTTCAAACTCTAAACACAACCTTTACCGTTAATAATGAACCGTGTTCATTATTTTCCTATTATTTACTTCTCAGGGTCGGAAGGACAGAGAACATTTTTCCCAAATTCTGCCAGTATATTTATCGATCAGTTACGGCAGTAACCCCAGAACGAAATAAGATATCAATGATCCGGCGCATATTAGTTGTATAAAGACAAGTCTGAACGAAAGTAAGTATAGACAATGGCAAAGATTAACTCCAAAATAAAAATGAATAGGAAATTGCCCCACTATCAAAAACTAAAATTTTACTTATGAAATTAATCGTTAGTAGTACACCAATTCTAGAACCTCTGAATGCTAGCACAATACCGCGACTTTCATTAAACAGCAACTGAAATACATACTGTGAAGCTATCAGGTTATAAAATAATCTTATGTTAAGGAGAATGATGTGATTATTCATATCATTGATAAGAAGTATAAATAATAAAGTAAAGCTCTCTGGAAAGAATATTGGTCATTACTTTTGGAAAACGTCGCCCAAGCTTCTTGCTAATGATGGAAGCGATATATCTGAATTCAAGAGCTACCGAGGATAAAAATCTGAAACTGTTCTTAAAGAATATGTGGGGGATTCAACCAATAAGAAGACATGAAGTTTCAAATTCAAATATTGTCCCATCTAATTCAAACTGTCTAACTTCTACACTCCAAGCTAAATTAACGACTTTAAGAATTGGTTCGTATAGTGATTGTACAATTAATTTTAATATTGTAAATAATCATAATTACTCTTCATACAATTATTACCACTACACCACACACTTCATTAATCGTCATTGATCATGTTAGTTGTTATTTTAGATCTAAGATAAAGCCAAAAGATTGTTATATTGGACAAAAAGAAATACTTGTGTAGATAACCTAATTGAAGCAAATCCTTATGAAAAGTGTCAAAAAACCCATTGCCTAAAATGACATCAGAAGTCAAACCTTTGAGCAAGATTTCAAGAACATTTAGCTCAATTATCACACAGCACTGAAATTATAAAAATTCTAAATTAGGACCGCTGATCTATTCCTCACAATTCTCTATACAGTTTAGTCCACAAGAATCGAGAAGAAGCTTCATATGTAATTGGTATGTTCCAGACGAGTAAATCTAAATTTTTATATAAATAACCTATCTTTTATTCTTAGATTTAGTCAATCATCGCTCTTGTTGATGCAAAAATGGTTAGCAAATCGCTCGTCGAGGGTAAAAATAAAGTGTTTGGTGTAGAGGTGATAACTGTTGTGTAGTGTTATTGTGCCAGATCCTAATGTAATAATGACTACTGGTTTATTGTTCAATTTTTATAAGTTTAGTGAGCAAAAATAGTCATTTAAAGATATAGATTTTATTAATTTAAGTAAGATGTACAAAATATTTTGTGCAGTGTGTCAGGATAATGTTAAAAAAATATTGGCAAGGAGAAAAAGTATCACTCTGCATACTTATAATAGAGAAATACAGTCTTTTTATACGGAATACATTTCTTGTAACCGTAAATAAAATGGATTTTCTTTCTTATTTTATGATATGAAACTAGCAATTTTCATTTTGAGCCCTATAGCTAACGCGCCCCTCCTCTAATTTTTAAACGAATTATTGGATTTAGATCTAGTATTTTCTAAATATTTTATTTTTGATAAACATTCTTGAGTATTACAAATATTATTGTAGACTTTTTGTAATTATGTAGAAAAGTACAACATAAAATTTTGTCTTTTCGAAAAAAATAATTTATAATTAATTATTTGAAGGCACCGACAGAACGCAATTTGAGTCGGTATGTTGAAAAATGGCGCATAAAATCCATTTTCAATCTCTCTCAGAAATCTTTTTTTGCTTAAATTTCTGTGTAATTAATATCTCACAAAAAGTACCTATCATTTAAAAAATGGAACTGTAGTGCTTGGATTAAGCTATTCTTTAGTATAAGCACGTTATATTTAGTACATTTAAATCATCGTTTCAATTTTTTATTTAAAGTTTTTTTTGTGGAATCAACATGTTGTGTTATAATTTTTTCCTAAACTTTAAGGATGTCGATCATCACTATACACAAAATTGTGCCTTTTTGAAAAAATGTATGAACTTTTCCAAATCTGTTTCGTGAGAAAATTGATTATATTTAGCTGTGTAAGCATCGTAGTAATTTTGAAAAATTGCTCTCATCATACAACCACGGCCACAGAGTAGGGCATCCTTTTCTAATTTCCATATATTTTACTACCTTTTGTTGTAAATATAAATAAAAACAAAAGGAAACAAGATTTGTTAAATCTTAAGCAAAAACAAACACATAAATTAGTTTTTACTCTTACTATACAGATGCATTAATTTGAAGTTTTTGCGTCCCGTTTCGAGCAGTCAGCTTTTCCAAAAAGTTCTTGGCCTATTTTTATCGTGTTGTCCTTGCCTCTATTGTCAGATTTGAAAATAAAAAGGAAAATTATTTGAACTGTAATATCTGTTGTTCTTTTTTGAACTATAAACGTTTATTCTCTGAAGATATAATTGCTGATATTTATTTTAGAGTATGTCATATTTCATCGTTTTGGGGTTTTTCATTGATATTTTCTTGGAGAATGAAGCAAAAATAAAATTTAACCTTTTTCTAATGTTATTTCTATTCCTTAAGTGAATGTACCTAGTTATGGAGCAGAAAGAAAGCGTTTTTTTTAGGATTCCTTTAGCGAAACTATTCATCAAATCAAGTCCTTGTATATATTGTATTGTATTGTATGTGTTATTGTATTGTATTGTATGTGTTATTGTATTGTATTGTATGTGTTATTAAATAATAACACATACAATACAATTTGTGAAATTACAATTTTAAAAAAAAAAGCGGCGCTACAGCCGTTTCTCTGCGGCAACTTTTTTTAAGGAGTATTGTGGTGTGCACGATTACTGGGGGCTGGATAATCTAAAATCAAACCGCCAAGCGGCTTTCAGGTAAAAGTATGTTAGTTTCGAGAAAAACGCGTTTAAAGTGTACATAAACAAACCTTTAATAATTTAGATGCATCCTGCTTTTGAAAAAGGCCTAATAAGACGTAACATGTAGAGTAATCCTCTATACGGTCAACTGGGAATCGCAACTGCAGTGATTACTTAAGAATTTCATAAACAATTGTTTCGTAATGTATTGCATAATTCCTCAACATGCATTCCCCAATGTAGCCCACAATCAGGAGTTATTTGGAGAATATTAGAGTGCAGTGGAAGTTGTAAAGGCTCTAGTGAGTTCTCAAATAACTTAAGTTTCAAACTTTCTTGGACTATAGCAGCGAAAACTATAAAATGTGTTTTAGTTTTTTTCAAATTATAAATGATTTTTAGGAGACCAAAGGAGTATTTTACTAAAAACAGTTTCTGCTAAATTTTTTTTGTGGGTCTAGCACACATGCTACAGGGAAGTCTTAGGGACGGCATGTGTGCGGTGGTCTCCTTCAAGAGCGATACAATCAGTTCAACGCTTTTCTAACATTTCTATGCCTTTTTTGTAGAACGACTTGTCTTTACCTTCAATATAGGCCTCAGTTTTGGCGATTATTTCTTCACTGGAGACAAATCTCTTTCCCGCAAGCATTTTTTTGAGGTCTGCGAATAGATAATAGTCGCTGGGGGCCAAATCTGGAGAATACGGTAGATGAGGAAACAATTTGAACTTCAATTCATGCAGTTTTGACATCGTAACCATTGACTTATGATACGGTGCATTGTCTTGATGAGAGAGTACTTTTTTCTTGTTCATTTGAGGCCATTTCTTTGCGATTTCTGCCTTCAAATGCACCAACAACTTTATTTAATATTCCCTGTTGATGGTTTTCCCCTTCTCAGCACGGTCAATGAAACTTATTTCATGCGTATTCCAAAATACAGAGGCCAAAACCTTCCCAGCCGACTGTTGTCTCTTTGGTCGCTTCGAGCGGCTTTCACGGAATGCTGTCCATTCAGCTGACTGCCGATTAGATTCCTATGTGTAGTGGTGGATCCATGTCTCATCCATTGTCACATATCGCATGAAAAAATCCTTTTTATCGCGCTTAAACAGGTCCGAACAGCGCTCAGAATCGTCAACACGTTGTTCTTTTTGGTCCACTGTGAGCAAACGCGTTACCCATTTCGAACAGAGCTTAATCATGCCCAAATGTTCATGCAGAATATGACTAACAAGTTCTTTTAATATCTTTAGGGTGTCAGCTATTTCACGTAATTTCACTTTACGCCCATCCAAACCAATTTTGTGGATTTTTTTGGTGACTTCCGGTGTAACCAACTCATTTGGGTGTCCAGAGTGTTCAGCATTATTTGTATCTGTACGACCGCGTTTAAATTCATTATACCAGTAAATGATGAGTGATTTTCCAGTACCGATTTCCCCGTAACAATTATCATGCCATTGGTTTGCTCGAATGGTATTTTTTCCCATCAAAAAACAGTGTTTAATCAACACACGAAATTCAATTGTTTCCATTGTATATATATCAAAAGAAGCGTCACTAAAACCACTGTAACTTGTAAACTAATCATCGTAATGTCATGAAATGGCACGTATCGTTTGAAAGTTGGTGCTTCCTAAAAATCATATGGATTTTTTGAAGAGGGCGACATCTATGTATCAGACCAAAAACTTTTCAGCCTACGTGTTATACTCCTTGTAAGGCCTTAGTTATTCAAGTCGTTTGAAAATATTAATAATCACAAGAGCCCAAGGACAGAGCCTTGTGGAACACCAGGTTTTACAACTTTACTGCTGCTCTTCTTGCCTTTTACTGTTAAAACTACTGGATGATTTATAAGTAGGTTGCGAAAAGTTCATCAGGTTTTCCACAAATACCATAGCGATACAGTTTTGTAATTAAGATTTCATGTTTAGCAACATGAAATGCTCGCAAGAAGTATATGAATAAACCTAGAGGGAAAAATTTACTGTGAACTGCATCAACAATTTTCATTTTAAAAATAGAGAGAGCTGCCTATTCGGTACTTTTGAATGCAGTAAAGCCAAGATACGATTCTGAAAGCAATTTATTGTTTTTAAGAAACCAGGTTAATTGTGTTTTCAAATTAATTTCGTCAATTTTGGCAATACTGCTTACTAGGCTAATAGCTCTGTAATTAGAGTAATCATTGGAATTTCCTTTTTCGTAGAGCGAAATTATTGTTATCAATTTTAATCGTTTAGGGAATACACCTCTTTCCCGAGATAAATTAATTAAAAAGAGACGCCCAGGCATATTTACGAGGGTTGTATGATAGGTACCTGATCTCGGCCAGAGGTGGCGCTACTACTATTTAAAAAAAATTATATAACGTTTCACAAGAATCCTGACAAATTTTCAAGTCGCAACATGATTTAGTTTGGGAGTGGCAGCCATTTAAATAGGACTTTTGTGATTGTACAACAATGGAAAGTATCGAGCTCTGATAAAATATTTATTTTTGAAGAAGAAAACGAATGATGAGATAAAAGCCGAACTCAGCGCAGCGCGGTTTATAGGGAATCTGCACCGTCGTTATGGAGCGTAAAATATTGGAGCGCTGAATTCAAACGCGACTGTACGTTGATGAAGAACGTCCAGGTCGTCCAAATGAGGTCACCACATCAGCAATAATTAAAAAAAATCCACGATATAGTGATAAACGATCGGAGAGGGTCGTAAGATTGCTGAGAGCTGGTAATCTCCATTGAACGGGTGCAGAACATTTTAACAACTCATTTGGATATAGGAACACTTTCCGCAAGATAGATGCCGCGATTGCTTACAATTGACAAATGATTTTTGGCATCGATTCATAACTGTTGACAAAACGCAGTCCAAGCAGCGGGTTTTCCATGACGAACCGGCACCAAAGAAAGCCAGAAAAACGTCCGCATTTGGCGAAGAAAAAAATTCTCTTTCATCAAGACAATGCACGCGTGCAAACTTCCATGAGTTAAGATACGAATTACTTCCACATTCACCATATTCGCCAGAGTTAGCCCCCAGGGATTATTTCCTATTTCCGAATATGAAAAAATAGCTTGACGGAAAAAAATTTGGTCCAAACGATGAAGCTATTTCCGAAACAAACGCCCCTTTTGAAGGGTTGGAGAAATCGTATTTCTTTAGATGGAATACAGAAGACAGAAAAACGTTGGACTAAGTGTATCCAGCTAAAAGGAGACTATGTCAAAATTATTCATACAACCCTCGTACATTCCTTTAATAAGTTGTTGGAAATACCATCATAGCAGGATGCCTTTGAGGTTTCCAAATTATTTATCATATTAATTGTACCTACATCGCAGATAGGTGACAAGAATAACATATTAGGTATAAGGGGAAATGTAATTTTTTAGAAAAACATTTTTTTCTGTCAGGAAAGAAGTGAACTGGTATGAAAATTTTCAGCTATAAGATCATCGTCTATTCTAGCATTATTTTTAGAAATATTTAGTTCACGTCTAGAATTGTCCTTATGATTTTTTATGAGCATAGCACACGTGCTGCAGAGAAATCCTTAAAGCTCTGCAGGAGCGTCGCGTGTAAGGAAAAAGCGATTGACGTTGGTATTAAATTGCTGTAAATTGTACTCGGTGTGTCTACAAAATGAGGATCGCCATGAAGGTCGCCAATATTCGAAACTAGGCACTCGTAGCAGAATATAGTAATTTTAAAGTGATATTTTTTAGCTTCAAACTGGAGTTTATCTAATGCCATAAATCATGAAGAAGTATGAAATATCGTCCCATTTTACAACATACTAATTTATTTTGAAATTTGTTTCCAAAATAGAATTCTTGTCATATTTCAGTATTCCTGTACGTACGTTTTGACTAGCTAATATTTTAAACGTAGATCATAATATAATGTAGTCTAAAAATTCTTACTTACTCTTTGCATATTGACCGACAAATTGACTTGCTGGAACTTTTCGTTTCAGAGAGTATACACCGAAGAAATGAACACGTGTGCAGAAGCTGTGTGGATGCCGTACCATTTCCTTGACATTTACTTTTCGTAAAGATTTATTAGTGTAAATTTATGCTTTTTATGCTTGTCTATTATATTATTATTAAGGATGATTTGTAGGTACAATCGGATACAAAAGTACATGAAATTCTGACCAAACCAATATCTCACAATATCTTTTAAAATACGGCATTATAACAAAACGTCTTTTTTTCACAAGCTTGTTTTTCGTATCAACTTTTTATTAAAATCGAAATTCGTTCGACTTTAATTAATTTTTCAACGAAATTTTGAATATTTTTAACAATAATAAAAAAAAATTTGGTTGGGACTGTACCTTGAATTTAACTTTAAAACTTTTACAAATTTTCTCAATATACTTAAAAAAAAAAAATAGGAGACAGACAAATACCTCAGAAAAATTTGATTTTATTTAAATAAATTAAATAAAATAAGTTTAGTTTTTAACTAGTGAAACGTGACAACAGCGTAACATTCTAATAGTTGGTAGTTGTGATTTCATTTAAATCCAGAACGAAAGCATGCGTGTGCAGGTTGCGCACTCACATGACTGTTTACATTTATAATATGGATGCCGTTCGAGGTTAGTGTTGTATGTACATCTGACAACGTGTTTATTTATAATTTACCACAATGTCGCAAACCGGAAAATGCAGTAAGTTTGTCAATCAGGCAAAAAATGAGCAAGAGCTGGAATTACAATGGAAATTTTGAAAAGCAAATATGATCCTTCGAATGGCAAAAGCCTTGAGAAATTTCTGACTGAAAAAATTAATGCCAAAGAATTGCAATCATTACAAAAAGCAACTATTAAAAAAATTGTTAATTGGTTTCAATGAACCTTCTTATTTAATAGTACATTTAAAGTACATTTAAAATAATTATTAAGTAAAAAGATGATAATTTTATTATTGCTTACTGTTACCGTAATGTGTATTCTTTTAAGTACATTTTAGTAATTGTTAATTAGTATGAAAAAATTTTTATACTTTTATATCAATGATTTATAACATTGTAATTAAAATGTATGTCACTATTTAATTTTGATCGTTCCTACCTTTAAACGCATTTTCTTAACATTTAAATTTACGCAGTAACATAGCATATAGCAAATTTTTAATTTTATTTCCCGTAACTGTTTGAGAGGTTGCCACGTTTTCGATGTGAATTACACCCTGCATTCAATTATACCGTAAATATCACTCATTTTTATTGTTTTTCTCTAAAAATAATATTGAAACCACTAAATAATAATTGCTTATGTGCTTCTCAGATATTTAATCTACTAGTTTACAATTTTATGAATTTTTCGAATCGTATTTTCTATACTTTTGTTTACTTGAATTCGGCTGGATAGCATGTTTTCCATTCCCATCGCTTTTAATATACCTACAAAACATTCTTAAAATTAGTCAATACAATTTTTGTCAGGTAAATTAAGATATTACTTCAACGCTAAACGTTAGCACGAGTAGGTAACATTTTGTTATTTGGAAAATAACAGTTTATTTGATACCACCTACTTGCAGGAACAATAAAAGGAAATCGTGTGAACTCGTAAATGAGAATTAAATTGTCCACTCTAGTTGCTAAAGGCTAATGTTATAGTACGTTTATTTTTCTGCTAGATAAAGCTTTTTAAGCCGTTTCTGTACTCTTATTGGTTCAAGTTAGTTAGGTTTGTAGTATCTTCATTTCCGATAATTGTGTCTCTTTATCTAACGTAGAGTAGTTAGTTACAAGTTGTGACAGTGATATTTTAAACGAAATATTATTATTTTATTAGAGAGATTTTGCAACGTTAATTTTTCACATGCATTTGTCCTTATCGTTATCTCAAGCATGCGCAGTAGTAAGGCGAAGGAATTGCGAGGGGAAGTTAATATTCATCTTTTATAAACTTAACATTCATTTCGTGGTTAAGCATACCGATTATTAGTATTTGATGGTTTAATACGAGTTTGTAAATTAAACAAAATAAAAAAAAAAGGTTTCTATCAATTTCTTTAATATTTCCAAGATAATACGAATGTGCCATAAATAAAATTTCATGTGAAATTAGCACTACACAAACTATAATGCCATTGTGTTAAAGATTGCAAAATTCGAACATACTCTGAACACTAATTAACTGTTGTCAGTGTTATTTGCAATAAAAGATTATTATCATTTTAAATTTACTGTAGTTCCTTTATGATTTGTAGCTAAGTAGGAAAAACAAACAGGCCCTTCCATAATAGCGATAAGAAAAACGAACTTCAAGTAACTACTCTTATAAGTTCCTAAATTATGGAAATCGTTATCCTTAATAAAGATTTTTCTTATTTTATTTTAAAACTGCGCTAGCTCCAAATAATGGGCGCATGCTTCAAATAAAGATAAAGACCGTGACCTACCAAAATAAGTCTTGAAAAATCACTATGATCCTAATTTAGTATAAAGGACTAAATACTGCAAGGCATATAACACTTAATTAAAATGTTAAAGACAACGACACACAGTCACGAATATCCATACTCAAACCTGGCAAAACAAGACAAGATGAAACAAGATCTCTGAGATACATTACTATTTATACTAAACACACATATTAGGAATGTCTTAGTAAGTAATTTACCTCTACACCAAGCCTACAGAGCAGGCAGATCAAGGAAAGCAGCACTAGAGTAATTGGTGATAACAAAGAAGTACTTAAAGGAGCCATCGACAACACATGCACTATTTCTATCTTTATGGTCTTGAGAGATAACAGTCGCCAGAGGAAGATTTTGACGACGAAAAGCTCTCATTAAATGTTAACAGGCTGCACTTTGGCATACTGGTAGTTTTTTTGGACGTAGAATATGTGTGTATGCTAAGCCTACAAAATCGAATTTTTTTTTATTATTATTTAATTATTGATACTAGTCATTCCTGGCTAACCTTCAATTTTTCTCTGGTAGCTTAAAAACTAGTTACCCATCTAATTACGTCCCATCGGTCTTAACTTAGTCTCTAAAAGGGTGACACAATTTTCACGTGTTTTTAGGACTTTACTCTGCTTTTACTCTATTTTTTTCGCGTCACTGCACTAGCTCGAAGGGCTTGGTTCTTCGGAGCCTTCGTTCCATGTCAGCATTATCCAGAAGTTGCAGTACTTCGGTGTTCACATGTGAGTGGAGTCTTTCCTGCGTACTTTCTGATCTCCTCCATGACTGTGGAGATTTGTAGATCTCTATGTACATGATCATTCCTGACGTACCATGGTGCATTCCGATCCCTCTGAGAACTTTATTCTGGAAGACTTGAATTTTTCTTATATTACTTTTTACAGCACATCCCCATAGCTGGATCCCGTAGGTCCAAATGGGTTTTAATATTTGTTTATACAGCAGTAATTTGTTACGTATGGATAATTGAGATTTTCTTCCAATTAACCAATACATTTTTTTTGTATTTTAGGTCAAGCTCTGTTACGTGTTCTTTCCAGCGGAGCCGCACGTCAAGATTCGTCCCAAGGTATTTTGCATTATTACTGTACGGGATGTTGGTATCGTTTATGGCTATTAGTATGTGTCCATGTTGCTTATAAACAAAATCAACATGTACCGATTTACTTTCATTGATTGTTATTCTCCACTTCTTGATCCAAGTATTTATACTGTCACTTGCTTGTTGTAGTTTCCTAGCTGCCTCTTCACTGTTGTCTATAGCTAGTATCGCCGTATCGTCTGTTTGTGGGATATCTTGGGTGTATAACAGGTAGAGAACTGATCCCAGTACGCTACCTTGCGGTACCTCTGCTTTGATTTCCTCATGCTGGAATATTCTTCTTCTTGTTTAACCCGAAACGTTTTTCCTGTGATATAGCTTTCTAGTATTTCAGCGAATTGTTTAGGTAGTAACTTCTTAAGTTTATGTACTAGGCCTTCATGTAAGACTTTGTCAAAAGCCTAGGCTATATCTAAGAATATAGCCGAGCATAGACTATTTCGATTAAGCTGGTAATTCTGTGGACTTGGACGATCGTTGAGTGTCTGCTTCTAAACCCGAATTGATGTCCTGGTATTAGTTTCTTACCCTCAATGATTGGTTTAAGTTTTCTTAGTAATAAACATAAAATGAAAAATTTGTTTATATCGACAAATTTTTAGCACCACGAGAAAGTGCGGGAAATTTTACAAAAAAATATTAGATAAATTATTTTTTTTAGTTTTACTGTAATTTTAAAAAAATATATATATATATATATATATATATATATATATATATAAAATAAAATGGCTGGTTTAACCTTTTTAGTTGTAGTGGGAATCATGCTTCCAACCTCATTTATGATTAAATTAACGTTTCTGTATACCGCTAAATATTTTGAAACTGGCTATTAAGGGGTTTTTCGGAGTGCTGATTAAGAATCCGATCACAGATTTGAAGAATTCAAAATGGCAGGTCCAAAATGACGGCCAGAGGGTACGTAATTCATTTAACTTCTTCGAGTAATTTAGAATTCTTGTGTTTTCACTAATTGTTTTCTTTGTACCTGGATGTCTAAATTAAATATAAATACTTTATACTTGAAGTTTAGACTTTTATCTTTCATTTCCCACCTTTAAATATTTTTTTTTATTTTAAATTTAAGTAGTATGACTAATAATAAGTAAAAAATACTTTTATCATGAAAACTTTGTTAGGAGCAAAATTACACAAAAAAGAGAATTTTTTTTTAAAATTTCTAATAATTTTTTAATATTCAAGTATACTTTTAGCTGCAACTAAAAAAAAATGTCCGACTTTTTTTGACCATTTCGTATTGCTTTGAACGTAAAATTGCCGGCAGCGCACTACAGCAGGCAAATTTTCATATTTTAAAACTCAATTTTTAAATAACATAGACAATGTGGGCATTTTTAATTATTCTTATAGTGAAACTTAAGGTGTAATAATGATATCTGCACAAGGATTTTTTTTCAATGCTATATTTTATTAAATATTTGTAATTTACTGTATTGTCGGTTAAAATCATGCAAACAAAAATTTCATTTTAAGTTTTACAAATTATAAAGCAACAATAATAAAAACTATTAGTATCACCAGAAAGCTAAAAGTCTCCTCTTCAAAAAGCTATCTTTTAGTTTTTTTTTACACTCTAAAAAAAGTAATATCGATTAACCTTTAAGCAGTGAGCGTAGACTTTCAAATTAACCTGTCCAAATTTTTAACAAATTGTCAGGCTAATAAAAAAATCTGGAAAAAAAATCTATATAATTTTTTTTTGTAAAATTTCCCGCTCTTTCACGTGGTGCTATTAGTTTTCGATATCTTTTTTTTTTCGAGATATTACCCAAAAACCAAATTTTTGATTTTAGTTTGGATTTTATAGGCTTTAGCAAACTTTGTTTTATTGTATTCTACGTCCAAAAAACTACCTGTATGCAAAAATGCAGCTTGCTAACTTTTAATAAGAGCTCAAAATTACTGGCGACTGATCTAATAAGGAACTCGATAAAACAAGCTGCAGGATATTAACTGCGTACTTCAACTAAGAATAGTATATACTTTTGTTATGAGTGGGGCCTAAGTGGCACAGGATGATGGAATTGTCTGCAGAGAGGTGTTTATCACCTACTCGTGGAACCTAGTCGTAAGTCAACTTCTAACTACTGGGCTCAAAAGACTTTCGGTGTAAATAGGGTATATATATATATATATATATATATATATATATATATATATATATATATATATATATATATATAAATATATAAATATATATATATATATATATATATATATATATATATATATATATATATATATATATACATATATATATATATATACACATATATATATATATATATATATATATATATATATATATATATACATATATAAGATAACAGCGTCGTAAAGGCACTGAATGTTGAATTATCTCTTCCAAAATAAATATCAAATGACCAAAAAATAATCATCAAAAGATAAAAAAGAAAATTGAGGCCTACTAACCTCTAAAACTACAAGGGAAAAATATACAACTGTCAGAAAAGGTTTATACAGTGACGTGTTTCGGACTCAAGATTAACCTGAAGCTAATATTTAAACAGAGTTAAAATGAAGGCAGAAACTATAATGTCAGTAAGTCGGGCATAATGCATTTGATATACAATGTTGTAGTAGTTCGGCAGGAATAACTAAACTCCAGAAACCAGAAATAACTTATCTACTGGTTTAAGTAAATCAGAATGAACTTAGGGACCTACTTCGCCACAAGAGGAATTAAAAATAACAAGAAGGCCGACGTAATGGAAAAAGAGAACTGGACATCCGCATATGTGGGCCGAAACCCACTCTAGGAGTGTCAAAAACAAACTACGGGGATAAATAACAGGCTAGATCAAAAACGAATATAACAACTGCTCGAGAAAAATCTTTAATAACGAACAAGTAAGGTCCTGGCTCAGTTATTGTAAATCTCCCTTTATTAATTACAAATTTTACAATTATTTTACAGAACATATTAAACCAGTCTAGGTTCTAAAAATACGAGTCGTGGAGAACAACTCCATTTTTAGGAGGAACTCCATCAAGTTAAGTCAGCTGTTGTTAGGCTTACGGGAAAAGACCTACAAATTTATATTAACCTGCATCGGCCGACTTCAGGTAAACTGTTTCCCGTCCTTAATAATTTATGTTGCAATTGCTTTCTTTATCTTTTCTTTGTTATTAAATTTAATTTAATTACAGAGAAATACTTTTATTTTACAGAAAAAAAACCTGCTTTGGTATAGTATTTTTCAAGATCTAAGAAAGTGATTTGGCAAATTGATGCAATAAAAACATTAAACGACCGTTAGGATCTTCACACGTACCTGGCGTAACAGGGTCGTAATTGATATATATACCTCCCTTTCAATCCGACATATTATTGGCTACTTCGTATTTATAAATATAAAGAATATTCTTCATTTTATCTGCAGTATTATACTGAAATAGTGTGTATTATATAATTCAATAGTGTCTTAAAATGTCCGAAGCCCTTTCCATCAGAAGCCGCAAATGTTTGCCCGTTGAAGCAAAAGTGATAGTTAAAAGTGTTTATTTAAAGTTAGTGGAGCGAGGCCACGAAAAGTACCTTTCATTGATGGAGACATCAGCTTTAACAAGCATATCTGAAAATACAGTTTGGAAAATTGTAAATAATTCGATAGCACCTAAAAAACACGAAAAGAGAAAGGTGTGTCGAAATGTATTGATTTCTGTCAAGAAGACTTAATCCGCCGAAAAATTTATGAAATGTATGCAGAACAGTTCCTACGTTATTGTCACTTTCACGGAGGCTGTCCGAGGATAGTTGTGACATAAAATGTTCCTTTACAACTTTATGGCGTATTTTACGTCGTTTGGGGTTTTTGTTAAAAAAAAATAGAGAAAGGCGAGTTATAATGGAATCGCGGCGCTTACAACAACTCAGAATGGAATATCTTGAGAAAATAAATACAGCTAGATTGGAAAATCGAACGATAATCTACCTAGATGAGACTTGGTATGACACCCACCACACACCCAGTAAAGGATGGATTGATAAATCCAAGAAATGCCACACTAAAGCTCTATCAAATTAAGGTAAAAGAGTAACTATTTTACATGCGGGGTCAGAAGTAGGCTGAATACCAGAATATCTATTTCTAGCAACCAAGAATATTTCAGATTCCAGCTTGGATTTTCATTGTGATACAACCGCTAAAATTTTTGAAGATTGGCTTCAAAACAAATTAATGCCGAATATACTACCGAATAGCTGTATTGTGATGTGTAATGCATCGTATTATAGTCGCCAAATGAATAAGGTACCAAGTTCCAAAAATAGAAAAAGGAAAATACAAGCCTTTTTGTGCGAACGTGACATATATGTCCATGAAAGTTATACAGTTAAACAATTGTTAGAAGTTTTTCATAGGAATATGTTTGTGATAAAATTGCAAAGGAAGAGGACACGAAATAATTCGGCCTCCACCATATTATTGTATCTTTAATGCGATCGAGTTGATATTGCAGAAAATAAAGTCTAATATACGTGCTGACAATAATACACCCACTTTAAACAGTACTATGATTGAGCTGATAAAGACAGAAGTCAAACATGTAACCGTTGAAAACTGGAGAAACTGTATTCAACACGTCAAAAAAATTGAAAACTCATATAGATGTATGTACATAAATATAAATAGTTTAGAAACTGTAAAAAAAACTTATTATTGATTTGCAAGATAGTAGCGATAGCGAAATTGACCTGAACTAGATATTAATTAATAACTAAAATTGTAACAAATGTACACGAGGACACTGTACACTGTTTTAATATATTTGTGTAATTACTATATTGTGTATTATTCAGTACATAAAACATTAAAATTCAACTATCTTATCACAATAAAATTTTAAACCCAACAATTATACAATCAGGTATAGTGCGGCCTTGCACGATACCTTGTCATTAAACAACCATAAATTATTCACTTTCGAATCTTGTTGAATTTTGAATGGGTATAGGTAGCTAAGTCACTTTCTTAGATCGTGAAAAATACTATAATATACTAATTCTACTCTTACCTGGTCCTTCGGGATTGGTCAATTTTGACCCCACCAGCATGTTAGGCTTTAATTTTATTTATATTATTCATACTATATAAAGTTAGATTGCATTTAGTATTATTCATACTATTATTTTAAAAAGTTTGACAGAGTTAGTCAGATATTTCAAAAATCTGATTATTTTTTTAGTTTTACCTGGAGTTCCTCCGTAGGGTGATTATTCTTTTTTTAGATACGTACTCTGAGGACTGAAAAATCCTCTCGTACCTAAAAGTTTCGACATTTGTTCTATCATTTTTCTTATACCCAGGGTTTTATGTTCTTCTTTTTCCCGTGTTTACTATGTTTTCCTCTAATTTCTTTATTTTGAATTTATACACAGGGCATATTTTGTCATCTCCCGTGTGTTCTGCATTACATTTACTGCATTTGCTGGCCGAGGTGTCGTCTACGCAATATATTTCATTGTGATCCTCTGCGGAGATCCTATAGATTAATTTTCTGTAGCAGTATCTAAACAAGTGTGTCCACTGTTTACACAATTTGCATCTTGTGATAGTGGAATGTCTTTTGCGTAACTTCCATGTTACTGAAACATGTCCAATATATTTAATTCTTTTAATGTACGAGTATGTTTTGCTGTAGTAGCAATGTAGTCTATATTTGCTTCTTCAAATGAAGATGTTTTTAACTCCAATATTGTGTTGATCTTGTGGTTCTATTTTTTTTTTTATCTTCTGTGTGGTGGATTATTATCCAAACCTCTTAGAATAAATCCATGTGTATTGTCCTTTAATGGAGCATAAGTATGAAACAAAAGTCAATTTTCATTGAGACGGTCTGGTATACAGAGAGAAGTGTTAATCCGGAAATACATCAATTCGTTTGTTACATTCCGAATGGAATTTTGCAAACGTTTCGCCGAGATTTCACTTAGCATTTTCAATGCTGACTCGTCTAAAGTCACTGACTTACTGAGAGATTACGTTGCTGCCGGAGGTTTATATTACCGCAGGAGATTGTAGCAAATCTGACTAGTCGTAGTTAATTCCGTTGTCGTTTCAAAACCTTCGGTTCCAGTCATTTGTGTTCTGTATGTCTTGTTTCATGGAAATTTACTATCCAAATATTCTTTATATACTTCAGAGCCTTAATAAAAGAATATCTTTATAGAAAATTTAGTAGAAATCAACTACAAATAGGTCTGAGTATAGTGACAAGGCAATGCCCTCAAGGTACACTTACATAAAATGGGACTACACGTAGGCGAACTGAATTGAGTATATCGATTAAAATAAGTTATTTTAATGATTATAATTGATCTGTGTGTCAAATGATATACATATACCATTAAAATATCGCCAAAATTAGTTATACTGGTTATGCTCAGAACGAACGGACGGGCAGATATATTTTTTTTATGGGTCCAGCACACGTGCTGCAGGGAAGTCCCTAAAGCGCTCCAGGAGCGGCATGTGTGCGGAAAAAGCGATTCACGTTGTTCTTTAATCGCTGTAATTTGTACTCGGTGGGAAACAGCCCTGGGTAAATTAGTACAAAAGAATGATGTTCTCCATATAAAAGACTGCTTGAAAAGCATTGTACGCGGAGTAACAAGCTGAACCTCATACGGATTAGCGCTGTATTTCTAACATGCACCGCTCTTGGAGAAATTAAGCGGGCTACATCCTTCGAACACTCTCCATGAAAATACTTGTAGAACAGACTCAAGTCGCCAACCGTTCTTCGATGTTCCAGCGAATCAAGGCAGCCGGTCAGTTCCGGGTCTCCAATCAGACAAACAGCTCTTCTCTGAACAGAAACCAACAAATGCAGTGTATGTTTGGGAGCGGAGCCCCAAACATGGGAGATAGAAAAGTTATCATTTTAATGGAACCCTAAAAAAGAACTGTTGCAATAAAATAAAGGAGTTTTTAAATGCAAAATTGTTTCCGTTTTTCTTCTCACGAAGTGTTAGAAAATATAAAGTGTTTTCATGAGACTTTATATAAATCCGTTAAAATATATATGGATCTCGGGCTTTATAAAAAGATATTAAATAATGTATGGCCTAAATTTATGGTAAGTTTTTTCTTGAGGTTAGTATTTCTTTTTTGGTACATTGTTATCCGGACCCTGCTTTGTACAGTAAGATTAAAATAATCGGAAATTGTTCTACTTCAAAGAATCACACAATTAAAAGATGGTGTCTGACAATTTGTAAGTTTAGGTTAAAAAGATTACAGTATGTCAAATAAAAACGTGACCGCTCGTATTCTTGAAAAAAATGTGTTTCGTGAAAATGTTTTGCCGTCAATGTATTCTTGGGTGTGCTCACATCGACGCAAGTACCTTAGTAAGTTGTCCAATGCATCAATAATCGCCTGACATCTTCGAGGGATTCTGTCGGCGAGATTTTCTGCATACTCTGCAAATTTTTCGGATCTCGCGAGACAACTCCTCATAGTATTTCCTCTGAGCTTCCTCTTTACAAGGAACTAAACATTTTCAATAGGGTTAGCGTTCAGCGATTGTGAGAACCACTCTAGTATCTTACTGTGGGCCCAAGCGAGCCGCTTCGCGACGTGATTTTGGCCCAGCAAAGGTCTCTTCAACATGCTTCGTAATTTGACATCATGAGCACAAAGATGTTGTCGAATGGTCTCACCAAACACATTTAAAACCCGATTTTCTTAATTTTGCCGCTCCTTGACGCAGCGCCAATTTTAGGTCCCATGAAAACAAAGACACGATTCGTTTTTCGACTTTCAGAGTGACTTTGCCTACCGAGCCACGTTTTGGCAAGTCATCGTTAAAATGATTTACCCACTTCTCCACAAACGACACCGACTTTTTAATATATTTAGCAGCCGCGGAATGTGTCATTTTAGGCCCCTTTGGTTGGAAATAAAGAAAGACTTCCCCGAATCCACGCGCAAACAAGTGACTCATTCTGGAATTTACGCGATATCGACAAAAGTTCGGAGTCGACTGATACATTTACGAAAATGCGTCGTAAACAAAGGTTCCCTCTACTGATTTTTCGTTGAATGGTTAGAATCGCAACTACCAAAAATAAATTATCGTCACGTTCTTTCTTGACAGACTGTATAGTTATAAATAATAAAAGGTAGGTATAGCCTGTCCCAAAATATAAGATCCTAATTTTTGCCATTTTAAGTGGGTAATATAAAAATTCTGACCTTTTGTTTATGATAGGTTGCAGAGATGGACTTAATAATTTTATTCATTAATACAAATAAATAAAATTATAAGTGTTTTTGGAGATGTTTATTTATAGATGCATGTAAAAACAAGTGGATAAGAAGTACAAATATACAATTTGAATGAATGGGGTATACATGAGGGGACATATTGTATAAATAAAAATATATTTAAACTTAAGCCTAATTCGGTTTCAATATCACTGTCATCAGCTGAGGTAATTATCAGTGGTTTTATATTATTTACATAAATATATGAATCTTTAACAACGTGCTGAATGGAATTCTTTCAGCTTTCACAAGGTATATCATTTATAATTCATTTTTATTCTACAGAATAGAATTTTTCTTGAAAGAAGGAATTTGATTATTTCAAAAACTAGCGGGAATCATACCAACAATATATCGACAGGTCAAGTAATCATTACAAACTCGAACCCCTTGAGATCAAAGGTGCTGAGTCGAACTATCACTACTGTGTTGTATTTTTGCTGTGTCTTCACGATGTCAGCTATCTCTATCGCTTTCACTTTACGGAGATTCAGAACAATATGGGTTTTTGTTGTGTTTTTTGGACAGACTGCCTCATTTGGATGTCCAAAACGTGGTCCGTCATCTGTACTTATATGACCGCATTTAAGTTCACTAAACCATAGACAAACTGTTGTTTTTCACGGTGCCGATGTGGCATAATACTTCTTAAGCCATTCTTGGGTTCGGGATGTATTTTTTTCCAGCAAAAAGCAATATTTATCACCTTCGTCTACTCCGTCACTGATTTTGTGTTTACTGTGCTGAAAAGGGTATAAGTTCTAAAGCTAAGTGTCCACTTGAGACAAAGTCTCGAGAGAAAGTCTCGAGATTAGTTCCGAAGTGTTGTCCATTTGAGATCACTTGCGCTCTCGAGACAGCAGTTGGAGACTCGACAGTCACTGCAGTCTCGAGATCAGGAAATTTTGTGTACACTTGAGAGCTTACTCTCAAGTCTCAGTCGATTCTGTGACGTGATTGCTAGTTTGAAATTTATTTTTTTCAAAATGGATTCACGCTAAATCCTAGCCTTTCTAATTGTGCATAAAATTATGAAAAAACGGGAAGTGAAAAAAAAGGCGTGTTGGTTAAGAAAATGGGTGGATCGACGAAATGCATTGGGAGCTTCTTCAACACTTGTGAACGAGTTGCGGTTGGAAGATGCACAACAGTTTAAAAATTTCATTAAGATGTCTGCAGTTCAATTTGAATTAGTTTTAAAGTTGGTAAAACACGATATTGTAAAGCAAGATACAAAGTTAGGTGATGCGATTCCAGTCCATGATAGATTAATGGTCACACTTCGTTTTCTGGCTTCAGGTAAGCCTTTCAAGCGAATGTACAAATATTTTTCTCTAGAACATTACATTTTTTATATTGAAATGAACTTTGAGGAGATGCTTATTGTAGTTTGCAATACCTTTTTCGCTTTCCATACCTTTTTCGCTTTTTCCACCTTGTACAATAGGAAGAATAGTTCCCGAAGTGTGTAAAGCCATCGATCATCATTTAAAGGAAGGATATTTAAGGGTATGTATAAATTAAAAAAACAACTTTAATTATAGAAGTATAATAACAGAAACTTTACAAATTAAGGCATGTTAATTAGTGAATATGAACTATTGTAAAAATCTTGGGTTGTTTGAGTCTCAATATTTTGTTGAGAAAAGTTGTCAACAACAATGGGTGGTGATGCAATTGGCGTACTGCATGAAGTACTTGCACTTGAAGAGGATGCAGTGGACCAGTAGCATTTTTCATCCATATCAGAAATCGCTTTACGAATCTCACTTTTTAATACTCCTCTGTAATAATCCGATTTTAGACTTTTTAGCTCCAACGCTACGTATTCTCCAAAGCGATCGAAATCGTCTTTTGGCTTCTTCATAATTTCTATTGCTTCCTTCAGAATGTTATCATCTTCTTGAGTTCTTGATGTTGCTTTGCTAAAACGTTTTCTGTTTTGATCTTGTGTGGGCTCATTTTGTATGGATTCATCCTGTGAGATGTTCATGTTTTCGGGAATATTATTCTAAAAAGTTAAAAGCGCAATTAATATACTATGTTGTATCAACTTTTATGCATAGAAAAATAGAAAAATACAAGTAAAATTTTTTTATTTCAGTATCCTTCAAGTGCTAAAGAGTTGAAGAAATATGCAGATCAATTTGAATTAAAATGGCAATTTCCACATTGTTTCGGAGCTATTGACGGAAAGCATATTACAATGGTGGCACCTGAGAACTGTGGAAGCCTTTACTATAACTATAAGGGTACACACAGCATAGTTTTGATGGGAGTCGCAGATGCCAATTATAAATTAATTTACGTTGATGTTGGTTGCAATGGTAGAATTTCTGATGGAGGTGTCTTTACAAACTGCTCCCTGCACGATGCTTTGGAAAGCAAGCAATTTTCACTTCCCGAACCAGAAGCATTGCCCCAAAGATGTTTGCCAGTGCCATACATAATGGTAGCTGACGATGCTTTTGCTATGACATCGTATATATTAAAGCCCTACGGGTACCGAAATCAACCAGCACCAAACAGAATTTTCAAATACAGATTAAGCAGAGCTCGTAGTATAATAGAAAATGTATTTGGCATTATGTCAAGTAAATTCAGAGTTATCCGAAAACCAATAAATTTAGCACCTAATAAAGTAATAGATGTTACTCTGGCAATATGTGCATTGCATAACTTTTTAATATGTACTTCAAAAAAATTATTTGAACCCTTGTTCAGTTGATTTTGAAGATCCTAATACACATGAAATTGTAATTGGCGAATGGCGGAATGAACCCCCACCACAAGGATCGTTTTTTCCACTAGAGAGAGGCCAGCAGCGAAATTATGCAATCTCTCAAAAAGATGTGAGAGATGAGTTTAAAGAATACTTCATGACAATTTACTGTCATACCTGTCATCAGCACCATCACCACTCTTCAATTTTTTTTTATCTTTTGCAGTTCATGAGAAACCTGAAAATAATATGTTTGACTATTGACTAAAAAGTCAATTTAAATAGTAATGTTAATAATAATTTTAGAGGATTATACATACCTGATTGCGTAAGTTATGGATCTTCCGCTGAATTTCATTTCCACTGCAATTTTCAAATCTCGCAGCAAATTCTTCGTACATTGCCATTTTTTTTTCGCGATTTCTATAAAGTTTATGTTTCACGTTCCATAAAAACTCTTCCTCCTCATAAAGTTCAATTAATTTGAACACTTCCTCGTCAGTCCACTCGCGATTATCCTTCATTTTTTAAAAATTAATTGGTTATTTAAATTAAACAAATATTTTAAATAAAAAGTCTCCAGTCGGGGTCTCAGCTCTTCAAACAATGACGGAAGACTGGTGACTAAGTCTCATGAGCAAGAATGAACATGTCCACTTGTGACACGTGCAGTGTCTGATACTCGCATCGGTTTGTCTCTGAGAGTGCTCTCAGGCACATATACATTTGTGAGTCTGGTCTCGAGACTGCTCTCGAGACCATTTTGTCTCAAGTGGACACTTTGCTTAAGGTAAGAAAGGATTTTATTTTTTGATTAAAGGGCTACTACACCTTCGATTGTCCATTAGGCTTCCCACATTTGTTAATTGGCGCCCTGCTCTATACGCTTCATTGCTGTAAATTTTTTCTTTTTCTCCCTAAAGAAATGCCATTTCTATCCATATATTCCCCTAGGCTACGCGATGCTACTGAGGTGTACAGAGAAATGAAGTGGTAAAATTATATGGTGGTCACTCTATGACCAAAAATGGAAAATAGAGAGTTTCGCATAACTATGGTATAACGGTCTACTAAGACTTGCAGGGTTACACTGGTACGACAGAGCTTAATATACACGAATCTAAAATCAAGCACTAATGATAATTAAAACAAACTACTTGTAAAATTATTATATAGAACATGAATCAAACTCCTCTTACTTGCAATAACCTTAAAAAAACTTTTATTATTTAATAAAACTTTGTGAATTCACCTCGTATTAATTTATACTACTGAGTAATTATCATAAATTTAATGTCCTTCACTGGTAGCGTATCTAGAGAATAATAATGTTCATAGCGACGAATAATAGGCGGACTGTTATTACTTTTTACGAGAGATCTCTAAATAAATTATTAATTTCTCATTTACTCCAAGTCGTAAACAAGAAATATGGTTTTAATAAAATGTTAACGGGATATACCTAGCTTATATTGTATTTATTTAAGGTTCATTTTGGGTTTTAGATTTATCGTGTAGGTGACGCCATCTATTATCGAAAACATTTAAAATGGTAAAATAAAAGGAAGTATAGGTATGAATATTTTTTTCCATATAAATTATTTTTTTCACAACCGTAAAAAGCCAACAGTGATTGCGCATTAGTGTCAGTGGGCAAAGTGACACAGGTTTTTCACTGACAATGTTTTTTTAACGTTACCATGACACCTTGCGCGAAATATTTTTCGCCCTAACGCATACAGTACAGTACACAAAATCAAAATTAATACGATATATATATTTAAATAACTCATTTTTTTTAACATATTTTTAGTATTCCGTACGGAACACTTATAAGATCACTTCAGTATCTGTCCGTCTGACTGTCTCTCTCCATTTGCCTGTCCGTCTGTCACACCCGATTTTCTCCGAAACTATTTGACATGAGACGTTGAAATTTGGCACTAATATAGGAACTAATGGTCCCATCAGAACCGTGTAGTTTTGAAAGTTAAATTTTGACTTAAAGGGGGTTAGTTTTAGGGGGTGAAATCGGAAGTAAAAAAAAAAATTACGAGGTCATCGAGTGGGCTGTCAAATAAAAGCTTGTAAAAACACGAGCTCAAAAATATATATAATGTAATACTTGCGCACACTTTTCTTTGTAGTATTTTAAAAAAATTGCCAAAAATCCGCTGCCCCCCCTTATCTCGAAAAGTACTGATGAAGAAATCTTGAAAAAATTCTGGGATACTCTCCACAGATTGAACGAAAATTATCACGAGTGCATTACCTTTAATAATTTATCTGGTACATAAAAAAAAAATTTAAGGTCATCAGTTTTCAACACAGATCAGAAACAAACGTTTTTAAAACTCATTTGGGGTGTATCTTGTGAAGTCATTAATCATTTTGTACCTTCGTAACACAATTTTTTATTTTCAAACCAATCAACGTATGGAACACTAATTGCGCAAGTTCGACTTGCACTTGACCGGTTATTTTTATTTTCAGACTTTATAAGCATTGAATAACAAACCAGTAATTGTAAATAAAAAGCAGCAAATATTTTTTTAGTTATCATTACTTACAATGATAACATTATTTGTACAAACACTACATGAACCAATATTTATTGCCGAAATCGTTTAATTTTGAAATAGATCGAAGATATGAATTTCAAACTTTATACTTTAGAATTGTATTTGAAATTTTAATTTCATTTTTGTATCAGAAACTTTTACAATTAAAATAGAGCCTTTGTCTTATATTTCATCGACAATCATTTTTAGTGAGAAACACTAGAAAAACTCATAATTAAAACAATCTAAAATATTTGCGTCCAACTGACATGTTTTTAAATATGGGACCAATTTGATAAACTTTCTAATATTCACAGTTTCCCTAACATCAAGTGTTGATTTCAACATGGAATATGCTACCATAATGTTGAATGTTTAATTTTCTTGGACTGTTCCCAAAATATGCGAATGGTTGGACTTGATTTAAATTTACCGAATTTGCTGTATCTGCTATATTTGGTAGCAAACAATTTCCATTATTTTATTAAATTAACTAAATTAATAAACCCAAATCGCATGTCACTTTAAAATCTTAACAAAATAAACCCTATTGTTTTCATACTTACGACGATAAGTTACCTTATTTCAAAATAAACACTTTTACAATTAACCAACTGTTTCTTATACTATTTATATTAAAATAAAATGGTAATACAAAAAGTATTTTTCCAACTGACAATACTGCTAGTGATTTTTTGGCGTGACGAACTAAAAGTTAAATTCCCGATCTCTAAAATAATATTTTGGGCCCTAGATATCAAAATAAACATTGGATTTATTCTAATGAGTATTGAGGATATTAAATATAGAATATTATATTTAGAAAAATGACAATTTTCCCTATTTCCCCTCATATGCAAAATCTCCAACTTACGTATAGTCCAGCAGATTGCATTTACTGTTTCTAATTTGAAATTACAATTTTTTTTATTTTAAAATCTGAAACTTGCATTATTTTAAATTAAAATATACCACTCTCAACTCGTTTACTGCTTCAGTTAACTTTGCAACCGCAAAAATCCGCATGCAGTTGTATGTTGTTACTTTAGCTGACATTGCGACATGTTAATCTTAGTGTTAAAGTTGATATAGTAGATGTGGCATTCGTCCAACAGAAACTTATAGAAACATTGGCTTTTGTTTATATATATATATATATATATATATATATATATATATATATATATATATATATATATATATATATATATATATATATATATATATATATATATATACATATATATATATATACAATTTCGGAAGAATGATAAAAACTGCTTTATTCAAAGTATGCTCCATCGCTTGTTACACATTTTACCCATCTTTCGGCAATTTGTGAATATCACGCCAGTAAAAATCTTCCCCTTTTGCTGCGAACCATCCGTCGAGCCATTTTTTTCACATCTTCGAAATCAAAGCGCTGCTCAGCAAGTGCGTGACCCATCGATGCAAACAATTGGTAATCGGAAGGAGCCAAATCTGGTGAGTAACCCGCATGGGTTAGAACTTCCCAGCTGAGTGCTTTCAACGTGTCGCGAACTGGTTTTGCCGTATGTGATGGAGCATTGTCATGAAGAAAGATGAGTTTGTGTTGCCTCTTTCGGTATTCTGGCCTTTTTTCAAGCAGTGAATGGTTCAAATCTATCAATTATTGTTGGTAACGTTTAGAATTAACCGTTTCCCCAGGTTTCAACAGCTCATAATAGACCACGCCCCTCTGGTCCCACCAAACACAGAGCATCGTCTGCCGATGCGATTCGGTCTTGTGGTCGATGTGGATGGTGCGCCTGGGTCTACCCATGATTTGCGGGAGCGGGAGCAGCAACAGCAAGAACACTTGAAAAGGTCAAATGAGATTTTGGCGAAACGTCATGCTAATTTATTGTTAGACGAACGGATTGAAACCAGAAATTTTAATGTATCACATTCCACCCTCCATGAAAACTTCTACTGTAACATGCATATATATATATATATATATATATATATATATATATATATATATATATATATATATATATATATATATATATATATATATATATATATATATATATATATATATATATATATATATATATTTGCCTGGCTTTCAAGTGCGGGTTGGTTTGGCGGTTTCAATACATGAAGTGTATATCTATAATATATATAAAATGCAACCTCTCTCTGTCTGTCTGTCTGTCTGTCCGTTAGTGCGCTTATCACTAGAGAACCACTTATCCGATTTACGTAGTTTTTTTTCAAAACATACATATGTTCTCTGGCCAGGTTATAGGCTATATTTTATTACGGTAGCATAAGGAATGAGCAGTGACGATAATAGTGAATGAAGTCAGAAAAAAGTTTGCCGCTAGCGCGTTCCCTTGCATTACACAGCGTAAACCATTAAATATAGAACAATATTATGTAGCAGAGAATATCTATAATCTATAATATATATAAAATGCAATGTCTCTCTGTCTGTCTGTCTGTCCATTAGTGCGTTTATCACGCGAGAACCACTTATCTGATTTATGTGTCTTTTTTTAAATTCATACATATATTCTTTGGCCAGGTTATATAATAATAATAATACTCTATATCTATAATATATATGAAATGCAACATCTCTCTGTCTGTCTGTCCGTTAGTGCGCTTATCCCTCAAGAACTACTTATCGGATTTACGTGATTTTTTAAATTCATACATATGTTCTCTGACCAGGATATAGATATATATTTTATTACATGTATAATATATATAAAATGCAACGTATATCTGTCTGTCTGTCTATCCGTTAGTGCGCTTACCACTGGAGAACCACTTATCCGATTTACGTGCTTTTTTTTTTAAACATGCTAAACCATTAAATATGGAACAATATCATGTAGCAAAGAATATCTATAATATATATAAAATGCAACATCTCTCTGTCTGTCTGGCTGTCCGTTAGTGCTCTTATCACTGGAGAACCATTTATCCGATTTACCTGCTTTTTCTTAAACATACATATGTCCTCTGTCCAGGTTATATATATTTTATTACGTTAGGTGGTATAAGGAATAAGCAGTGACGATAATAGTGAATCAAGTCGGAGAAAAGTTTGCCGCTAGCGCGTTCTCTTGCAATACACAGCCTAAAGCATTCAATATGGAACAATATCGTGTAGCAAAGAATATAATATATATAAAATGCAACGTCTCTCTGTCTGTCTGTCTGTCCGTTAGTGCGCTTATCACTTGAGAACCACTTATCCGATTTACGTGTTTTTTTAAATTTATACATGTATTCTATATAATTCGATATAAACCTAGATAATGGGAGATACGGTGCGATAACGGGAGATAAGAATAAATAATGGGAGATAAGGAGAAATAATGGGAGATAAGAAGAGATATTACGAGATAAGTCGAGATAAGCCTAGATAATGGGAGATAAGGTGAGATAATGGGAGATAAGGAGAAATAATGGGAGATAAGGAGAAATAATGGGAGATGAGCAGAGATAAGCCTAGATAATGGAAATTATGTAGAGATAATGGGAGATAAGGAGAAATAATGGGAGATAAGGGGAAATAATGGCAGATATTTTATTACGTTAGGTAATATAAGGAATAAGCAGTGACGATAGTAGTGAATCAAGTCCACGCGAGCGGAGCCACGGGCACGGCTAGTATATGTATATATATATATATATATATATATATATATATATATATATATATATATATATATATATATATACATACATATCTGGCTACAGAGCCACGGGCGTGGCGACTCATAGCTTCGTAGCGTAGTACTTTGCTTACGGTGCAGAAGGTCGAGGGTTCAATCCCGCAGGGCGATATACTTATTTATTCGTTTATTTAAGTATATTTGGCCTGGCCACGTACATAGGTAGTATATATATATATATATATATATATATATATATACATATATATATATATATATATATATATATATATATATATATATATATATATATATATAAATATATATAGATATATATATATATATATATATATATATATATATATATATATATATATATATATATATATATATATATATATGTATATATACAATAGGTTTTGGGTTTACTGTTACTGATACAAATAAGTTTCTTTATTATTTTCCTTAAAAACATCCCGCGCCAAATGTCTAGCTACGACACTGACCACTAGGGAGTAAACATACATCATCATCAGATAATATGAGTAACATAAATTAGGGTAGTCAAATCCGGTCGCTTTATGAAAGAGATACCTTTTCACAAAATTTTAACTGTCATGTAGCATTTTGAATAAAATGCTCAGCAACTCTCCAACAACTAAGTCAATTCCGTGACGAGAGAAATCCTCAGGCAGTTGTAATTTTGCGTCGGGTGACGCTCTGACACGTTAATCCAGCTGCTAAGGATGATATAGTAGATGGGTTTTCAAGTCTGACGGAAATATTCGAGCAACAAAACAATTTTTAAATTAAACTTACTAAAAACACTGTTTTAATATCAGAAATCTTGATGGATGAAATGGATATTTGAGGAGTAGATTTAGAGAAGTGATTGTGTACAAAACAATTTATTTTTCGTTTTAGTAGCGCGCTATTTATATTGAAAAACCACTTTAACAAAGGCATTATGTCTTAATAATAAAACATATTACACAAAAAAATCGCTCTATAAAGTGATAAACCCAGAAAAGGATACATAACACGATACATAGAAAGCAACTCCCTCTAGTCTCCTCCTTCACCCCTTTCGTACCTTATTATATGTTTTACTATATGCATAAAATTTGTTTACTATATATATATATATATATATATATATATATATATATATATATATATATATATATATATATATATACATATATATATATATATACATATATATATATATATATATATATATATATATATATATATATATATATATATATATATATATATGGGACGTTCATTGTCAAACGGAACAAGACTCTGCCCAAAATTTATGTTGATGGATTTTAGTGACCTTGGGCTTAAAATGTTCGTTATTAATCCCGCTTTATGGGCTAGTATGGCCTTTTGGAAAATTTCAAAATGGCAGCTCAATATGGCGGACAGAAATCAGAGAAAAAAGATTTTGGAGTAAAAAATTAATAAAAAAGAAATGTGGGGCCGATTCGATTGGTTTTGGGTGCAAATTGACAGCCCTAAAATGTTGGATAGGTAGGTTGGCGAAATCCAATATGGCGAATCCGAGATGGCGGCTGAAACCTCAAAATCGTCAAAATATGAAAAAAATCAAAACTTTGACTAGAGTTTTTGATTATATTGACCTCAAATGTTGAGTTTCAATCACTCATTGCATATATAGGTTATTACGAATCCAAAATCTAAAATGGCGGCTCCGATTAACCTCAAAATGTAATAAAATCTGTAAAAAACGGTGAAATTTAGGTGGAAACAGTCCCGAACGAGTATATTGATGGTTCATAGATCGTCAAATGATTGCTTTTTTGTATCATGAAGTGAAGCTTCATAAATCAAATATAGCGGAATCAAAATGGCGTCAAGTAATGTCATATATAAGAAAAAACCCACTGTCAAATGAACTCGCGCAACCCAATTACTTGAAATTCTTAAGCGAAACGTGTTATCTCGTGATTTTGTGCATTCTGAATACGAATCCACATTCGGAATTAGTCCTTAAGCTTTCATCTTCAACAAAATGCTGAAGAACCGGTAGCAGTATGGCTGAAAGTTTAATAAAACCAACTAAAATTTTAGAATTTTGCTTGAATCTAATAATTGAGAAGAAAAACAAAATATTAAAAAAAAAATAATAATTAGAAAAAAAAAAGAAAAAATAAAAAGAAAAAATAAAGGAATAACACGCAGAGAGCTTTTGAAAGCTTGAATTGTTCTAACATTTTTCTCAATTAATAGATTGGGATATGAAAAAAGGGTAAAATCCCTACTGAGGTAGGGAGGTAAACGATTAAAAAATAAATAATAGATAAAACACAAATTATGTCAGACAGCAAAAGACATTTTAAAATTGACAACAACACAATAACTAACGTACATGTACTTGGGGCATCTTCTTAAACAGGGAAGGCAAACCAACAGGCTGAGATACATAGAAGAATAGAAGAATCCAATTGGGCTGGGCTGCGTAAAATGTCATGGATCTTAAGAAATAAAGATATCCCAAATTTCTTAAAAATAAATGCATTTGACAGTTGTATTCTGCCCGTTCTAGCATATGGAATGGAAACGATAACTTTAACAGAAAAAGATATTAGAAAATTGAGAGTTGCACAGCAGGGAATGGAACGAGCAATGCTGGGAGTGGACAAAGGGGACAAAATTAGAAATGCTGACATAAGATCCAGAACGGACGTTACAGATATTATAGCTACAGCATCCCTTAATGGGAGTGGGTTGAACATGTAGCCAGAAAAAGCCTAGACGAATGGCCTAATAGAACATCCCATTGGAGGCCAAGAACATCCATAAGGTATTCCGCAAAATGTTGGTTAGATAATGTGAAAAAGTATGCCGGCAGAGATGGAGGAACATGGAGGAGGCCTTTATCTACCAGTGGGTGAAGGGAGGCAGATGATGGTATATATATATATATATATATATATATATATATATATATATATATATATATATATATATATATATATATATATATGTATGTATGTATGTATGTATGTATGTATATATATATATATATATATATATATATATATATATATATATATATATATATATATATATATATTAGAGTGACCGGATCTCATAGAGGGGGAAAAAAATGTCGGAATCTTGTTCGTCTGGACCCCACAAAACGATTCCCCTTTCCAGATATTGAGATAGCCGAAATTTGAGCTCGATTAAACGACGTTAACCCGTGCCGCTCGTCGCTCAAAGTTTGAAAAAATCCAAATTTTTGGCCAAAAAGCTGACATATGGAGCCATAACTCCAGAACGGTAAATAATAGAAACACGCTTAATATCTCAAAAGAAAGCTAATGTTGTTCTTCAAAATTTATATTCTATACATAATTGTTGTTATTTTAAGTCAAACCGAGTTACAACAGCCTTTAGCCCCAAAAACGTGATCTGGTAACACTAGGAGCATACTTCGTATTATTAAGTGATAAATTTTGCTTTTTTTTTTGGTATATTTTTGAGTTTAAAGTAGAAATATAATAAAAAACAAGTAATACTGATAAGTCTTATGACATTTTTCATTTTAAAATATAAAAATTAGATATATAATACACACAAAACAAACACAGAAAAGATACAGACGTAGTACCTACATGAGTTGATAATTTTACATAGTTATCTATTCTAGAGCTTTTGTTAAAGTAGTTTTTGAAACGTCAGGATATAATGCTCGGCATTTACTTACAACTTGCAGGACATATTGCTTTTGGTCTTCATCTTTTGTCAGAAAGTCGTTAAAGTCGGTTATTAATTTAACACCACGCTCAGCCATATCATTAACTACATTTAATGTTTTGACAATTTTCAATCCTTCTTGGAAGTCATTATTTTGAGGCCAGGTCGTTGTCACATTCTTTATAGTCTAACAGACTATGCAAAATACCTAAATCTTGCTTTGGTGCAAGATGAGCTTTTGGAGCATTGAACCAAGCTTTACAATAAATTTTAACTAGGAAAACAGAAATGGCACGCACAGAACTTTCTTCTTCTTTAGACATCTTAAATTGACGACGAAAAATGAACATTTTTTAAGCAGTAAATAGCCTTTGCCATCCACCTAGCGTGATGAATGGCTCCTGGAGTTCTAAAACCCACAACATTGGCGTCTAGTGATCCAACAAATACGAGAACCAACTGCAATAGCTCCTTGTAGTCATCTCTGGGGTGGCTCTCAGTTAATTTGGTCTCGAATTCAGCAGTAACATTTGCAATTACTTCTGGAGTTAGCTGCTTTTGTATTAGATTGTCACTGATACCTGTGTCGTATTTTCCTTTGTCTATCTTGGGCTACGCAGTGAGGAATCTCTTGAAAATGTCTGGATGAGGTCCAGTGGTTGATCCCATTTTTGTGTCGAATACGCCTCTTAACAGAATTTCCAAGATATGGTGACGGCAAGCTAGGTATAACAATTCTCTTCCTAACATTTGCTCCAATATGTCGCATGCTCCTTTGAGTCTTCCCGTGTTGGATGCTGTAGTGTCGAAGCACATCGCCTTGACGGTGTTGAGAGGACCCCATTCATGTAGGCATTTATATACGGCTACGGCTTGCTCCTCTCCAGAGCTGTTTGCTGTTACAGGAACTCCCAACAGCTGTTCCTTTTCGCCATATGAAATAGCTATAGCTATTCGCTCACATTGTTCATTTTTTAAAACACCCGGTAAAATTTACCGTCCCAATGGACAACCACGGGCTCTTTTTCAGGAATGTTTACTTTATCAAAAAATTTTTTATTATATTGCTCTCTGACCATTTGCTTTCTATCATGTAATAAAGTTTTCGAGACTTTGTACTCAAGAGGGTCAAGGTTTAGTGCTTCTAGCTATTAAAATTCTCGTGGCATTTCTGTCGGATACCTTACATCGATCTAATAAAATGGACAATTTCATGTTTAAAATCTCTTTAACGCCCCTTGCCAATGAAACTTTCATCCTCTTGCTCTCAGATGGTCCTGGATCTTCTGCAGCTTCTTCAGGGATGTCCATTTCCTCCAAGCTCTCAAGTTCCTGGTAGATGCTGTCCTCTTCAGTGTCTTAAAATATCTTCACTAGATAATTGTTCGATCTAACCAGCTCAAAGGCACTTTAGAAACTAAACTGAATAAATAAAAGGTCGGTTGTACGCTGAAGTAAAATCACCATTCCTAAAATAGAAATTAGATTCACCCTACTTTTTACCTGTCAAACGGGTCTTTTTTGGTAAACTAGTCAGGTAATCCCTATATAATAAAAGATTAAATTTGAACAAAAGGCTCTTTATGTTTGAAAATTGAGTTCCAAAATACTTTTTAACAAAAAAATGTTAATTCCGAGACACATTATGTAAAAACCCGTAAAATTCTTAGAATACTCCCAAACTGGCTCCTACTGGTACCAGGTCACGTTTTTGGGGCTAAAGGCTGTTGTAACTCGGTTTGACTTAAAATAACAACAATTATGTATAGAATATAAATTTTGAAGAACAACATTAACTTTCTTTTGAGATATTAAGCGTGTTTCTATTATTTACCGTTCTGGAGTTATGGCTCCATATGTCAGCTTTTTGGCCAAAAATTTGGATTTTTTCAAACTCTGAGCGACGAGCGGCACGGGTTAACGTCGTTTAATCGAGCTCAAATTTCGGCTATCTCAATATCTGGAAAGGGGAATCGTTTTGTGGAGTCCAGACGAACAAAATTCCGACATCGATTTTTTTTTGCGGTCACCCTAATATATATATATATATATATATATATATATATATATATATATATATATATATATATATATATATATATATGTACTACTACATGTAATAGCATAATAAACATATTGAGTATTGTGTACTGAGAAATTTTATTTTCTTGTTAAAATATTGAATAAAATTTCTTAAATTTCAATTAACCTAAATACTATAAAGAAACTCCAATAAAATATCAAATCATTAGTCGCTCCAAAGTACATACGGTTAAATTAAATTAGATACTAGTAGTTCAAGTGCAGTTAGGCAAAGTATATGTACTTAACTTATCTGGGTCACTACAGAGTTGCATTATTGCTAACTAGTTACATAAGCTAGTGGGTATACAGAAATTGTTGAATATATACCAATTTGCTTAATTATCAAAAAGAAAATTTTGTTTAAATCCTCTTGAGTTGATGTCTCATTTCCCCCCAATAGCTGTTCTAAGTAGTGTTACAACTCTATATACTGAAATTCCTTCAGTTAGGTTATCTATTTCCTGCTTATACCTCTAAATCAAGATTTTCTTGTGATTCAGGATATTTAAAACGAAGGACACATTCAAGATCATGCCCTTTTTTTGTAGTACAGCATCATTCCTATATTATCTAATGAATAACCTATATTGGATTTTGACCATGTGTATGTTAAATCTTATTTCTTGTTTCACCATATAACAGGCTGTAAAATATATTGTCGTTTAAAAACATTCTACCAGAAGATAAGGTATGTCATTCATAAAATGGATTTCGCGCCAAATCAATGATCCATTAGGAACTTCAGTGAGTACGGTAAGGACAAATAGGAAACACTGAACAGAATTACAGCCCTGTCTATTGCAAAAAAATTGCCTTACTATGCTTCCGTGCTACTCCTCTAAAGAACTGATTGATCGCACGTAGCTCGGTAGTAAAACGTACTTTGGATACGTACCGGTATTGTCACTTCGGTTTATTAATTTTAATAACACATTATATGTAGTTATATATAAATATAGTACAAACTCAGCAAAATATTCAACAGTTTATAAATATAAATTGAGCTTTTGACATTGAAAAAGCCATTAAACCAAACCAAACCAACCAAAACCAAATTTTAAAAAATGGCATCATTATAAATTTAACCTATTCGTTGGCATGCTATTCCGTCAACCAGTTTTAGGCCAATTTAAATATATATATATATATATATATATATATATATATATATATATATATATATATATATATATATATATATATATATATATATATATATATATATATATATATATATATATATATATGAGGCTGGTTTGAAAAGTCCGTGCAAAGTCCGAGAGAAGGCACCAGCGGCGCGTATCGAGGTCATGTTTAGTTAGTAGCATCTCTTGAATGAACGCACACCAACTTTCAGCCATATTGGTCTATTTCTTTGTGTTTGGCATTCGTGTGAATCAAGGAAGTCGAGTGATTTTCAAGAAATGGACGAAAAAGAATTTCGTGTGGTGATTAAACATTACTTTATGAAAGGCAAAACGCCTTAGGAGACTAAAGAGAAGCTTGATAAACATTATGGTGACTCTGCACCTTCGATTAGAACAGTTTATAAGTGGTTTCAAATTTTCAGACTGGCCATATGGGCACAAGTGACGCTGAACGTTCTGGACGGCCTGTGGAGGTTACGACTCCAGAAATCATTGATCAAATCCATGATACGGTGATGGATGACAGAAGAGTTAAGGTGCGTGAGATTGCTAGTGCTGTGGACATCTCGACTGAACGGGTACATAATATTTTGCATAAACATTTGGACATGAGAAAGCTATCCGCAAGATGGGTGCCGCGATTGCTCACGCTTGACCAAAAACGGAATCGTGTGAAGTGTTGCAAGGATGGTTTGCAGCTGTTCCAGAAGAATCCGGATGACTTTAATCGTCGTTTAGTCACTGTGGATGAAACATGGATACATTACTATACTCCTAAGACCAAACAACAATCTAAACAATGGGTTACCAAGGGGGAATCTGCACCAAAAAAGGCGAAGACCGTTCCTTCGACCGGAAAGGTTATGGCGACTGTCTTTTGGCATTCGCAAGGGATAATCCTCATCGACTAGCTGGAAAAGGGTAAAACTATTACAGGTGAATATTATTCATCGTTATTGGACCGTTTGAAAACCGAGCTGCAAGAAAAAGCGCCCGCGATTGGCTCACAAGAAACTCCTTTTCCATCACGACAACGCACCAGCACACACCTCAGCAGTTGTGGTCGCGAAATTAATGGAAATAGGATTCCAACTCGTTTCACATCCCCCCTATTCTCCAGACTTGGCTCCCTCGGACTACTATTTGTTCCCCAATTTGAAGAAATCATTGATCAAATCCATGATATGGTGATGAATGACAGAAGAGTTAAGGTGCGTGAGATTGCTAGTGCTGTGGACATCTCGACTGAACGGGTACATAATATTTTGCATAAACATTTGGACATGAGAAAGCTATCGGCAAGATGGGTGCCGCGATTGCTCACGCTTGACCAAAAACGGAATCGTGTGAAGTGTTGCAAGGATGGTTTGCAGCTGTTCCAGAAGAATCCGGAGGACTTTAATCGTCGTTTAGTCACTGTGGATGAAACATGGATACATTACTATACTCCTAAGACCAAACAACAATCTAAACAATGGGTTACCAAGGGGGAATCTGCACCAAAAAAGGCGAAGACCGTTCCTTCGGCCGGAAAGGTTATGGCGACTGTCTTTTGGGATTCGCAAGGGATAATCCTCATCGACTAGCTGGAAAAGGGTAAAACTATTACAGGTGAATATTATTCATCGTTATTGGACCGTTTGAAAACCGAGCTGCAAGAAAAACGCCCGCGATTGGCTCACAAGAAACTCCTTTTCCATCACGACAACGCACCAGCACACACCTCAGCAGTTGTGGTCGCGAAATTAATGGAAATAGGATTCCAACTCGTTTCACATCCCCCCTATTCTCCAGACTTGGCTCCCTCGGACTACTATTTGTTCCCCAATTTGAAGAAATGGCTGGCGGGACAAAGATTTTATTCAAACGAGGAGGTGATTGCAGACACTAGTGGATATTTTGCAGACTTGGACAAATCCTATTATTCGGAAGGGATCAATAAACTAGAACATCGTTGGACGAAGTGTATAAGCCTAAAAGGAGACTATGTCGAAAAATAAAAAAGGTTTACACCCCAAACACATAAGTAGTTTTTATTTTTGCACGGACTTTTCAAACCAGCCTCGTATATATAATATATATATATATATATATATATATATATATATATATATATATATATATATATATATATATATATACATATATATATATATATATATATATATATATATATATATATATATATATATATATATATATATATATATATATATACAATTTAAATATATATATATATATATATATATATATATATATATATATTTATATATATATATATATATATATATATATATATATATACAATTTAAATATATATATATATATATATATATATATATATATATATATATATATATATACAATTTAAATATATATATATATATATATATATATATATATATATATATATATATATATATATGTATATACCTACCATCATCAGCCTCTCTCCGCCCACTGCTAGACATAGACCTCCTTCATGTTCCTCTATCTTCTCTTGTCCTATGCCGGCCCATAGTATCGCTTGCCGGTATACGTTTTCACATTATCCAATCAACGTTTGCAGCCTACCAACACGCCTCTTGGATGTTCTTGGCCTCCATTAGGATGTTCTATTAGGCTATTCGTCTAGCTTTTTTTTTCTGGGCACCTGTACAGCCCACTCCCATTAAGGGATGCTGTTGCTATGACATCTGTAACGCCCGTTCTGGATCTGATGTCAGCATTTCTAGTTTTTCCGTTAGAGTGATCGTTTCCATCTTATATGTTAGAACGGGCAGAATACAACTGTCAAATACTTTTATTTTGAAGGAATTGGAATATCTTTATTTCTTAAGATCATCTAAGATTCTTCTATGTATCTCTCATTTAGAATTTTTGGTATGTTGATTTCTGTTCTTCTATCGTATAACGTATTGTCGATAAAATAATTCGATGATCTTTAAAATATCTTTTTTTTCTGTAATTATGTTATAATATTATATATATACGAGTATATATATATATATATATATATATATATATATATATATATATATATAAAGAAATCGTAAAAACTGTAAAATGAAACAAACTCGTACAAAAATTTCGCCAAAGTAATTTTTTGTAGGTCGTCATAACGTGTAGATAACCTTAAACCACCCTCGTATACTATACATCAAGAAACATCTGCTAGGATTGTAAAACCACTGAAATCCAAAACTGGGCTTTCTTATATGTTAAAGGAAATGTTTAAAATAATTTTTTAAGTATTTTTACGAATAAAATTTCATTCCATAACACTTTTTTAGAGCGCCCCATTTGTGTGTTTTTTCAAATCAATTAAACTGAACTCGGCAAATATTTATACTACCTTTAGCCAAATATGGACCCATTTATAAGATCATTTAAACGAACGAATTATTTCAAAATACTAATTAATTATATTTCCTTTTAAAATATATAATTCAATAAAGGGAATTGAGCGCCAGAAGCTTATTTAAAGTAAACTTTGACGCAGTCTAAGAGGATTAACATTAAGTCTCTTTAATATTCCAGCACGATATTGATTGAAATAGAGTGAAAATATTAGAAAAGTTTGTTGAATTTAATTTGCCGTTTTAATATTAAAATATTAACTTTCATGAATACAAATTAATACAGTCTGGGGAATCAAAAGGGTACAAGTTAAAGAAATACCCGATTTTGCCGAGCTAAGCGCAATGAATGGTAATTTTTATTTTCCCCGGGAAAGCAAATATTGTTTTCCGTGATGAGAGTATTGTTCTAGATTTCTGTAATTTTTCATGAATAAAAATCCATACATGATCCATCCATTACCCTGTCGATTGATTTGTTGAAACGATAATTATGAAACAATGAACTACCGGGTTCAAATTTGGTTCACACGCTGTAGCTGAGGCAGAATGGAGTACATAGGTTATGAGCGATTTTGCTTTTGCGCAGCATGGTGAAAAGGGTAAAAGTCGCGATGATTTTTTCAAGTTCAAATAGAATTATCGCAATTTTTCCTGGTTGTTGGTTGAGGTACTGAAGACGTTTTACATAACACTGTTTTTAGTTAAACATATTTAGGGAGTAGGGTGGGAAGGAATACCTTCGTCATGTACCATTTCTTGGAGTCAAAGAATCTAAAAATCACGTTATCAAAAAAGGATATATCTATATATATTATATATATATATATATATATATATATATATATATATATATATATATATATATATATATATATATATATTTAAATTTAATAGTTTTCTGGCAACTTTAAGTGTGTTTTCTAAAAAAACCTCACGGTGGATGTCTTTTTTTATGATTTTTTTGGATTCGAATTAAAAAAATTCCCAAGAAAACACGTGTCTCACTTAAACTTTTTTTTTGTATACCTGTATTATTAAAGATAATGCACTCGTGATAATTTTCGTTCAATCTACTCCCTGTGAAGAATATTCCAGAATTTTTTCAAAGTTTTTTGATCAGTACTTTTCGAGATAAGGTGGGGGACAGAGATTTTCCGCGATTTTTAAAAAATAATACAGAGAAGTGTGCGCAAGTATTACATTAAATACATTTTTGAATTCCTGTTTTTACAAGCTTTCATTTGACACCCCACTCGATAGCCTGGTATCTTTTTTTCACTTCCAATTTCACCATTCAAAACTGACCCCTTAAGCCAAAATTTAACTTTCAAAACTACACGGCTCTGATGATACCATCAATTCCTACATTAGTACCAAATTTCAACTTTTTATGTTAAATATTTTCGGAGGAAATCGGGTGTGACAGACAGGCAGATAGACAGACAAACACCGAAGTAATCTTCCGTGTTCCGTACGAAACACTAATAAATTAGCAGCGTTATTTGATACTCTTCGTATTTCCGATTGTCAAAAAGAGAGCTTTTTTATTATATAAGGGGCCTAAAAAGTCTTGTTCGAAATATATAGGGCGCTAAATTAGGATTGTAGTGTGAATGTTGTAACTCGGTGGATTCACAGCTTTTGATATTGGCTTGAAGTATGCTTACTTTGAAGACCCGACAGACTTTGTACGATAGCAAAGTATTGAGGAATTCAGACGTTTTTTCTAATGGCTTACTTCATGTTCTGGATCGTCCTTATGTAAACCGCTCCATTAATTATGACACGTTTTATATATATTCAATAAGTAAAATTCCTTCGAAGACCCAAAAAACAGTCGACATTAACTTTACAGAAGATGATTAAGTTTTCGCCTTGTTCGGAGGTAGAAAATCTTTATAAATCCATTGTATTGATTGGGATGGTCAGTTGGTGCTCAACTCCTACTGCTGGACGAAACGCGTAGGCTCTAATTAAAATAAATGATTTTATTATATAATATATTAATATCTATAATATATATAAAATGCAACGTCTCTCTGCCTGTCTGTCTGTCTGTCTGTCCGTTAGTGCGCTTATCACTGGAGAACCACTTATCCGATTTACGTACTTTTGTTTTTAAAACATACATATGTTCTCTGGCCAGGTTATAGGCTATATTTTATTACGATAGGTAGCATAAGGAATGAGCAGTGACGTAAAATAGTGAGTGGAGTCGGAAAAAAGTTTGCCGCTAGCGCGTTCCCTTGCAATACACAGCCCAAACCATTAAATATGGAACAATATTATGTAGCAGAGAATATCTATAATTTATAATATATAAAATGCAATGTCTGTCTGTCTGTCCATTAGCGCGTTTATCACGCGAGAACCACTTATCCGATTTACCTGTCTTTTTTTAAATTCATACATATATTCTTTGGCCAGGCTATATAATAATAATCCATATCTATAAAATATATAAAATGCAACGTCTCTCTGTCTGTCTGTCTGTCCGTTAGTTCGCTTATTCCTCGAGAACCACTTATCCGATTTACGTGATTTTTTAAATTCATACATATGTTCTCTGACCAGGTTATAGATATATAATTTATTACATCTATAATATATATAAAATGCAACGTACCGCTGTCTGTCTGTCCGTTAGTACGCTTATCACTGGAGAACCACTTATGCGATTTTCGTACTTTTTTTTTTAAAATATATGTCTCTCCGGCCAGATTATAGGCTATATTTTATTACGATAGGTAGCACAAGGAATGAGCAGTAACGATAATAGTGAATGAAGACGGAAAAAAATTTGCCGCTAGCGCGTTCTCTTGCAATACAATCTAAACCATTAAATATGGAACAATATTATGTAACAGAGAATATCTATAATCTATAATATATATAAAATGCAATGTCTCTCTGTCTGTCTGTTTGTCCATTAGTGCGTTTATCACGCAAGAACCACTTATGTGATTTACGTGTCTTTTTTTTAAATTCATACATATATTCTATAGCCAGATTATATAATAATAATAATAATCTATTTCTATAATATATATAAAATGCAACGTCTCTCTGTCTGTCTGTAAGTCTGTCCGTCCGTTAGTGCCCTTATCACTGGAGAACCACTTATCCGATTTACGTGCTTTTTTTTAAAACATACATATGTTCTCTGGCCAGGTTATAGACTATATTTTATTACGTTAGGAATAAACAGTGACGATAATAGTGAATCAAATCGGAGAAAAGCTTGCCGCTAGCGCGTTCTCTTGCAATACACTGCCTAAACAACTAAATATGGAACAATATCATGTAGCAAAGGATATCTATAATATATAACATGCAACGTCTCTCTGTCTGTTTGTCCGTTTGTGCGCTTATCACTGGAGAACCACTTATCTGATTTCCGTGCTTTTTTTTAAACATGCTAAACCATTAAATATGGAACAATATCATGGAGCAAAGAATATCTATAATATATATAAAATGCAACGTCTCTCTGTCTGTCTGTTTGTCCGATAATGCGCTTATCACTGGAGAACCACTTATCCGATTTACGTGCTTTTTTTTTAAAACATACTAAACCATTAAATGTGGAACAATATCATGGAGCAAAGAATATCTATAATATATATAAAATGCAACGTCTCTCTGTCTGTCTGTCTGTCTGTTAGTGCGCTTATCACTCGAGAACCACTTATCCGATTTACGTGTTTTTATAAATTTATACATATGTTCTATATAATTCGATTTAAGCCTAGATAATAGGAGATAAGGTGAGATAATAGGAGATAAGGAGAAATAATGGGAGATAAATCGAGATAAGCCTAAATAATAGGCAATAAGGTAAGATAATGGGAGATAAGGAGAAATAATGGGAGATAAGGAGAAATAATGGGAGATGAGCAGAGATAAGCCTAGATAATGGAAATTATGTAGAGATAATGGGAGATAAGGAAAAATATTGGGAGATAGGGGGGAAATAATGAGAGATATTTTATTACGTTGGGTAACATAAGGAATAAGCAGTGACGATAGTAGTGAATCAACGCGAGCGGAGCCGCGGGCCCGGCTAGTATATAATATATTATTACAAATATATAATATATAATATTATATATTTGTGGCTGGCCGTGGCTCGGTAGCATAGTAGTTTGCTACTGTGCAGAGGGTCGAGGGTTCAATCCCGCAGGTCGGTATACTTATTTATGAATTTATTTAAGTATATTTGGCCTTGCCACGTACATAGGTAGTAGTTGTTTGCAGAAATGCAAGTAACGTCCGTGGCAGCACTACCGCGTTGTTTAAAAGGTGTCATAAAATACAAAAATGTATATTTCGGCACTTGGACAACTTCGACGGATATTACGACATCCTCGCCGATATCCTTGGGATATGGAAAAAGGGTAAAATCTCTACTGAGGTGGGGAGGTGAGCGATAAAAAAAATAAGTAAAAAAAGGAAGATAGGACTTAAAACACTTTCTTGTAAATTAACTGTAGAATAAAATGTCCCAATTTCGACTTCGTCTTCAAGAAGGATTATGATATTTTATAGCCAACCCAAGACGGGTGTCAAACCAACAACAATCCTGTTTAAATTAAAACAAAGTTACCTTCTTTACGAGTCATCTGTGTCAAATAAAAGTGAAAATGTCGCTTTAGAGAAAATTTAATAATTCAGTTAGAGATCTCGTAAAAACTAATAAAATGTTAAAAGGGGCCGTTAGATGTAGCTGTAGCTGTTATTTTTAACTGTATGCGGTCAGGATCATAAAAATTAATGTTACTTATGTACAAAGTTTCTGTTTTTGTCAGAATAACGGGGTTATTTTAAAAAGTTTCAAAATTTAAATGTAAAGAATGAAAATGTACAAAAAAGGGTATATTGAATAAACGTCCTGATAATGCCTTTCTTAGATTGAAATTGCCACATAGTATCAGGTTATACATTTACTTATGTTGCACGCCCATGGAGAAGAGATATTTTAAGCAATGATGCCCCAATTTATCGAGCAATAATTTATGTAGCAAACCAGGACACTGCGAGCAATAATTGCCAAAATATAAATAAGAAAATTATGGTTCAGCCTTTCCACAGATCATAAATACTTGAGAAAAACAAGTGATTCAAGTTTTTGCCTGATTTGGGTTATAATGAAAAAAAATATTAAACTTTATTTCTAGTATGAGATACTACTCTACTACAGGGTGTCCCGTCTTCCTTCTTCTTCTTTATAAACCACTGCTTCTCCACTTGTCTCTAACCTGTGCAAGATGGACCCATCTACTGCCTGCTATCCGCCTGATATCATTAATCCATCTTTTCATTATTCTTCCGACACTTCGTCTGCTCTCCCAAGGTCTCCATTTAAGTAATTTTGTTGTTCGTCTACCATCATTCGTTCTAGCTAAACGCCCCGCGCATTACCACTTTAATCTTGCCCCTCTTTCACTGATATATGTAATTCTTATTGTTTGTCTGATATCCTCGCTTTTAAAGTGTTCTCGTAAACACCTAATATCTGTCTGTCCATGGCCCGTTGAATACGTTGGAGTCGATAAAGACTATTTTTTTGTAAGGGTGTAAGGGTCATAGTTTCCAGCCCATGTGTACTTACTGGAAGTATGAAGCTCCCGTACATTTTTCTTTTTCAGATGTCCCACCCTTTTAACGTCTTTAGTTTATTCCGCAAATACAACGGATGTAATGGTCAAAGTAGGATTAGTTTTCCATCGAGCATCTTAGAATAATAAACTGTCCCTTTCGTATAGGAGCGTTTAATAACAATAATTATGCGACTAAATTTCGCCTTCAATTTACACAGAGAAGATACAACTTTAATTATCTAAGTGATTAAAAAATGATTGTAGAAGTTTAAAAACTTTAATTAAATCTCACGTTGCAAACGTGAAGTGCGTTCAATTGTTATTCCGCGAGAATCATATGAGTAGACATTTGTTTTTGTTGTTGTTTTTAATTGGTCAGAGCGCATCGACAGCTAAGGTCATTTAGCGCCCCACATTAGATGTGTTTAACAGTTATATAGATATTTTTAGGTCTTTTAGGTATTTGTGAATATGTTCTTTGATTGATGAGAATTGACCAATGTTCTGTATAATCGAATGGGGGATGTTATATTTGTTTCTTAGATGAGAAGAGTGGTTTGCCTCAAAGATGTGCTTGACCGTCAGGGTGGAATTGCATACATCACACTTAGGCACTGGTTCTTTTTTTAGGAGGTATGAGTGTGTGTGGTAAGTATGACCTATGGCCACTCTTCTCAGTAATACATTATCGTTGAGGCTTTATAGGCCATAATAATGTTGTCATTATACTCCAAGTCTCACTCCAGTTCAAATAAATTTCTTTTTATTGAGTAAAGCATCTTTATAAAATCATAACTGTGTGTGTGAAAAGAGTTCTGCTAGTTTACTGCCCATTTAGCTTCTCTATCAGCTATGTTATTACCTCTAATGTCCAGGGATCCACAGGAATGAAATTTCAATATTTCTCAATTTAGCCATATATAGAAGGTGACTTGAGTTGACTTAAGTAAGTACTATTGGCTTTATTGGAGATAATGTGTTTTAACAAACTCGAGGAATCGGAGCATTTGTTATTGAAATATCGAAACAAAATGCGTTCACGAAATTGTAGGAGTACGGAGGCTAATGGCAAAGTGAACAAATTTCGTGACTTATTGCTTTAGGGTAATGTCAGCCAAACTTCTTCCTAAAGAGGCAACACGGAGTAAGAAAATCTCTGACTGTTTCTGATTCAGTAATAAAATTAAAGTTTGAAGCAAATTGTATTTAAATATATCTTCTTCTTCCTCTAGCCATTCTCTATCTTTTGGATATAGGCCTCTCTCATGTACTTCCATATGTCCCTATTTTGAGCAATTTGATACCAATTGAGCTCCACTAATTTTTAGTGTTCCTTACGGAACACTTATAAGATCACTTCGGTGTCCGTCTGCCTGTATGTCCGTCTATCTGTCACACCCGATTTTCTCCGAAACTATTTGACATAGAAAGTTGAAATTTGACACTAATATAGAAATTGGTGGCCTCATCAGAGCCGTGTAGTTTTAAAAGTTAAATTTTGACTTAAGGGGTTAGTTTTTGGGGCTGAAATCGGAAGTAAAAAACAAGAAATTACCAGGTCAAATGAAAGCTGGTAAAAACACGAATTCAAAAATATATATAATGTAATACTTGAACGCACGTTTCTTTTTATTATTTTTAAGGAATTGCGAAGTCCCTTTTCTAGAAAAATTTTTAAAGAATTCTGAAATATTCCTCATAGCGTCTACATTGAACAAAAATTATCACGAGTCTTTAATAATTTATCTGGTATATAAAAAAAAACACTAATTTCAAGGTCATCAGTTTTCAGTTAAGATCGGAAAAAAACCTTTGTTGAAAACTCATTTCGGGTGTGTTTTGTAAAGTCATTGATCATTTTATACCTTCCTAACAAATATTTTTATTTTAACAGCAATCACGATACGGAACACTAATTGCGCAAGTCCGACTTGCACTTGGCCGGTTATTTAATATCGTCATACCAACGTTGTTGACTTCTGCCAGTACTTCTTTTTTCTCCTCATGGTCTCCATGGTCACTCTTCTACTCCAATTATCAGTATTTCGGGCCACATGGCCAGCCTAGTTCCACTTGAGGGAAGATCGCCTTTCAGTTATGTCGTGGACACTTGTTTTTTTTTCCTGAACCAATTGTTTGGTTTGCAGTCCCTTAGTGATATACCTAGAATTTCCATTTCAATTGTTTTCTGGTGAACTTGAAATTTTCTAATAACTTTCCGGGTCGGAACCCAATTTCGTTACTAGTAGAATGCATGCCTTACATACTTTACTTTTAACTTTTGAAGGTAGTTTGGACTAAAAGACTTGCTTCATTTTACCGTAAGCCCCCATCCCAAACGTATCCTTCAATTGACTTCCAGTTGTTTATTCACTTTCCGATTGTAACTTCCTACCCCAAATATACATGTAAATCCACCCGTTCCACTTATTGCCCGAATATTGCGTCATTAATGGTTGCTTGTTCGTTCGTCATAAATTTGAATTTTGTGATGTTCATCTCTAAACCGACCTTTTTGTTTCAGTTTGTAATTCTTGGAGCATTTCTTTCAAGTCAATTTCGTTGTCGGTCAAAAGTGCGATGCCATCAGCAAATCTTAAGTTGTTGAGTCTCTATCCGGATATGTTAAGTCCCCTGTTTTCCCAGTGAAGGCTCTTGAAGATAACTTCTAGTACCAGGGTGAATATTTTGGGTGATATGATATCACCCTGTCTAACACCTCTCTATATGTAGGCCTATTTAGCTTTGGTCATGATAATGTTAAATAAATTATGTGGTTTTTGTACAAGAACCCATTTAAATAACGTGAATATATCTTAGCTGGTCTAGTATTTATGAAAGCAAATTGTTTGATTTTATTTTAATATAGTCACGTACTGAAACAATAGTATCCTTTTTTTCCATTATAAATACGTTTTCCTGTGGCTTAGTCACATATAGATTAAATGAAACAACTGATAATCATTAGTTGACCTTTTTTTGTGGAGATTAATGTTTAGGAATAAGTGAAATTGGGAAAAAAAACCTCTAAAATAAGAAGGTAAACAAACGTCTCGTATTATGCAATAGGTTTATTAGCCTTTGTCGCTAACCTGCTTTTACCAGATACTGTATAATGGCATTCTAATGTTCCTTACATGGGTTTTCACTAAAATTAATGGAGGTTAGTAGGTTTTTTCGACCTCAGTTTGACTTTTTTTTTCCAGTGTTTTTTTTTTACTTTAGCTATTTCCAGACGTCATTCCGTCATCTGTCTTTTTGACGTCAACGTGCTGTCATTTACTGGCACGTGAATATGGCTAGTGTTTCTTTATACGAAGTTGCCCTACGATTTTGTCGGCGTAAGGAGAGGTATTCGATAATTGGTGACCTCCTTAGCATTATTCTGTTAATGTTTTACAAGTTCCGCTTTGCCAAAGCCTAATTTATGTAGGGTAGTATCTTCAGACTTTTGTAAAAAATGTTCGAGGGATAGCCAGACATAGTTGTTTGAATAACGCGGAATGTCATGGAAAGTAAGACCTCCAGAATGTCACTTGGGAACACGCAATAAAACCGTCGTTTGCTAGTTAATGGTCGCAGAGAAATCGACTCTACCTTTTTTGAATCAAGTTTGATTAAAAAGCTGCAAGCATAATTTAAGCCGTCCTAGAAAACAAGAAAAAAATATAAAGGCTATAGCTGGGCTAATAATTAAATCATTGAAGCTAGATAATTTTCCCTCTATCAAGTTACCATCCGACATAGGCAGGTTCCTTAAAAGTTGTGGTGTGTGCGCATATATTCTGTAATCTCAATATTTTAATTTTTCATTTAACTTGAATTTGTTGCTAATAAATATATTACTACTTGTTTCTAGCTATACACAAGTAACAATGTAAACCGTTTCATTTATAATAATAAAACCATAATTGAAAATATTTTCATTACTTTACCCTTACCGAACCCGTATTTGTTCACGATTCACTAGAAAAAAATAACCGCTCAAGTGCAAGTTGAACTTGCGCAATTAGTGTTCCGTATGTTGATTGCTTTTAAAATGAAAATTTTTGTTACGGAGATATAAAATGATCAGTGATTTCACAAAACACACCCCAAATGAGTTTTCAACAAAGTTTGTTTCCGATCTTTATTGAAAACTGATGACCTTGATTTTTTTTATATACCAGATAAATTATTAAAAGTAATGATGACCCGATGGAGAATATTCCAGAATTTTTTCCAAATTTTTTGATCAGGACTTTTGGAGATAAGGGGGCACAGCGATTTTTTGCCATTATGTAAAAATAACACGAAGAAAAGTGTGCGCAAGTATTACATCATATATATTTTTGAACTCGTGTTTTTACAAGCTTTCATTTGACACCCCACTCGAAGAGCTGGTAAAAAAAAAATCTTTTCACTTCCGATTTCACCTCCCAAAACTAACCCCTTAAGTCAAAAAATGTCCACTCTCAGATCGTCTCTACTGAGAACAGAGTGACATAGCGGTCTATTGTAAGGATATTTATTTGACCGATTGCCGCCCTTTTCAGTAAAAAATAACCCGCCCTACACCGAGAAGGTTAATCGAGCACAATCTTGTTGCCACATTCTAAGGTTGCTATCGATACAATCGTTCATTATTCAGAAAAAAATGAACACAATTATATTAAATATGTTTGAAAAATAGAACTCCGCCTGCAGTGTTGATGGATGGATTGAGTAGTTCATCAACCCTGTTGCCGGTCCCAAGCCTGGATAAAGGAGGAGGGTTGTGGCGTTAGGAGTTAGCACCCTAACACACGTAAAACCTAAACTGGGAAATGCTAGTTGTATTTGAAAACTAGGATGAAAAATCACAAGATAAGCAAAAATCCCCGGGTGGCAATCCACACCTTCGAAGAAGGGAGCCCCATCGGATACGGGAGGGGGGGGGCAATTCTACTTCAAAGCGAATAGTTAACCCAAGCTTAAAACTCAGCCAAACGAAGAAATCCCGAAACAGATTAGCTGCTCTCGGCACCTGGAATATACAGGGATGGAGGACAAAGAAGATAGAAGTCATACAAGTGTTTAAGAAGATGAACATAGACATTTTAGTAATAAGCGAGACGAAGAAAAAGGGAAGTGGAATAGAAGAAATAGATGAAGTGATGCATTGTTGGAGTGGAGTAAAGAAGGAAGAAAGAGCAAAGGCCGGAGTTGGAATATTAGTAAAAAAGAAGTGGAAAAAGAAAATAACATCTTGGGAACCCATCAATGAAAGAATCATAAAAATAAATATAACAATGCTAGGAAAAGACATGGTAATATTAGGAGTATATGGCCCAACAGAAGACAGCACTATAAGAGAAAAAGATAATTTCATGGAAACACTACAAATAGAAACACAAAAAGTAAAGAAAAACCAAGAATTAATAATAATGGGAGATCTGAATAGGAGAACAGGAAGGAAAACAAAGGACAATACCGTAGGACCATTCGGAGAAGACATTACTAACGACAACGGAGAGAGACTAATAGAGCTGTGTGAACTAAACGGCCTAAAAATAACAAACGGATTCTACAAACACAAGGACATCCACAAATATACTTGGATGCAAGAAACACGAAACTTAAAATCAATAATAGCCTATATTATAATTAAAAACGATACCACTATCAAAATAAAAGACGTAAGAGTAAAGAGAGGGGCAGAATGTGGAACAGACCATAGACTATTAATATCAAATATAAAAGTGCCGTGGTACAAGACAATAAAGCAAAAAGAAACAATAGATAAAGAAAACAGAAATACTAATGAGATAACAGAAAAAGCAGACAAAGAAATAAAATACAAAATACACTTACTGCAAGACGAAACGATAAGAGACCTATATAGACGACGATTAGATCAAAAATTAAATGAATTTAACTACGACAAACTCCAACAGATGTATGACCACATAAAAGAATGCATCAAACAGGCGTCCCTAGAAGCATTAGGTAAAGAAGACAACGAGAACGAAAAACATAAAATTAGAATCTGTGAAAAAACCAAAGAATCTATAAAGGAGAAAAAAAGACTATACGAAAAATGGCGAAATACAAAATCAGAAGAAGATCTACAGAAATATAAAGAGACAAATGCAGAAACGAGGAGGATGTTAAACAAAGAAAAGAACGAGAGATGGGAAAAATCGTGCGAACATGTAGAACAGTATATAGGAGGAACTAGAAGTACAGAGTCATGGAGAATAATTAAAGCATTAAGGACTAACAATAGAGAGAAGACGTATATAGAGTACATCCCAGAAACCGAGTGGGAAGAATATTATAAGAAGCTGCTAACAGAAGATAGACAAGAATTCCAAGAAGAGAACCCTAAAGAAGAACAGAATAAGGAAATAAAAGAGATAGAACTAAGCTATGAAGAAGTAAAGAAGACAATAAAAACACTCAAAAATAATAAATTTGCAGGGCCTGGGGGTATGGTAAATGAAATGATTAAGTACGGTTCTAATAAATTACATTGAATGCTGAGAAACATGTTCCACAGAGCGATAAATGGAGAAAAAATACCAGAGGAATGGTCAAAAGCTTATATAGTATCTATATTTAAAAAGGGAGACCAAGCAGGCTTTATGGCCGGAAAATTATGTATAGACCTCATATACACTATAAAACAAACAATGGAAAAAAAAAACTGGCAAAGAATAGAGAAGTTCATCTAGCCTTCATAGACATAAGAAAGGCCTATGACTCAGTACCAAGACAAAGATTATGGAACGCAATAAAAGAAATAGGCATTGACAAAGAACTAATATACGCAGTAAAAGCTCTCTACGAAAACAACACAGTGAACATAAAAATAGGACATAAAATAGGGAAGAGACTCCAAACATCAAAAGGCCTATTACAAGAATGCTCTACATCCCCAACACTATTCAAAATATACCTCGAACAAACATTAAAAAAATGGAAGCAAAAATGTAGTGGAATGGGAGTCCCAATACGAGAAGATTACTTATATACTCTAAGTTTCGCAGACGACCAAATAATCATAGCGCAAGATGAGGAAGACCTCAGTTATATGGTAAGAAAACTGAAAGAAGAATACACTAAAGCAGGATTAGCAATAAACTTTGATAAAACGGAATATCTAACAACAAAGGAGGGAAACGTGGAGAATCCAGAAGTAGATAACGAAACAATAATCAAAGGAATCGATAGATTTAAATATCTAGGAACCATCATTTTCTAAAAACGCAACATTAGAAGAAGTGATTAAAGCTAGATTAGGACAAACGCGAACATGCATAAGACAATTAAATTCGATCCTGTGGGACAAGCACATTACAAAGAGAAACAAAACACGCATATACAAATCAATAATACAAAGCATAATGACATACGGGTCAGAAACATGGACGATCAACAAAAGAAATAAATCTAAAATTAACACAGTAGAGATGGAGTATTGGAGACGATGTTGTAGAGTGACACGTATGGAGAGAATAACAAATAGAATAGATAATATATATCAATAACAGATAATATATATAAGAATAACATATAGAATAATAGATAAGAAATAAGAAGTAGAATGAACATCAAAGAGAACGCAATAAACACCACTGAAGAAAAACGATTAAAATGGTATGGACACATAAGACGAAGCGAAGATAATAGGTGGATAAAGAAAATAACGGAGTGGAGCCCTATAGGGAGAAGAAAAAGAGGAAGACCCAGACGATCGTGGAGAGACGATGTGGACGAGGCTATGGAGGACAGGGGTCTAACAGATGGAGACTGGGAAGATAGAAACGAATGGAATCAAAGGCTGAGAGAAGGAAGTCAGCGTCAGCTGTAGAAAATCCTTGTTATATATATATATATATATATATATATATATATATATATATATATATATATATATATATATATATATACATATATATATATATATATATATATATATATATATATATATGAAAAATGGAATAACACAGAGTAACATACACTTTAATATAAACCTTAAAATGAAATAAGCAGTAATATTATTATTAAAAAACTGTACTTGAATCAATCAGTGGAAGTTAAAATTCGGCTGGAAAGCCGAAAGCATAAAAATAAGTCCATATGCAAGACAAGAATGCATTCTCTCACCACTTTTCTTCGGTCTTTATTATGATGATGTGTTTTAATAAAACTATCTATGAATCCCTTGAAGGAATAACAGTTAATGGGAGTACACTGAACAACATTCGGTATACTGATGATACTGTTCTATTAGCAAATAATATCAAAAATCTCCATTAGCTGAACAGTCGAGTCGTAACAGGCAGCGAAAGATTTCGATTAACTGTGAATATTAGAAAAAATCCAGTGGATGGTAATAACAAAGAAAAATCTACCACATTTAAATATTTGGAAACCAGTATAAATCACAAGTGGAACCCAATAGAGGAAATATATTCCCGAAATGAACAGGCCCGAGTAACATACATGAATATGAATAAATTTTTCCATCGCTCAAGTCTTAGTCTCGAATAACATGTATCCCAATTTAGAAATATATTCAACAACTGATAAGGAGATTTCTATTAACTGATTTCATTCGAGTTAAAACATAAAAAAATCTATTCGTTAATTTTTTAGCACTCCACTTTGTCACAATTTTTTCTAAAATTTAAACAAATAAAATACGCGTTAAATCCGTAAGCGCAGCATTCAAATTTTCAAAGATTTCAATAAATCATATTCTACACCACGGAAGGTTGACACATATCCACGGTTAAAACTAGGTCTCATAGGAATTTAACGACCATTATTCATTTAACATGGCGCTGTGTCAACATATTTTTATCTAGACATGCACCAGAAAATCTTTTCAGATTTACCGTGTTCAAAATTTAAATAAATATGAATAGGGCAACGAAGAAGGGGCCAACAGATACGGGCTTTCTTTTTAAAGAGAGGCACAAGTATGTATTTTTATCCGAATAATTTGTAAACGACTAAAATTTATAGCTATATCTTAACCGAAAGGAAAAGCATAGACGTGAACTCGTTAATCGTTGTGACCGTTGCTGGGGACACAACTGATAACACAGACCAACAAAAAAAATATTTGTAAAAACTTTTTAACCAATACATCTAGGTGTTATGTATTTTTGGGTGCTGAAACCGTATCTGGTATATCACCCACAGCTCTCTCACAATATGACATCGATTAAATTTAAAAATAGAAAAAAAATATCCTCTTTCTGCCTGAAAGACCGAGCAAACTGTTGATATCTTATTCTATAATGGTAAATAGATGTTTCAGATTCCAGTAAATGTTTTTTCTTTCAGCCTAGAACCAAGCAATTCTGCTTTTTTTCCTTAGTCAAACCCAAATCTCTGACTAAATCATTTAACTCCGCTTGTGTAAACAACTGTGTTTTTAAATTTTCTAGAGAACATTGAAACTCATCATCATCCGGTCGACTTTCATTAAATTCGAGACTGGACTGTAAACCATCATCAATAAACTGAGGTGACACAGAAACAGGGTCCGTGTCCTACCGGCCGATTAGCTGAAGTAAAGTTAGGATAGACAATTACTTTCTTATTTTTGGAGTTATATCCAGAAACCTCAACGCTGCAAAAATAACAATCATTTGAATGATTTTCTTGCTCTCTCCGTACCATACTGCAAATCTAAAAGCTTTCTTTTCTTTCTTATACCATTTCCTAAGATCATCGACACAAACATAACATACTTTGCGAGGAGCCCAACATTTTTCTTGAGTACCAATTTCTACACCAAAATATGCAAATTATACTTTTTTTTACAAAGTCAGTAATGTTTCTTTGATGTTTTTTAACTACAAGCTTACCACATATATAACAAAAAGTGTTGGGAAAGTTTTTACAACCACGATTAGCCATACTTTGAGTGTGAATTAAAGCACATGGGTTAAACACTGCAATGCGAGGTTATAGTAACTGGAAGAAAAGAAACAGCTGTGACATTTATCGGTACTACCAACCTAATAACAGTTGATTTTACTGCCAACTCTATAAAATTCTGATTTTATTGCCAACCTAATAACATTCGAATGATAAAAAATAAACTTTTCACATTTTAAATATTAAAATGTGAAAAATTGGTGGGTGATACGACTTTTTTATTATTATTTTCGGACTCAGCACACCAAAAAACATAGGAATTGGGTAAAATTATTAAAAAAGTTTTTTCATCGTTGGCCTGTGTAATCAGCCAGCTTCGACAGTTCAAATGAAGGTTAAATCTAATGTACATGTAAAGGATTACAAACGTACCACTCCTCTAACTAGCTTTTTTCAAGGGTTAGGTAAAACTGTCAAAATTTGAAACGGTGGAAACGATCCTTAAAAACTTTTTTAAGATAACAATCGCGTATCACATTTTTAACATATGACAGAAATTTTATACGAGACTGGTTTTTAAAGTAAGTACCGATTTGATAATAAAAAAACACAAGGCCATTTTTTAAACAATTTTATCTTTACATGAACCGCCGGACCTTAATCTACTTTCAACATAATTTCCACCTAAACTAAGGCACTTGTCGTATCGTGAGACACGCTTCTATATTCCGTCCTAATAGAAATCTGCCGGTTGTTTGCTAACCACTGCAGCACAGACGTTTTGGCGTCGTAGTCGGTGTCGTAACACACAGCCAAACTGCTTCTTTAAGTACAAGAACAGGTAGTCACTGGATGCTCACGACTATACGGGGGTGTGATCAGACATTTTTTTTAAAATATTCGTAAGCGTATTCCGGATAAACGTAAAGAAGCCGATTTGCAAAACTTAACCTCAAAATTCTTAAAAATTGCAAAATGCATCATGGAATTAAGAGGTGAAATTTCGAAGTGCACGCGATTTCAAGTTTGCTTGTTCAAAACTGATTCCTCGGGGGTTTCTGGGGTTACTAAATCTATTTTCGGGGTCGTTTTGATCATATGCACCCTTTTGAGGGATAAAAATGGGGATTAGAGGGGGAGAAATTACGATATTCACCTGAATTAGAGTTTTGCGTTCAAAATTGTTTCGTCGGAGGTTTCTGGGGTCGCTGAATCTATTTTCGGGGTTATTTTGATCATACGCACCCTTTTGAAGGGTGAAAATGGGGACTGGAGGGAGAAAAATTTCGATATGCACATGAATCATTTTTTTTTCTTAAAAAATATCATTGGAAAATCGATCAGAATAGATTTCCTGCACAATAGTGATTTGTTCCTTTACTGATTAGGAACAGAATGTCGAAGTTCGTTTTTTTCGACATTTATGAAACGTATTGTTGTATCAAGTAAACCGTGAAATAAACTTACTTTTTGTAAAAACACTGAATACATATGGTATAAAAAAATCACTATCAATGCGTATAATAAAGAACTCAGAAACGCGAATACATTAGTTATAAGTTGTGTCTAGTTCACCCATTTTTAAATTTTTGGGTTACATTGTTGTGGTATGTAAGTAATCATTCTATTTTCCATTTAAAAATATTACCGACATTAAATATAGTCAATTGTGATGCCATCAAAAATTAATCTTCGTAAATAAATAAAGTTTCACTTTATAATAAATAAAGTTCCACTTCATTTGAATTGACTGTAATAAATTATTACATTGTGCTTATCATTAAAATATTGAACACAAAATTTCTGATGTGCATCAGTACATAATCTTATAGAAAATTGGGTTTGTCGAAATTGTCTGGATTTTTGATATATTGTAGCTCTTGTCATCCTGACCAAAAAACTCCCGAGCAGAATCATCCATATTGAGTATTTTGGCTGCTATAGCTCACCAAACCTCCATAAAAAAAAATCAAAAATTCTGGAAAATCGAGCTTTTAATATTGAAAAAGTTATGGTCTACCGTCTTCAAATTATTTTCTTTCTAGCTATATGAAGGTACAAAAGCTATTTTAGAATACAATTCTATGGCACAGATTTGAAAAATAGATTTTTATTGTGAAAAAAAAGATACAAATATAGGAAAATCGTGTGCTGCTATAGTAAATGCCCCTTGCAGTCTTCAATTTAATTTCTTTCCATATATATGAAAGGTTAAGAAGGTATCAAAGCTATTTCGAATCACGATTCCATAGAGTATGAGTTATTGTGAAAAGAAAGCTGCAAAAATACAGGACAATCGAGATTTTAATGTTGAAAAAGTTAAATTTTGCTCTAGTAAAAGTCACTTGCAGTATTCAAATAATTTTTTTTCTAGCTATACGAAGGTCTAGAAACGTACAAAAACCAAGACAATAGTAATAGCAAAACAGCCGATTAGGTGCAAATTGGTGGGGAAAGTTAAACCAATAGAACAGGTGATGGAAGTTGATCACTTGGGCATCAAAATATCTAGTAACGAAAAAATCGAGGAAGAAGTAAAACATCAAGTCAACAAAGCTAATAGGACAGCGGGATGCCTTAGTGATACCATATTTAGAAATACATTCCTCTCCATTGACATCAAAAGAAGAATATGCAAGAACGTAATACGACCAGTAATGACCTACACATCTGAAACAAGACCCGACACAAGTATAACACAGGAGAAGTACAAAGAAGACACCGAGGGATAAAGAAAGTAGTGAAGACATAAGACGCACATGTAATATAGAAAATATCATCCAGTGGATAAGAAGCAGAAAAGTGGAATAGGATCAACACATAGAAAGAATGGCAAAGAACAAGATAGTTGGAGACAAGTCACCGAATGGAAGAAGATCAATGGGAGGTCCAAGAAGGAGATCGAGCGACGATATATAGATCAGGGAACAAAGAAAATAAGCCACAGTGTCTAGCTATAAGTTGGAAGAAGAAGAAGAAGAAGTTTTTTACTTATTTGTTGCTGTTCAGATCTTCTCTTTACCTACGCTAGCTGATGAACTTTGAGATGGAGATAAATATGGCATGTTCTATTTTGGTCATTAACAGTCGGTACGCCTAGATTGTTCATTATTCTTGGATGTATTTACTTTTAAGCAACAGGCAAAACTTACACTCTGTATCGTATAAGCTACTATACATTTTTTTCGTACTTTTGAAGAACGCTCAACACATATTTCCATATAACTATTACACTATTCTCAAAAAATACAATTTTTTAAATATTAGCAGGATGTTGCATCTAAATGGTACAAAATGATCTGAAAGTTCCTGTCAACTTAACACTCCGCAATACTCAATTTGTCATGAATTCGGCAGAATGTAATTACATACTTTAGATCAGGCAACAATAAAAGGAGAATTGGAGATTAAGTAGGCCCACTGAACACTTACAAGATAGACGATAATTTAGGGGAATTAAATTATTGCCTCCAGGAAGTAATTGCCAATTGGAAAAGGCTCCGTAACCCCTTTATAGTTTAATTGTGCGTAAATCAATTGTCTCAGTTTCCTTGAAATTTTAAAATTACTTTTTGCTAAATCGATAACGTCTCTTTTGTACTTTAAAAGGATATTTTAATAGCAAAATAATTTACGAAAAACTTTTCAGAATATATTTTCTCAACAACTGTAGAAAATAATAATGTTCGCAGATTAATGTTAGTGTGCAAATGACGCTACATCTATATATTTAAGCGGCCATTAAATTTTCAATTGTTGTGACTGTTACTTGATGGAAATTCATAACGAATGCATGGAAAGCCTGATATTGTCAATTTCCACTTTATTTTGTTTTACGAAAACTGTATGCACGTCTCTCTATACCTGTAGCTTCGTTTGGTATAAAATGATATCTAAATTGAATGTTCTTACATTTTAATAAATACCCTACGGTAAGTAGATAATTTTTTTTTTATGGGTCTAGCATATGTGTGCGGAAAAAGCGATTCACGTTGTTCTTGAATCACTTTAAATTATACTCGGTGGGAAACACAGTCCTGAGTAAGCCATTCCAAAGGGATGATGTTCTCCATATAAAAGACTGTTTGAAAAGCGTTGTACGAGGAGTAACAAGCTGAACCTCATACCGATGTGAAGTATCAGCGCGACGTGTACTTCTAACATGCACCGCTCTGGAAGGAATTAAGCGGGCTACAATCTTCGAACACTCTCCATGAAAATACTTGTAGAAAGTCGCCAACCGTTCTTCGATGTTCCAGCGAATCAAGGCCGCCGGTCAGTTCTGGGTCTCTAATCAGACGAACAGCCCTTCTCTGAACAGAATCCAACAAATGCAGTGCATGTTTGGGAGCGGAGCCTCAAACATGAAGGCAGTATTCCATAGTTGGTCGAATTTGAGCTTTGTAAAGAATTAACAGTTGCCGTGGAGTGTAAAGCTTTCTGGTTCGAAATAATATTCCCAACTTTTGAGAAGCTCTCCTTGCTATGCCTGAAACATGTTCATACCAGGACATATTTGCTCCCAAATTAACGCCCAACTAATTGAGTGACGATGCTAGGGGAATGGAGTGCCCCGACATAACTATGTCGGCTTCAGCAACGTTAACTTTTTTAGAAAAAACTGCCGCCTGGGTTTTTGTAGCGTTAAATTCCACTTAGTTACTGTCACCCCAAGATAGAATTTCTTCCAGATATTTGTTAAGTTGAATGACTTCCTGCTGTCTGCGGATATTCGCCTGAGCGATTATTACTACGTACTAATGGATATTGATGGGAAATCCATTCTGAACCTTAATTGTTGCATGTTACCAAAGGTTAAGTATTACGAAAACTGTGAAACTGTTAACATGTAAACCAAAAGATCCAACTCGATATAAGGTAGGAAAACTATAATTAAACACTAATATTTATTCTTTTTATATATATATATATATATATATATATATATATATATATATATATATATATATATATATATATATATATATATATTAGTATAAAACAACACTAATCATCAATTTTACATCTTAAACATTTTTTTCTTTCTTGTAGTTCTGAAGATGGTTTAAATAAAATAAACCGAAACGTTAACCAAAAGTAAACTTGTTTCATTAAATATTGACCGCAAGACCAAAATCCATTCTGAACCTTAATTGTTGCATTTTACCATAGGTTAAGTAGGTATCTTTCTCCTCATTTGTTTTGTATGTGTAAAATTTTAAATTTATCGTCAAAAAGATGACTGGATTCTGTTAAATGGTTACTGTAAGCTGAATGGGTTTTTGGTTTTTTAAATAACTTCTTTTATGCTCTAAAATCCTATATGTCTGACCTATGTAACTTTCATGACAAGTACCACAATTTAACTGATACACTCCAGATTTTTAGTGTTCCGTACGGAACACTTATAAGATGACTTCGGTGTCTTTCTGTCTGTCCGTCTGTCTGTCTGTCTGTCACACCCGATTTTCTCCGAAACTATTTGTCATAGAAAGTTGAAATTTGATACTAATATAGGAATTGATGGCCTCATCAGAGCCGTGTAGTTTTGAAAGTTAAATTTTGATTTAAGGGGTTAGTTGTGGAGGGTGAGATCGGAAGTGAAAAAAAAAAATTTTTAATAGGTCATCGAGTGTGGTGTCAAATGAAAGGTTGTGAAAACATAAGTAAAAAATATATATATATAATGTAATACTTGCGCGCACTTTTCTTTGTATTATTTTTAAAAAAATCGCGAAAAATCAAAAGTAACCTAGTAACACTAAGGTATTTTTCTAATTAATTAATTATATGTGACAATATTCTTATCGTTATTTAGAAAAGGTTTTCTAGAAATTTATTCTTAATTCCTGCTCTAAGTGCGGCGACTAGGATTACTATTATTACTGGATATCGTGTAAGTTCATTACTATTTTTAAAACTGCACGTTTAAAAGCGAGACTCATTTTTATACCTTAAAAGATATTGAAAATATTAGAACTAGTTTAATTATTGTATCGTTCTAATACTAATTCTATTATTATACACAATTGTATAATGTGTGACAAACCGTTCTTCCACTGTCAACAATTTTATACAATATATTGGCATGTGATCACCAGTACTGTATTGTTGTTCAAAGAAAAATTAATTATTTTCACAGACTATTAGTCTAGAAGTTTTATTCACTTATTAAACTAGAGACCAGTTTTTTTTTTCTTGAGAAACAAATATTCCTTGTAATAAGATTGAAACCTGAATTAAGAAATTTTCTCAGAAACACGAAATAAACTTATGCAGTAGAAATGAAAAACGTTCTGAAATCGGTTGAATTTCCTATTTCCTATTTACAAAAAAATATTCGCCACAATAGGAATCCAGGATTCACCGAATTCACCGTGATTTTTTTTTTTTAGAATAAAATTGCAGTGTATATAGGTGCAAATGTTTTCGGCCTTTTTTCATTATTTTTCTTACCCTGTTGAGTGGCAATATACAATGCAGAATTTTCTGGTTTCCAACTGTGTATACTGTACTGACTAAGTTTAGCCTGACAGTACTAAAAATATCCTAGAACAACAAAATTAAACTGACAGTAAAACTAAAACAGCTTACACAAACTATATCATAAAAGGGTCACGTCGTCTTGTCTTAACACACTGATGGCCCATTACCCTTTCTTTACAACAATTAAGTTAAACGGACGTCTACCGTTTACAGGTACTTACCCAAATTATACGTTCTTAACCCTTAAAAACGATTATTCCGTTGCGGTAAAATGGGACACATATTTGAGACCTAACTTTATAGTAAAACTGGCCCTTTCAGGATGCTGACAATTTTGAACCTCGGCAATTACTATTTACCATCTTTCGTCAACATCACCGTGAGAAAATTGTACAAGGCAAATAAAAACTTCCACTATAACAAAATTTTTACATAACACATTTTCCAAAGACTAAAGAAATTACCAAAATATCAATAGTTATGTGATAGAATTTGGCATCAGTAGTCAATTTAAAATTAACGAAAATATATTTGTAATATATAAAAATTGTAAAAAAGTTTGACCTTGACTTGGATTCGAACCCGGATTTTCGACTGTCTAGACTCAATTCAAGACAAAGTTTATTTCTTAAGTATCTGTACAGGGTGAGTCAACGATAGATTAAAGTTCAATATCTCATTTGTGTCGGGAATGACGAAAAAATATTAAATACAATAGTTTTAGGGAATGTTAAGGTGCACAGTTTAAAATAATTTTTGAGCATACAGGGTACTTCAAAGAATTGTGGCCGATATGTTTTTTTTTTAAAGGAACATCCTATTTTCTAACTTATTTTTAAATTCTTACTTATATACCTAAACCTAATAGTTTTTTCTAACATTTTAATTTAAAAAAAAAAAAATACATGTTTGCATTTTTACAAAAAATTGCCAGTAGCGCCATTGTTTCTGAAGGTGGAATACTCATAATTGGTACGAACGTTCTATAGAGATGAAAAAAAGATTTGTGTAAAGAAATATGAGTTAGATGCTACAGGGTGTTCAAAGTAAATTTATACATTTCGACTATTTTAAATTGAAAAATCTCAAATTTTGTAAATGGCACACCCTACATATTATTATTTTTCCTTATAGATTTTACAAAACCCTCCAACTTTTATTAAGTATCATATACCTAATTCTAATAGTTTTCGATTTATTTTGAATTTTTTAATTTTTTACCCTTGTTTTTAATACACTTACGCTATAACATCATAGTTGCCAAGACAAAACAAAAATGTAGGCATTGTCAAAGCAAGTAAAAATAGTTTAATTTGTTGTAGTAAGTGACGTATAAAGGTAATAGTTATGGATTTTCCTAAAAATGAGTTATGGTTTTTATATCCTGGGCGAGGCGGGAAAAAATTGTCTTTTGGCAGTAAGGCTTTACGGAACGAAGTACCCTAATAGACGTATCCCATCTAAAAAATCTTTCCAGTGCTTAATGGAACGGTTTGATGGTAGTGGTAGCGTTGAGTATATGAAACGGAAAGTAGTAAACCAGAATGCTACCAATCAAGAAAAAGAAATGGAGATTTTACTTCATGTTGAAGATAATCCCCAGGTCAGCAGCCGTCAACTAGCTGACTTATCTGACACATCCCAATCTACGGCCAACCGCACCACGAGAAAATACAAGTACAAGTACTTTCATATGAAACTACACCAAGACCTTGATTTGAGTAAACTTTTGTACCACCATGAATGGAGCAATAGAGGCCGATCCAAATTTTTTATCCAAAATAATGTTTTCTGATGAAGCTACTTTTCGCAGTAATGGAGCAGTTAACAGCCATAACATGCATTATTATTCAACAGTTAATCCATTTTGGGTCCGGGAAATTCAAAACCAAAACCATTAGTCGCTTAATGTATGGTGTGGAGTATTAAATTTAATCTAAATTTTTTGCAAAACGAATTACCTCAGCTTCTTGAAGAAGTTGATAACTTTGAAAGGGAACAAATGTGGATTCAACAAGACGGAGCTCCTGCTCATTACCATCGGTAAGTTCGGGAATTTTTTTAAACGATCGTTAGGTCCAAGATAACTGATATAGCTGAGAGAGATAATCGATGGATCCATAGAATAATCAACTGGAGGCCTTAGAATGAAAAAAAAATCAAAAGATGCCCACAATCCCGATGGTCTGACGACATCAAAAGACTAGCTTGATATAACTGAATAAACAAGGCCCAAGATCGAAGAAGAAGGACATATCTAGGGCGCTTTTGTCCGATGATAGAGAATTTTAAACTATTTAGATGCACGTATATATCTATATATATATATATATATATATATATATATATATATATATATATATATATATATATATATATATATATATATATATATATATATATATATATATATATATATATATATATATATATATATATATATATATAGATAGATAATGTTTTTATTTATTCCTTGTAAATTACAAAGCTCCATATAGGAGCGTGGAACAATGTCAAAAGTTCTTAAACTAAGAAATATTGCATTCTATCAAATATTCTAGTTACACACATAAAAATAGCCGTGATTCATCAGCAAAGAACTCCTCGAAACTATAAAACGCCTTACGGACTAAATAATTCTTAATTACTAGTTTCAGCAAGTTCTAACATGATTAGGAAAACTATTGTACAATCTTAGAATACAAAAACGTACAGTCTTTTGTATATAGGAATATTTACTTTTATTTGGTTTTAAATCATTTTTTAATCTATTGTTATGTCCATGAACTCTTATGTATTTTTGAAATAGGTCTTTATTATTATGAAGAAATAACACTGCTTCATATATACTCGTATACATTATATTACTTACTTATTACAGTAAAAATCCGTTTTAAAATGAATACGTTTTTACAACTATCCCTTGCCTTCATTCTGTATAATACTCTTAGACACCTCTTCTGCAAAACCAAAATTCTGTTTATTTCATATGGATTTCCCCAAAAGATGATTCCGTACCTCATACGAGAATGAATGTAGGCGTAATAAGAAGACAGTGCTGCCTCTTCACCAACATAATCTAAAATGACTCTTAGCGCATAACAAAGCACTGACATGACACTTCCAGTCAAGTCTCCTGTCCACAATCACTCCAAGAAATAAAATCTCATCTCCCGAAACTACATCAATGTTGTCATATGTTACTGTTACACGTTCATTACTTCTGTTAGAAAATAGAATGATCTGTGTTTCTGAGATATTTAAAAGTAGATCGTTAGAAGTAAAATATTGCCTTAATAGGTCTAGTGTATTAACCATTTTTTGAAGTAAGAGATGTTTATTATCCTCTTTAAAGTTAAGGGTAGTATCATCGGCATACAGCACTATATAGTCATGCGACACTTTAGGCAAATTATTAGAATACAATATATATAACAGGGGTCCTAAAATTGAACCTTGAGGTACGCCATTTTTTATTATGACCTTCTCAGAGCAAGTAAGCTTTCCACAAGGGTCTGTTTCAATAACACATTGTGTTCTGTTTTTTAAATATGATTTTATGAGCTGAAGAGCTACACCTCTAATTCCATACTTCTCTAGTTTTAAGCAAAGTATTGAGTGATTTACCGAGTCAAATGCTTTTGACAAATCGAGAAGCATGGCCACAGTCACCCTATCATCATTTAAAGAATTAAGAATCTCTGACATGGCTTGATAAATAGCTCTAATAGTAGATTTATGTCGACTGAAGCCATTCTGCTGATCAGCCAGGACATTGTTTCGCTCAAGGAAGGATATTAATATGGAGTACAATATTTTTTCAAAAATTTTGTTTACATTTGACAGCAGTGATACCGGCCTATAATTTTTTTCTTCAGCTCGGTCACCTTTTTTATATATGGCTTTTATATGTGCAAGCTTTTTTTTGGTTTGGGAAAAAAAAACTCCTGTAGAGAACATAACATTAATAATATGTTATGATCTAATATCATCATATATATAATCTGAATAGTGATCCTGATGTTAAGAGTAGTTATTTATTAATATAGGTATGTGTTTTATTAGAAACTACCATTCTTAAAGTATTTTTGTATAATTTGTTCTTATATAATTCACTATTGAGCAATTTATGTTAGTAAACTTTTTTACTTTGAGTTACTATATAAACAATAATTCCCCATATAAAACTCATATCCCACAAAAAAGAGCCGAAGAGAGTACTCATGTTTATATAGTATTACACTAAAGCCAATATAAATATTATTTACGAGGCTGGTTTGAAAAGTCACCACCGGCACGTATCGAGGTCATGTTTAGTTAGTAGCATCTCTTGAATGAACGCACATCAAGTTTCAGCCATATTGGTCTATTTCTTTGTGTTTGGCATTCGTGTGAATCAAGGAAGTCGAGAGATTTTCAAGAAATGGACGCCTCAGGAGACTAAAGAGAAGCTTGATAAACATTATGGTGACTCTGCACCTTCGATTAGAACAGTTTATAAGTGGTTTTCAAAATTTTCCGACTGGCCATATGGGCACAAGTGACGCTGAACGTTCTGGACGGCCTGTGGAGGTTACGACTCCAGAAATCATTAATCAAATCCATGATATGGTGATGGATGACAGAAGAGTTAAGGTGCGTGAGATTGCTAGTGCTGTGGGCATCTCGACTGAATGGGTACATAATATTTTGCATAAACATTTGGACATGAGAAAGCTATCCGCAAGATGGGTGCCGCGATTGCTCACGCTTGACCAAAAACGGAATCGTGTGAAGTGTAGGCAAGGATGGTTTGCAGCTGTTCCAGAAGAATCCGGAGGACTTTAAGCGTCGTTTCGTCACTGTGGATGAAACACGGATACATTACTATACTCCTGAGACCAAACAACATTCTAAACAATGGGTTACCAAGAGGGAATCTACACCAAAAAAGCGAAGACCGTTCCTTCGGCCGGAAAGGTTATGGCCACTGTCTTTTGGGATTCGCAAGGGATAATCCTCATCGACTATCTGGAAAAGGGTAAAACTATTACAGGTGAATATTATTCATCGTTATTGGACCGTTTGAAAACCGAGCTGTAAGAAAAACGCCCGCGATTGGCCCACAAGAAAGTCCTTTTCCATCACAACAACGCACCAGCACACACCTCAGCAGTTGTGGTCGTAAAATTAATGGAAATAGGATTCCAACTCATTTCACATCCCCCCTATTCTCCAGACTTGGCTCCCTCGGACTACTATTTGTTCCCCAATTTGAAGAAATGGCTGGCGAGACAAAGATTTTATTCAAACGAGGAGGTGGTTGCAGACACTAATGGATATTTTGCAGACTTGGACAAATCCTATTATTCGGAAGGGATCAACAAACTAGAACATCGTTGGACGAAGTGTATAAGCCTAAAAGGAGACTATGTCGAAAAATAAAAAAGTTTTATTCCAAACACATAAGTAGTTTTTTATTTTTGCACGGACTTTTCAAACCAGCCTCGTATTATTCTCGTGTACTGTAGAACAAAACAAGTAATTAATATTAATCATAATAATTAACTAATTCACACAAATATAAATATAAAAAAAGGTTTAATTTTATTTTTGTTATAAGCCTGTAATTAATTGAAATAATTTTACAACTGAGAAATGACGTTAATTATATTTTTATTTTCTGTCACCACTGGTGAAAAAAATATTAACCTGGGAGTTTACATTAAAAAATTCGGATAATGTAACTTGTATTAAAATACCCTATTTAGAAGGTACCACTAGCATAGTAAAAGTCAAGAAGCGGGGAAATATATGGATATAAAGGATGTTTTTTTAACAAAAAAAGATAATACCAAAGACGAAGCTACTTAGAAGGGGTACAGACGTTAAAAAGGGGGACGTCAAACGATAATCGCGGAGCGAAAGCCCTTAACGAAAGAAGACCCTCTTACAATGAAACTCTCGAAACTTAAACCTCTTCCTGCCTAAACCTAAACCTTATACCCAATTTAAATATAGAGTACTGAGAGAGTGGGAGATTTATGCCCCTTATCTACAATTGAACCTATTGAAGATTGTGTTTGTACAAAAAAGAATCCCAATAAAAAAATGTTGTGTTTCTTAAGGGCTTATTTTCTAGATTCATAGGAGTAGGAAGGGCATATAGTACCTCTAACTCCCCTTTGGCTACGACACAGGACCCTACAGGTTGTCCAAGTGTAGAAAATGTCACAGTCAACTCAATCACTCAAACACTAATTAAAATATGTTCACTTAAAGAAAATTCATTTTTATAATATTATTTAACAACCAAAAAATCTTATCAGTGAATGATTTTCTACTGTGCATTGTGTCTTCTTGAATAATGAAGATTTGTTTAGTATTTCTAAAATTATAAGTGACCTAAGTTTAAAAATCAATAAAAGAAAACTGATTTCCTTTTAAATCAGTCCATAATTTTTTTTTTATGGATCTAGCACACGTGCTGCAGGGAAGTTCCTAAAACGCTACAGGAGCGACACGTGTGCGGAAAAAGCGATTCACATTGTTCTTGAATCACTGTAAATTGTACTCGATGGGAAACACAGTCCTGGGTAAGCTATTCCAAAGGGATGATGTTCTCCATATAAAAGACTGCTTGCTGCTATGCTATTAAACGGATAACAAAAATAGATGATTCTGACTTTGAAGTTACTGTTGGTTCTGATAACTTTACAGCAGAAATACAACTTGGAAAAAATTTTGTTGTCATTTTTTATCAATGTTACTTTTTCTTTAACGTTTACCTCTCCGCCTGAGTAGGAATTTTACCCTTTTTTTTATATCTTATAGGATATCGGCGAGAATGTCGTAATACCCGTCAACGTTGTCCAAGTGTTGTCCAACGTTGTCATTTTTGTATTTCACAGCACCTTTTAGACAACGCAGTAGTACTGCAATGGACGTTATTGCATTTCTGCAAACAAACTACTACGTATATACGTGGCCAGGCCATATATACTTAAATAAGTTAATAAATAAAGTATACCGACCTGCCAGGATTGGAACATGAGACCTTCTGCACCACAAGCAAGTTACTACGCGACGGAGCTATGGTCCGCCACATACTATTTTACTAAACACAATAGCGATTCTAATAACAAACGCATAGTTTATATTAAAATTTTACATAATTTTAAAGATTACTTAATGCGTATTTATCAAACTAGATAATACAAATATTCATTTGTATGTCAAATAAATTTATAACAGTCTCTTTAATCTGATCTAAAAACAAATTAAACTAGCGTTCTTTTAAAAGTAACTTTAAAAACTGTCTACAGAGAGTTCGAATGGAAAACTGATTAATTATTAACCAAATTGGTAGCCATTTGTGACGAATAATACATAATTTCTAACTTCTTATAAATAAGTTTTAATTGATATTATTATTCTTGTAAAAATGCCTGCTGTGCAAATAATGACCTCAAATGGAAAACTATTTCCCAGAAAATAACTCTTAAAAAATTATTATTATTTACTTAGTTTTACTTACACTAAAATAAACATAATATGTTGTTTTTTATATCTTGAAACAAAATATGTAATTAACAGTAATTATAATAATGAACTAATCTACAAACATATGCGTTTAGATATACGAAGTTATTAAATATTAAATTACAAACATAAACAAGAGTTTTGATTTATTTTCCAGAAACCCGTTTCGTATTACATAGGGTATAGGAGGTACGGAAAATTTAAAAATAATTTATAAAAAGAGAACTTTAATTCATTCGCTTATAGTTCAATAATTAATATGGATAATTTTAGCAACGAGCTATGTGGTGGGTAAACGATTATTTTATTCTTCCAACAAGGTATCACGAATCTTTTAAACTTAAAGAAATATGTTAAAAATATTATTGACTTCTAACAATCTTATATAAAATATTTAACCACAATTATAGTCCAATTATTGACATAATTTGACATATTATGATTATTTTAATAAACGAGAAACTCGTAGAAATAACATTGATAGATAAAGGAATTTGTCATGGAGACCGTTACTTTTCAGTATAATAATAGATGAAATAATTCGACTAGTTTAGAAGTTCATGAGTAATAGAATCAAAAATAAATAAATAAAATAATGCACCACGCTGACGACGCTATGGCAAAAAACGAACACAATCGTCAGAGGTTACGTTACCAATTAAAGAAAAGAAAATATGGGATGATAACATCGGCAGCAAGAACAAGGTGTATGACATTTGAAAACACCATCAAGATATAAGCATTTTGTTCACCAAAAAATTATACAAAAAACTAAGTTTAAATATTTTTGCAAAATTATATTAGATTTTGATTATATCCACGTAAAAGGGAGAGACAAACGTTATGATATGGTAAAATAAACAGCTGCGAATTGAAACAAAATCTCAAATTTACAAAACCACAATTAAACCTACACTTATATACAAAGCGAAAACCTGACCTGAAACAAAAAAAAATACTTGTACTCTTTTCATTGGTAAGTAGAGTCGGAAAAAAAGTCACAGGAGCCTTAGTCACATGAATACGAGTAACTCGACACTCAAATTTGATTTTTGAATATCGACTATCTTACAGTATTCAGAGAAACCACACTTCATCATCAGTAAGTATTATTTTAAAGAAGTTCAACTTCTAACGATCGATTAAAATGTTATGTCAAGTTGATTTTGGAATCCGAAATTCATCTTGAATTAATCCCACGGACGATTGTGGATTTCCTATACATTTCTTGAATGCTTACTTCGGCCAATCTGGTTTTTAAAAAACTCAACTTTTAAGTGTCCATGCCAGCTGATCCATGAAAGCGATTTTTTTTTATGGGTCTAGCACACGTGCTACAGGGAAGTCCCTAAAGCGCTACAAGAGCGACATGTGTGCGGAGAAAGCGATTCACGTTGTTCTTGAATCGCTGTAGATTGTACTCGGTGGGAAACCCAGTCCTGGGCAAATTATTCCAAAGGGATGATGTTCTCCATATAAAAGACTGCTTGAAAAGCGTTGTACGAGGAGTAACAAGCTGAACCTCATACGGATGTGAAGAATTAGCGCGACGTGTACTTCTAACAAGCACCGCTCTGGGAGGAATTAAGTGGGCCACATTCTTCGAACACTTTCCATGAAAGTACTTGTAGAATAGGCTCAAGTCGCCAACCGTTCTTCGATGTTCCAGCGAATCAAGGCCGACGGTCAGTTCCGGGTCTCTAAACAGACGAACGGCTCTTCTCTGAATAGAATCCAACAAATGCAGTGTATGTTTGGGAGCGGGGCTCCAAACATGGGAACAGTATTCCATAGTTGGTCGAATTTGAGCTCTGTAAAGAATTAACAGTTGTTGTGGAGTGTAAAGCTTTCTGGTTCGAAATAATATTCCCAACTTTTGAGATGCTCTCCTTGCTATGCCTGCAACATGTTCATGCCAGGACATATTTGCTCCCAAATTAACGCCCAACAAATTGAGTGACGATGTTAGAGGAATGGAGTACTCCGACATAACTATGTTGGGTTCAGCAACGTTAACTTTTTTAGAAAAAACTGCCACCTGGGTTTTTGAAGCGTTAAATTCCACTTGGTTACTGTCACCCCAAGATAGAATTTCTTCCAGGTCTTTGTTAAGTTGAATGACTTCCTGCGGTCTGCGGATATTCGTCTGAGTAGCCGATGTCCGAGGGTTCAAAGTGAATGAAGAGATAAGTGTACTGTCATCTGCAAAGCTGTAGATTGGATTCTCGGTCTTTTCCAGCAGATCGTTAATGTAAATGAGGAAGAGAGTAGGAGACAGTATGGAGCCTTGGGGTACACCGGCGTTGATAGTGAAGGTGTTAGAAAGAAATCCGTCGACTGCCACTCGTAAAGAACGCTCTCTGAGGAAACATGAGAGCCACAAACAGAACTTTTCCGACATACCATAAGAACGTAGCTTAGCCAACAGCCCATCGTGCCAAACACGGTCGAATGCCTTGGATACGTCAAGAGCAACAGCTAGAGATTCTCCAAAGTGTTCAGTTGCATTGTTCCAAACATGTGTTACATAAGTCAGAGGATCTCCTGTTGATCTATTTTTACGAAAACCATATTGGTGGTCGCTAATAATGTTGAATCCTTCAAGATATTTTAGAAGATACTGATTGATAGCCTTTTCCATGACTTTCGATATTATTGAAAGCAGTGCGATTGGTATATGGTACGATATAAAAGATAGCACCAAAAATTGAGATGATGATTCATATAAGACTGATACAATCTATAAATATGGTACAGTTACCAACGGAGGAGAAGATGTGTGGTACTGAACATATTTTGCTACCCCGCGGGTTAATTTATGGTGTAATCTATATATTATTGGAAATCACTTGAGGTTAGATCTGGAAAAAAAAAGCGATATGAAGCAGATGATTTCCATAAGCCATCATTTTGAAACAAGAGTATTATCTGGAATCCATGTTTATTTAGTCATGTATATCGTTAAATTGTGCTAAGCGTACCACGACCACTTTAAAACTAGTCGTACATTTAAATAAAGAACACGCATTCATCGACAAATGCTTTTTGAAACACTAAATGAGCTTAGATTACCGATTTTAATACAAAAATCAAAGACAAAGCATGTTGTAATTCCTGGAGACTATTACTAGCTCTGCAGAATAACAAATGTCAAAGACAACTGACACTACAATATTGAAACGTGCAGCTTTCAATAACAAAAATATACAATTACTGTCATTACCGGAAAGTTTGGCTTCCTTTTGGTCAGAGAGTATATAAAAAAGATGAAATATACTTGATAAGTCAATGAAAAGGCCTTCACCTTTCATATTGATTTTATTTTATATTATTAATTCAGATTGGATTCTAATTTAGCGAATGATTCATTAGTAATTCAATTAGGTAATAGTATAAAGAATAATGAAATATTCAGAAACAAACTACTATGTACGATACAAAAAATACAATTTTCTTTTGATTGATTAGTTAGTTACATCGTGGAAATATATCGGTAGATTTATATATACCTAGCATGTGCTCACCACTTTTAAGTTGAAAAATATAAATTTAAATGTTTAGCAGTTTGACAGACAGAAAGAATTATAAGAAGTCTTAAAAATAGAAAAACCTCAGGACCAGACGACATTACAAATGAGAGGCTAAAACATGGAGGAGAAAACATACATCAAAAACTAGAACAGCTCTTTATAAACACAATAAAAAATGGGTAAATATCTAGATTGAAAAACTAGCATAATAATCCCAATATTCAAAAAAGGGAAAAATATGTCACCCGAAAACTACCACGGAATGACGCTTCTAAACACTATCTTAAAAGTATTAATAACCGGTCAAGTGCAAGTTGAACTTACGCAATTAGTGTTCCGTACATTGATTGATTCTGAAATAAAAATTTTTGTTACGGAGGTATAAAATGATCAGTGACTTCACCAAACACACCCCAAATGAATTTTCAACAAAGTTTGTTTCCGATCTTTACTGAAAACTGATGACCTTGAAATTTTATTTTTTTTATATACCAGATAAATTATTAAAGGTAATGGATAATTTTCGTTCCATTTACACTCCGTGGAGAATATTCCAGAATTTTTTCAAAATTTTTAGATCAGTACTTTTCGAGATAGAGGGAGGGACAGCGATTTTTCGCGATTTCTTGAAAATAATACACAGAAAAGTGCGCGCTTGTAAGACATTATATATATTTTTGAACTCATGTTTTTACAAGCTTTCATTTGACACCCCACTCGACGTCCTAGTAAAAAAATTTTTTTTCACCCCCCAAAACTAATCCCTTAAGTCAAAATTTAACTTTCAAAACTACACGGCTCTAATGAGGCCATCAATTTCAATGTTAGTACCAAATTTCAACTTTCTACGTCAAATAGTTTCAGAGAAAATGGGGTGTGACAGATGGACAGACAGACAGACACCGAAGTGACCTTATAAGTATTCCGTACGGAACACTAACAAAAATCGTACTAGAAGAAATGAGCAAGGATATTCTAATAAGAGAAGAGCAACAGAGATTTCGCAAAAATCGATCGACCGTAGATGCCATATTAAAGAGAGGCAGATAGTGAAAAAAGCTAAAGAATTTAACAAACCTGCATATGTGTGTTTCGTCGACATGGCTCAAGCCTTTGATAGAGTACAATTAACAGATATTATAAAAATATTACAAGAAAAGCAGACAAACCAGAAGCTAATAAAAATCATACATGACATTAACACAGAATGCAAAACTAATATAAAAGTGGGACATCTACTCAGCAAGGAGGTTAAAATAAACGACGGAACAAGACAAAGTGATTCACTTAGTCCCTTTATCTTTAATCTCATTATGGACAGAATAGTGGAGAATCGTCCAAAAACTAGAGGATAAAAAATGGGCAACACACAATCTGCTACACCAATGATGCAGTCCTCATCTCCGATTCTAAGAACAACCTTTAGAAGATTTTTCATGCCTTCAATTTGGAAGCGAGAAAACTAAACATGATTATTAACACAACCAAGACAAAATGTAGCTTCAAAAGGATTACTAAGATGCAAGCTGGAGAAGGAAGTATTATTGAATAAGTTAATAATTTTAAATACCTGAGAAAAATGATAATAATCTACGGAGAAAAAATAAATCCCTCACAGTGGAAAGCAATATAAGAATATACAAGACAACAGTGAGACCGATCCTCACATATGCTGTAGAAACAAGAGCTGACACATGTAAAATAGCACAAATGATGAGAATAAGAGAAATAAAGGAGATTAGGAACACATGAAAAAACTATCCACGACTAAATCCCCAACAAAGATCTACAAGAACTAAGTAACATCCAAGAAATATCCAAATGGACCAGAACTAGAAGAAAACAATGGAATAAACACGTAGATCGGATGGACGACAACAGACTGGTAACTCAATAAACCTTGCGGTAGAAGAACTTGGGGCAGACCTCCGAAAAGGTGGAAGAAATGCTGGACATCCACATCCGAAGAGATCTAATGGGGATAAAACAGGCAGTATGCCTACTTATATGACAGACCATATAAGAAAGAAGAAGAAAAGAAGAAGAAACATACAATTTACAACTTAAATTTTTAATATTTATATTGATAAATATGCTACATCCGGTTACGTTTTAAATTTCAGCCAGTATTAGTCGCGCAGGGGCCATTAAGTCAGTGTCAGGAACAGGCCCTTTCCACTGAATTTTCATGTATCAACTTTTAAATATTTAATGTTATGACTGACCTATAGGTACGTTAAAGTTGCTTATTGTGCGAACGCAATGTGCGAGAGGGCACAGAACGGAAATTTAATTTCTGTGGATCGCTTCACCAAGGCGCATTATTTATACAACACTAATTTGACGTGGTGAGTCCTGAACAGGGCAACTAAGGACATCAAGAAGAAACACAAACGTTTCGGCTTCTACCGAAGCACGACCTCTCAATTCTGGAGTCCTTTAGAATGCATGCTTCGTAAAAATGTATGTCGACAATCCAACAAGACACATCTCATATCAAGAATTAAAGTCACTTCATATTGCCGAGATGCCCAATTGCGGTAATCAAATGTTTGAATGCTTCTCGATTTATTAGCCCTTTTAATTAACTAAATTACCGTTTCCGGAGTCCGACAAATACAAAGCTAAAGCAGCAAAACCATTACGTTTCCTTAAAGTGACAGCTTCGGCCACAATGTCAGGACGTAAAATAATCGTCCCTTACTTTTTCGCGGATGTCAGAGACCGCACAACAAATGTTAATTTTGAGCAATATGTAAAGATGTACCAAACATTGTTAATTTTACTCATAGAACCTACTTTCAACCGAATGTAAATCCTATAAATTTTCGTAAATAAATTGATTTCCGTAAGAAGTGACATAAATTAGTCTTTACGCAGCTCTAGCAACAATCACGGAAATGACGTCTCATGCAATGATCAATAATTTCGAAGAATATCAGAATACATAACGAGTCACATTTAACGGGCATTATTTTCTAGGAAATATTCTTCCAAGTTGTATGTACTATAACGATTTTTTTTATTAATCAATTTAATTTTTTACTAAAATATTTTAAAATTAAAATTTTTCATGGACAGCCCTGTATATTTTATTGTGTACAGAATGTCTAAAGGCAGACCCTGAAGAATGAACATCCTTTCAACATATATATATATATATATATATATATATATATATATATATATATATATATATATATATATATATATACGAGGCTGGTTTGAAAAGTCCGTGCAAAAATAAAAACTACTTATGTGTTTGGGGTAAACCTTTTTTATTTTTCGACATAGTCTCCTTTTAGGCTTATACACTTCGTCCAACGATGTTCTAGTTTGTTGATCCCTTCCGAATAATAGGATTTGTCCAAGTCTGCAAAATATCCATTAGTGTCTGCAATCACCTCCTCGTTTGAATAAAATCTTTGTCCCGCCAACCATTTCTTCAAATTGGGGAACAAATAGTAGTCCGAGGGAGCCAAGTCTGGAGAATAGGGGGGATGTGAAACGAGTTGGAATCCTATTTCCATTAATTTTGCGACCACAACTGCTGAGGTGTGTGCTGGTGCGTTGTCGTGATGGAAAAGGACTTTCTTGTGGGCCAATCGCCAGCGTTTTTTCTTGCAGCTCGGTTTTCAAACGGTCCAATAACGATGAATAATATTCACCTGTAATAGTTTTACCCTTTTCCAGAGAGTCGATGAGGATTATCCCTTGCGAATCCCAAAAGACAGTCGCCATAAACCTTTCCGGCCGAAGGAACGGTCTTCGCCTTTTTTGGTGCAGATTCCCCTTGGTAACCCATTGTTTAGATTGTTGTTTGGTCTCAGGAGTATAGTAAATGTTTCCATGTTTCATCCACAGTGACGAAACGACGCTTAAAGTCCTCCGGATTCTTCTGGAACAGCTGCAAACCATCCTTGCAACACTTCACACGATTCCGTTTTTGGTCAAGCGTGAGCAATCGCGGCACCCATCTTGCGGATAGCTTTCTCATGTCCAAATGTTTATGCAAAATATTATGTACCCGTTCAGTGGAGATGCCCACAGCACTAGCAATCTCACGCACCTTAACTCTTCTGTCATCCATCACCATATCATGGATTTGATCAATGATTTCTGGAGTCGTAACCTCCACAGGCCGTCCAGAACGTTCAGCGTCACTTGTGCCCATATGGCCAGTCTGAAAATTTTGAAACCACTTATAAACTGTTCTAATCGAAGGTGCAGAGTCACCATAATGTTTATCAAGCTTCTCTTTAGTCTCCTGAGGCGTTTTGCCTTTCATAAAGTAATGTTTAATCACTACGCGAAATTCTTTTTCGTCCATTTCTTGAAAATCACTCGACGTCCTTGATTTATACGAATGCCAAACACAAAGAAATAGACCAATATGGCTGAAACTTGGTGTGCGTTCATTCAAGAGATGCTACTAACTAAACATGACCTCGATACACGCCGGTGGTGCCATCTCTCGGACTTTGCACGGACTTTTCAAACCAGCCTCGTATATATATATATATTATATATATATATATATATATATATATATATAATATATATATATATGTATGTATAACAGATCATACTATACTCCAAATATTAGGTATTTCATCAAGGGAGAGAAAATATTTCTTAAAATATTGTACTTACATAAACTGTAAATATATTTCAATAAAAAAAACAAATTAATTTAAAACCAAAGCCGCTAGTTGAATTTTCAACTCCATATTTACCAATTTCAAATATTTGGTTTATTTAAATTTTAATTAATCACATATATAATTAATTTAAATCTACAATCAATATTTAATTTTGTGCTCCGTTAGCGCCAAAAAGACTAAATTTTCCATAATTTACATATCTTAACGTTTGCCTTGTTAATTACACGTTTTTTACAGTTGAAATTGGTTTGACACCTACTTCATGGGAGAATTTACTCCCTTATAAACGAACTTAACCTTCCACGTGATCGAAATTTTGATTGAATATTGCTATGAATTAAACACAAATGGTAGAGCTCGGCATATTTGACCTATTTTAAAATATGTGCGTTCAATAGTGATTATGGCCTTATAAGAAGATGGGGAATTATGGATTTAATTTTCTACCTGCAAGGGAATAGTTTCTTTAAATGTATTTTGATGGATTCCCAGGAGTCTTTAACAGGCAGCAGATTCTGGTGACCACGAAACATCCGCGATTAAAAATTTAAAATTCCAAAAAAAACTGCTTCAAAATTTTGCTGAATTTTATATATTAGCGTATTTTATTTTACTTATTAATTACATATTCTTTACACACTTTATTCTTTTTTTGTTTAGTCATATCTGCGAAGATTTCTTTTGTTATTTATATTTTCTTATATTTATTATATAAACAAGCCGATTTTAAAGATTTTAAAATTAAAATAACTGGCCAAGTGCAAGTCGGACTTGCGCAATTAGTGTTCCATACGTTGATTGCTTTTAAAATAAAACTTTTTGTTACGGAGGGGCCTGGTAATCTGCAAATTACGAATGAATAGGCCACATCTAATTATGATTGCACCTGAATATATAGAAAAAATCAACATTGAATCATTAAAAACCGAAAGCACAAGAGAACTTTACAAAAGCAGGCTAGAAAAAGAACTCGATATAACAGCATCACTACCACGGACAACGTTGAACGAAACTGGAAAAAATTTAAAACCAGTGTACTAAAAATATCGAGAGAAGCACTGGGAACAAGAAAAATAAACATATATAACAAATGAAATAAAAAGCCATGGTTTACCACGGAAGTTAAGACGCTATGTAAAGAAAAAAGACATGCATATCCAAACTACAGAAGTTCGAAAACTGAACCATCACGAGACAACTATATATCTGTAAGAACTAGAGTCAACTCAAGAATAAGAGCTATTAAAGAAAATCATTGGGAAAAGTTTACAAAAGACATCGATCGTGACTTTTATGGTAGTCAAAAAAGGGTTTGGAAACTGCTAACGTCAGCAAAGAAATCCGGAATGAAAATATTGAAAGAAGCTTACTAAAGGCTGACGACTGCACAATTTATTTTAAAACACTTTTTAGCGATAAGGGAAACAGAGTAAGCCAGAAAACAGAAACGCAATAATCAACGTAGGAGATAACCGAAGACCAGGTTCTAAACTCAATACATAAACTACAAAAAATATAAGGACACCAGGAGAAAACTACATCACAAATGAACAATTAAAATATGGCGGAACGACAGTAGTAAGGGAACTAACGAAATTATTTAATAAAATAATTGAAGAAGAAAACATACCTTCCAAATGGAAATCAAGCATCACCGCACTCATTTTTAAAAAAGGAGATAGAAAGAATCCAGCAAACTATAGAGGCATTTTCCTACTTGAAGCAACATCAAAGGTGTTCACTGGAATCATCGCTGAAACTTTACGAAACATTGTGCCAATTAGCAAAGAACAACATTCAGGAAAAACAGATCCACAATAGATGCTATATATAGATATATATATATATATATATATATATATTATATATATATATATATATATATATATATATATATATATATATATAATATATATATATATATATATATATATATATATATATATATATAATATATTTATATTTATATATATATATATATATATATATATATATATATATATATATATATATATATATTATTTATTTATATATATATATATATATATATATATATATATATATATATATATATATTTATTTATATATATATATATATATATATATATATATATATATAATATATTTATATTTATATATATATATATATATATATATATATATATATTTATTTATTTATTTATTTACTGCACTTTACAGATTGATTACAGAGATCTTTCCAATTACAAAGTACTAGAACTTAAATTAACTTAATTTAAATAATATTACATAATAATCTACATACACTAAAAACAACGCACGCAATTTAGTTTTGAAAAGACTGCACTTATCATTAAATATATCTACACTATTCTGGATTCCATTGTATAGCATGCAAGCATTATACAATGGAGATCCCAGGTGATAGTTATTATGGGCTACATCTGATATATAGAAAGTGCTATGATTTTCTTGTGGTATACGTTGGCACATTAAAATATAAGTTGGACAGAAATGCCGGGTCATCAATGAGACCATTCGCTACTTTGTACAAGTAGAACATGCAATATTGTTTTTCTACGTTTCTCTAAGGTTACCATCCTATAGCGTTCGTGCAACAATGTGGAAAAGATCATAGAGTTATATGAACCGGTTTGTTTATAATGCATGTAACACATCATTTTATTCTGTATCAATTGAAGTGTTCGCTTGTGACAATTATAAAAGGGTGACCATACTATACTAGCATATTCTAATATACTTCTAACATAGGATATGTATAGCTGTTTTATCAATTTGTACTTCTAAAATCTTTTGTGCTTCTGACAATTAAGCCATACATTTTGTTCGCTTTACTTGCTGTATAACTTACGTGATAGTTAAACGTCAATTTGGAATCAAAAAATCACCCCTAAGTCGTTTATCTTATCCTCATACAAAAGTGGGACATTCTCAATACTATATATAAACTTTATCGGCTTCAGTTTTCTAGTATAAGAAACAACAGTACACTTACTTACACTAAAGTAAATCTTATTGTCAGTTGCCCATTTTGCAACGTTGTCTCTATCATTCTGCAAAATCCGGCAGTCAGCAGGCGATCTGATTTCATAATAAAGTTTTAAGTCGTCAGCAAATAAACAGGCAGGATGCATTTTTAACTACACCAGTGATGCCGTTGATATAGAGTAAAAAGAGCAGAGGTCCTAGGTTGGACCCCTGCGGAATCCCGGATGTAGGTGTAAAAGGTTTGGACTCATACCCCTTTATCTTTACTACATGTTCACGATTATAAAGGTAAGATTTTTTAAAAACTCAATTAAATTCACGTGGAATCCAAAATCCAGCTTATTCAACAATATCGCAAATGAGACCTTATCGAATGCCTTTTCAAAGTCTGTATATACAATATCCATTTGGCCGCGCCGATTTAAGACATCTGACGTGGCCTGCGTTACCGCTAATAAATTACTAATGACAGATCTACCTCCATAAAGCCGTGCTGATAAGTACTTATACTGTGACGAACCGAGTTTGATATATTGTTATAAATAATCTTTTCAAAAAACTTTAGCTGCCGTTGAGAGTATTGCAATTGGTCTATAGCTCTTTATATCATTTTTGTCACCCTTTTTAAAAACTGGACATATTCTTGTTCTTTTCCACAGGTGGGGAAACATTTTTGTTTTTAAGACTCAAATTAAACAAAAATAGCGGATAACATAATATATCCTCAAAGCCCTTAAATATATATATATATATATATATATATATATATATATATATATATATATATATATATATATATATATATATATATATATATATATATATATATATATATATATATATATATATATATATAATTAGACAGATTGCTGAAAAAGCCATTGAATATAACAACCAAGTCTTTCTATGCCGTGTTGACCTCACTAAGACGTTTGACAGAATTAGACTGAAAGATGTCATTAAGATACTCAAAGACTACAATGTTCCTCTAAAAATCATTAGAGTAATCGAGGAACTTAACTCAGACTGCCATACAAAAATAAAGCTTGGAGGCAAACTAACTGATAAGATCTGACTGAAATCAGACAGGGAGACAGCTTAAGCCCACTGCTATTCAATATAGTGATGGTTAAACTAATTAAAAGCATCACAGGAATAAAGGGATACGAGATAGGAAAACAGAATTTTAACGTGAAATGCTACGCAGATGACACAGTCCTAATCGTCAACAACGACGACAACCTACAAAAACTCCTCCACAATTTTAACATCACAGCGGAAAAATATAATATGAAAATTTCATCTAAGAAAACAAAATGCTTAACTATAGCCAGAGAGCCAATTAGATGCAAGCCCAGGATCAACAACCAAATACTCGAGCAAATAATGTCATTTAACTACTTAGGAATAACCGTAACGATCAACCATGACCTATATAAAGAAACAACCAATCAAGTAAGAAAGGCAGCAGCTGCTTCAGGAGCACTAAAGGACATAATATGGACCGAAACTAAAACAGGGATTTGTAAAACCTATGTACGTCCCATACTGACCTACTCCACTGAAACCAGGGCAGACACTAGCAGAACGAAACAAGCTTTAAGGACGTCAGAAATGAAAATACTGAGATCTATCTTAAGGAAGAACAGGCATGATCAAATGAGAAACGCAGATACCAGAGAACAGTGCTGTATACAAGATATAATAAGACGGGGTCGCGAGAGAAGAAGAAACTGGAATCAGCACATCTCCAGAATGGGAGAACACACGTCAGCAAGAGCGACAGGCGACGCGAAACCGGTAGGGCCTAGACCACCAGGAAGGCCACCGAAAAGATGGCGAGATAGCTGGGCATCAACCTCTCAGAAGAACCAGCAGAACACAGACCGCAGGCCTAACATAAGAAGAAGAAGAATAAAATGATCATTGACTTCACAAAACACACCCCAAATGAGTTTTCAATAAAGTTTTTTCCGATCTTTGTTAAAAATTGATGACTTTCAATTTTTTTGTTTGTTTTTTTTATATACCAGATAAATTATTAAAGGTAATGCATTAATGATAATTTTCGTTCAATCTACACCCTGTGGAGAAAATTCCAGATTTTTTTAAAAATTTTTTGATCAGTACTTTTCGAGATAACGGGGGGGGACAGCGACTTTTCGCAATTTTTCTAAAATAATACAAAGAAAGTGTGCGCAAGTATTACATCATATATATTTTTGAACTCGTGTTTTCATAAACTTACATTTGACATCCCACTCAATGATCTGGTAAAAGAATTTTTCTTTCCCCAAAACTAACCCTTTAAGTCAAAATTAACTTTCAAGACTACACGGCCGATGGGGCCAGCAATTCCTATTTTAATGCCAAATTTCAACTTTCTATGTCAAACAGTTTCGAAAAAAAGCGAGTATGACAGACAGACGGACAGACACCGAAGTGATCTTATAAGTATTCCGTACGGAACACTAAAAATATATATTATTTTGTATTTTTTATCACTTTTGTAATTTTTTCCTAAACAAATATTTCTTGGGACAAAACTGTAAATAATAGACAACTAGACAAATATATACATTTTTTTCACCTACTGTGTACATATTGACATTTTTTTTGTGAAGTATACACATAAATTACTGTCCATGTAAACTTTATTTTCAAGCATTCTTGTTGCTAGTCGAATATATTTTAATGATATTTTAGTTTCTCTGTACTTAAAAACTCTATTATGCCTTTCTAATAAAAGTTGAATCAGTTCAAGTTACTTACTAAAATTTAATACTTTCTAGAACACAGTCTCTCCTAGAATAATATAATAACGGTTCTCGGTTCGATTTTTATTACGAACATTTTAGGAACGACAGACAGAATTTTTAAGGGACTGTATTACACTCCTAAGGGCCTTACACTCCTAACAAGGGGTAGAAAGGCATAAGGATTAGGTAAGTAAGTAAGTATTACAAAGAGACATTCTTGCTAGGCTTCTTCTTCTTCTGGTGCCTATCCGGACGTTGGCGATCATCCTGGCTATTGTAATTTTATTTACGGCTGCTCTGAAAAGCGCGGTGGTTGTTACCGAAAACCATGTTCTAAGATTTTTCAACCATGAGATCCTCCTGCGGCCCGGGTCACGTTTACCCGCAATTTTCCCCTACAGTATTTCTTGTAGTAATCCATATCTCTTTTCATTACGCATTATATGGCCCAGGTACTCTAACTTCCGTGTTTTTATGGTGGTTATTATCTCCGTGGGTTTTTTCATTCTTCTAAGAACTTCCTCGTTGGTCACGAGATCCACCCATGAAATTCTCAGGATTCTGCGGTATAGCCACATTTCAAACGCCGTCAGCTTTTTCATGGTGGCTTCAGTTACAGTCCAGGATTCTACTCCATAAAGCAAGACGGAGAAGGCATAACAGCGGAGAAGTCGTACCTTAGTCGTTATTGTCAACAAGCGGTTTTTGAAAACTGGTGCCATTTTAACAAACACAGCTCTCGCCTTTTCTATACGACACTTTATTTCAGGTGAGTGATCCCATTGGTCATTCAGTACAGATCTCAGGTATGTATATTTATTGACTCGTTTAATATGTTGATTATTGGAAACTATCAGATCCTCAAGCGGGATATTATTTTTGCTGATCACTATATATTTGGTTTTATTTATATTTATATCGAGCCCGTACTCCCGATAAACCTCTACCACTCTTGTCATAGCTTCCTGTAGGTCTGCCAGACTATCTGCGATAATTACAGTGTCGGTCGTCCGCATACCTTAAATTATTTAAACGTTTTCCATTTACAAGTATTCCTGCATTATTAGTTTCGAGAGCTTTATTAAATATATCTTCGGAGTAGATATTAAATAATAGTGGCGATAGAAACGCACCCCTGTCTAACTCCTCGTAATATGTTTATTGCTTCAGATTTGTCTCCATCCACGTTGATGCAGGCAGTCTGATTGGATCTCGTAGAATCCCAATGAATAGATGTGCAATTATCCTTAAGTCACGATCGTGACAATACTATATAGATTCCCACCTGCTTCAGTATCTCCATGAGTCTATGGTGTTGCACTCTATCAAAGGCCTTGCGATAATCCACGAAGCAAGCATACACGTCACAGTTAACATCACAACATCTAAACTGAAATAGCACTTGGAAACTGAATATGGCTTCTCTTGTTCCCACCGCATCACGAAATACAAACTGTGTTTCTGATATGTGCTCTTGACAAACTTTGTAGATCCCTCTATGTATTGTTTTTAAAAATGCCTTAAATAGATGACTCATGAGACTAATCGTTCTGAAGTCTTCGCATTTCTTTGCTCCTAGGCAATAAGTCTAAAATAGGTAAAACAATGATAATAGCAAGCATTATAAATGGAAAACCTTAAATTATTAAAATAAAGAGGTAGTTAGTAATTTAGTAGACGACGACTAACTGTATTAAGAGTACAAGGGCAACCTTCCTTCTGGTTATTAATTTACGAACGATATTTTTTTATTATTTATAATATATCCTTTCCAATACCAATGGTTCTTTTATGAGGTTGTCAGTAAATTTTGAAGAGCAGCAAGGACAAATGGTGAAATTTTTTATACTGGAGAGATGAACTCCAGTTACCTTTTTTGTTGATTGTTACGTGAATTACCATGGTCTACAGAATTTAACCTTTTTATAACACAAAAATTTATGAATATTTTAGTAGTGTTAAGAGTCCTCAACGATAAAATATTTTCAAAATAATTGCAACACTGTTATTTATAACATGAAATTTTTTTTTTTTTTTTTTTTTTTTTTTTTCATTAAGAACCTGAGAATTAGATTTAAACTGAATAATTAGGGTATTAAATAACAATTACTGAATATTTTACGATTATCGTGAATATTTAAATGCAAGTAGGTATCTTTGAAGTAATCAACCGCCAATCATTTAAGGCTCTGTTTCCTTTGGTATCGCTTCTCCATACTGAAAATTTGTCGGTGAACTAATTCGCCGTGTTTCTCACGAATAGTACCTAGATTTCAAAAAATAATTCCAGGCGCTAATTCAGAAAGTGTATTTTTAACGACATGTACCATCTCAAAGTTTTGTAAGACTCTAAAAGTTTAGGTAAGCACTCGCTTTTTTTGTCACACTGAATATACTACAGTCACAAGAAAACTGAGAGTGATCAAATAAAAATAACCCGTTGATTGCTTCTGAAATAAAAAATTTTGTTACGGAAGAATAAAATGATCAGTGAAAACTGATGACCTTAAATTTTACTTTTTTTATATAGCAGATAAATTATTAAAGGTAATGCACTCGTGATAATTTTCGTTCAATGGAGAATATTCCAGGATTTTTTTTCAAAATTTTTGGATCAGTTTTTTCAAGATAAAGGGGGGGACAAGCGATTTTTTCAAAATGATACAAAGGAAAGTGTGAGCATGTAGGACATTATATATATTTTTGAACTCTGTTTTTACAAACTTTCATTTGACACTCCATTCGATGACCTAGTATTTTTTTTTTTTTTTACTTCCGATTTCACACCCCAAAACTAATCCCTTAAGTCAAAATTTAACTTTCAAGACTACACGGCTCTGATGACGCCATCAATTCCTATATTAGAACCAATTTCCAACTTTCTACGTCAAATAGTTTCGAAGAAAATCAGGTGTGAGAGACGGATAGACACCAAAGTGATCTTATAAGTGTTCCAAACATTAAAAATTATTACAGTGTTATAATGAGGATACCTAGATATGGTTTCATATCAATATCAATGTGGGGTTATAAAAACAGTGTTGACCACTGTTATCTAGGTCGTTAACCATATGATGGCGAAGGGTCTTTATTATAGCTGGCACAATTTTTTACTATACCGAAAGCTTGCTTCAGATTTACTGCTACCCAAAGCGCTACTGATTTTTACACAAACGGATTTAGTGACACCGTATTAGTACCCTAGAATGCTTAATGCCTTGTCTACATTTCGCTGATTAAATCCAACAGATTAAAAAATGTTCTAGATGGGCACTTAAATAGACAACGAATGTGTCAAAGAGTGGTTCAATATTCTTTTTTGCCAAAATACTTTTAATATACTAAAAAGATTCCTCTCATTTTTACTAATAATAATCTTTCTCTCTCTCTCTCTCTATATATATATATATATATATATATATATATATATATATATATATATATATATATATATATATACAGTCCCTGGCCAAATTATTAGAAGCACTGCAAGATTTCATGTAAAATATTAATTACCGAGTGATATTGTACCGTTTTTATTATTTTAAACTGATTTGTTTTTTATTTTTATATTATCCAATCAATTACCTATTTATTTGACATAAATAAAACAGCATTAATTTAGAAAAGCATAAGTTTATTAAGTTTTAAAGAAAAGTGAAATTAATGTTAGTAAAAGTGAATATTTAGTTGAGCCACCTTTAGCCGCTATCAACGCTTTAATTCTGCGCGGCATGCTATCAATGCAAGATTGTACTGTCTCCTGCATTTGAGGATGATGATTCCACACATGAATAATCTTTTCTAGGAGCTGGGTTTTGTTGGTAATCACATCTTTAGCCACTTCTCTTTTCATCAGCTCCCCACACATTTTCAACGGGCTATTACCCGGCCAATCCAACAGAGGGATATATTTTTTTCTGCCAAAAAAGCTTTAACAGACCGAGCAGTGTGGCAGGGAGCTCCATCTTGCATGAAAGTGAATGGTTCCCCATTTGGAAACCATTCTCTGAACTGCGGAATCAACCGATTTTGTAATACTTCTTTGTACTGATCTTGCCTCATTATTCCTTTGACGATGTACAGACGTCCAGTGCCCTTGCCGCTGATGACTGACCAAATCATCACTTTGGTGGGATGTTTAACCGTCGGGACGACACAATCAGGATGAAACTTTTCTCCATGACGACGACGCACATACTGAGCTTTATTCTGCAAAATTTCAAATGTGCTTTCGTCACTGAAGCAGACCTGTCAAAAATAGGAAAAATATATAAACTTCCATATTTATTTGCTTCATTTAACTGAAAATGATAATAATGTATCAATTATTGATTAAATTGCTGTATCTTACCGATCTCCAGAAGTCCACATCTTTGTCTTGCCATTGTTTGGCCCACTTCAGGCGCTTTGCTTTCATTGCAGAAGTTAACTTGGGCTTCCTGGCGGGGCGACAGGCCTTAAAATCTAATTCTTTCAATTTTCTTCGAACAGTGCGCTCAGAAGCATTTACGCTAGCATCCTGGAGTTGTGATTTTATTACCTTTGTGGTAGCAAATCTGTTTTCTACACAAATTTTCTTCAAACATCTTTCTGACCGTGGAGTGAAAATTGGTTTTCTACCGCATCTTTTCTTTCTTTTCGGGCTTAATTTCTTCCCTGACTCAATTTTCTTTTTTATGCGTCGTACACTAGCTTCAGAAACCTCCAATCTTCGTGATATTTCTCGGTTTGTAAATGTTTTCGCAATCACAAGGGCCTTCACTTCAGCTTTTTTACGTGGTGAAAGATCGCCTTTTCTACCCATAAAGAAAATAGTCCAATTACTTTTTTAAAACACTGCATACAAAATAAACTAATACCTGAGTAGTATAAAACTGTTAAACAAACAATCACAGTCCATAAAGCCACAGAAACACGTCCGTACCTGACTCGATTCCGATCGCGACTGATACAGGTTTGTACTTGTTTACGTTCATGTATCACTTTGTCAACACAGTGTTGTCATATGTTAAAAATAAATCCAAATATGTAGTCTACAACAATTCTTTTAAATAAAAATCAATAATATTGTAGTTTAAATATACCATTATTGCATAAAAACTCTTAAGTCCTTTCACCCCAATAGGAGCAACAGTGATACTATGCAGTTGCTGCCTCAACAGTCATTCTCTAGGCATCTCGATCCTGCGCAACTGACTTGACTCGTGCAAACCCATACCAAGAAGAGATCTTACTTGGTCGGACCATCTTGTTGGAGACTGCCCCCTTGATCTTCTACCTGTTACCTTCCCCGTTACTACAAACTTTTCCATGGTATCCACTTTTCTCATAATGTAACCAAAATATTTCAGGTACTGTCTATTAATTCTATTTGAAGGCCGATCATGTATACTAAGCTCTTCAAGAATAAATAAATTAGTATGGTGTTCGGTATATGGTACTCTGAGGATTCTTCGATATGCCCACGTCTCAAAGGCATCGAATCGTCTTTTGTTAGCTTGTTTGATGGTCGATATTTCCGATGCGTAAGTTGCTATGGGGAATATATGACTGGATAGCAATCTTAACTTCATGTTTTTTGGGACCTTAGTGAGTTTGATCGTCGAGTTGCTAGCCATAGCCAAATGTCTTCTTAATTCTGCTTCACCATTGTTAGTTATCAAGAATCTCAAATAGTGAAACCAGCAATTTCATTTATGTGTGACAGATCTTCATTACGACTAACACTCATTGCTTCGGTTTTCGCTCTATTAATTATCAATCCATAGTTTTTGCTAGCGATTTCAAAGCGCTCCATAATTGATCTTGTATTGACGGTTCAACTATAACAGTATCAACCGCAGATCTAAGGTTACTTAGCTTTTTCCACCGACCGTCACACCCTTACTCCAGCCATCCAAAACAGACCTTAATATATGTTCACCATATATGTTCAAAAGTAAGAGTGACCGAATACAGCCCTGTCTGACGCCGGCTTCTACATTAAAGGGATCGGAAAAAGAATTATTCAGTTTAATTCTGCCATTTGTGTTCTCATATAGGGACCGGATAAGGTTTACAAGATGTGTTCCCACGCTGATTACTCTAATCAGACCAGAGTTTGTTCCACTGTATACAGTCGAAAGCTTTAGAGTAATCTATAAAACGGATATAGGTTGTTTATACATATATATATATATATATATATATATATATATATATATATATATATATATATATATATACGAGGCTGGTTTGAAAAGTCCGTGCAAAGTCCGAGAGATGGCACCACCGGCGCGTATCGAGGTCATGTTTAGTTAGTAGCATCTCTTGAATGAACGCACACCAAGTTTCAGCCATATTGGTCTATTTCTTTGTGTTTGGCATTCGTGTGAATCAAGGAAGTCGAGTGATTTTCAAGAAATGGACGAAAAAGAATTTCGTGTGGTGATTAAACATTACTTTATGAAAGGCAAAACGCCTCAGGAGACTAAAGAGAAGCTTGATAAACATTATGGTGACTCTGCACCTTCGATTAGAACAGTTTATAAGTGGTTTCAAAATTTTCGGACTGGCCATATGGGCACAAGTGACGCTGAACGTTCTGGAGGGCCTGTGGAGGTTACGACTCCAGAAATCATTGATCAAATCCATGATATGGTGATGGATGACAGAAGAGTTAAGGTGCGTGAGATTGCTAGTGCTGTGGGCATCTCGACTGAACGGGTACATAATATTTTGCATAAACATTTGGACATGAGAAAGCTATCCGCAAGATGGGTGCCGCGATTGCTCACGCTTGACCAAAAACGGAATCGTGTGAAGTGTTGCAAGGATGGTTTGCAGCTGTTCCAGAAGAATCCGGCGGACTTTAAGCGTCGTTTCGTCACTGTGGATGAAACATGGATACATTACTATACTCCTGAGACCAAACAACAATCTAAACAATGGGTTACCAAGGAGGAATCTGCACCAAAAAAGGCGAAGACCGTTCCTTGGGCCAAAAAGGTTATGGCGACTGTCTTTTGGGATTCGCAAGGGATAATCCTATTACAGGTGAATATTATTCATCGTTATTGGACCGTTTGAAAACCGAGCTGCAAGAAAAACGCCCGCGATTGGCCCACAAGGAAGTCCTTTTCCATCACGACAACGCACCAGCACACACCTCAGCAGTTGTAGTCGCAAAATTAATGGAAATAGGATTCCAAACTCGTTTCACATCCCCCTATTCTCCAGATTTGGCTCCCTAGGACTACTATTTGTTCCCCAATTTGAAGAAATGGCTGGCGGGACAAAGATTTTATTCAAACGAGGAGGTGATTGCAGACACTAATAGATATTTTGCAGACTTGGACAAATCCTATTATTCGGAAGGGATCAACAAACTAGAACATCGTTGGACGAACTGTATAAGCCTAAAAGGAGACTAGGTCGAAAAATAAAAAAGGTTTACCCCAAACACATAAGTAGTTTTTATTTTTGCACGGACTTTTCAAACCAGCCTCGTATATATATATATATATATATATATATATATATATATATATATATATATATATATATATATATTTGCCAACTATATTAATGTTTGAGTAATGTCATTCGGACGGAACCTATAGCTTGACGTGGGATCCGTTTGGGGAAATAACAATTTTTGTTGAATCTTGTAAAATATGGTGAATGAGTGAAAAATAACTTAGTAGTTAAACTAAACTTCTGACACTATATGTGTGCCGTTATTACTTAAATAATAATTGAAATCGTGTAGCCCACGCAAACTTAGTCCCGGATAAAAACTAGTTATAGCAATAATAAAACCGCCCATATTATTAAATTTCTGAAAAGGAACAATTTTTTCACAATAGAAGATTTTATGAATCAGTTTATCGTACGAAAAAATATTAACAATTTATTAATAATATCAACATGAAGATTGTAATAAAGACAAAACGTGTCATTTACAAAAATAAATATTACGTAGGATGTTATAAACTTTGTGTTCATATTTATATTAATAATTCTTTTGATCAAGCAAAGACCCATTCACTACTTATTTCTCAATTCGGACTTTTTTTAAACTAGTTCTAAGGTCCATTGACTAGCCCGTGTGTTACGCCTGTTAACATTATTGGCAAATCTTTTAAAAGTTAGTCAAAACACAGCTAAATGAGACTATTGTGCGAAGGTATTGTTTTCTTGGACAGGTACTGTTGAAAATATTTCTAATAAATCAGGTAGAAGCTTAGACAAAACCTCAATTTTTACGCGCTTTAATAAAGAAATCTTATCTGACTAAATAAGGAGATAACAAACTGCATTTGAATTAATACGTCACATTAACAATCACTAAATAATATACTTCTTTAGTTCAAAGAACGTTGCTTTTCAGAACACCCAAATATATCAAACAATCCGCTGTTAATAAAACTGACACACCAAATTAAAAACTCATCAAATGAAATAAGATATATTTTTTCAAGTTTAAACGATTATTATTTAATTAAAATACACGATATACTACCGAAACAAACGTCCAAAACATAATTGCGTGTTAAGTCCCAAAAATTCGCACTAGATGGGCTCCCTAACCAAACACGCTATTAATGCTGTTTGGCGTTAAATTATTTAGCAACGCATTGACTGTTAAGCAAACCATCGCGCAGCTATGATTAGCAACTGTTCAGCCAGTCTCAGAAAGCAAGTTGCAAGGCAAACACCTAAAAGCAGCTCAAGAATGTTTTATTAATTGAAACTCCATTGTATATGTAATGATAACAAATTACATTTTGTATTATTCGACACTACGTCGTAATAAAACTTCAATAAGAGTTAAACAATTTTTCTAACCGAAATATAGTAACGGCACCCAGAGTTATTATTAAAATTGGCATCAATTGTCTTAATATAACTATTAACTACAACCACAGGCATACATGTTAAAATTTTCAGGGTCGATTTTCTTATTACTTACAATGAAACGCAATTTATAACTATCTTACAGAGTTTACCGGTTTAAACATACTAATCAATTTTTAACAACAACACCTAGTATATGTAAAATTTAATAAACCAATAAATGCGACTTTTTAAGCTAATTTTTCATATTCCGCATATAAAAGTTGACACGTACTCATGTTGTCAACTCAATTTTACGAAAGTTCAGCCTTAATCCCATTCAACGTCAAAATATATTTATCTCAAGGTTCATCCAGTTATTTATCATTTTTTTAAATTTTCCTGGGTAAACTCGCTAAAGGAAGAAAAAACGAATTTCAAGTTGTTTTTTTGTTATTTTTATTTATATTAACAAATTTAATTGCTTGTTTGGTTCATTTAATTACTTTTTTATTTTTGAGTGCCATTACATCATTTTATATACGAGTATATTACAGATAGTCGTGTCCTAATTATAAATAAACCCACACAAAAATAAAACTTCTTTCTTTAGAGTATTACTAACATTCCGACTTTAAGTTTCAGGTTATTTCTACAAACAATACACAAACAGTAATCTTTTTATATTTAATGTGCGCCTTTTCACTTTTCCTGTGAAAAAAAAGTAGTACATATAGTCGCCAATTTCCATCAGTGTGTTGCTCTATCGGCCTGTCTGTCTGTCTGTCCATCTACCTGTCTGACTGTTGGCAGAATCACTCTTGAACGAAATGAAAAATCGATTTTAAATTTACAACACGCATATTACTTGAACATCGAACAATTAGTCTCATGAGCCATGTTATAAAAAATATTTTTGAGAGCGATGCATGTCAGGATATATAACAAAACTTGAAGAAAAATTGGAAACAGTCAGTTTGGTAGAGAGGCACTGTTTGGTATCCAGGTGTTGACCCAGAGATGCCCGTATGTCAACCAAAATGTATTCCTTTATTCAATTGACTTTGAAAAGCCTTTGACAAGGTACGCCACTAAAAACTTTAAAAAACGACCATTACAGATGACAAAGACATTCGCATCATCGCCAATTTGTACTGGCAACAGACGGCTGAAGTATGGTTGAAATATCAACTATCGGATGAAATTAAAATCAAGCGGGGAGTGCGTCACGGTTGTATTCTATCGCCCTTGTTGTTCCACCTCTATTCGGAAGTGATAATCAAGGAAGCACTCAGTGGTACCACTGAAGGAATCAACATCAACGGCCTTTACATGAGAAACATCAGATAGATGTATCTCGGTTGCAATATCAACAACTAGAGAAGGCCCGAGCCGCATTTATGAAGAAAAAAAAATATTAACTAATCACGACCTATCAATGAAACTACGGTACTGAAAATGGTACGCTGCTATGTTCTGTTCCATTGTATGGTACGGAAGCGTGGACGTTCACTGAAGCAATGCTTAAACGACTGGGGCCATTCGAAATGTGGGTGTACCGACGGCTGCTGAAAACCAGTTGGATGGACAGAATTAGTATCGTTCTCACTCGCATGGACAAAGACTTGGAGGTGATCACAACCATCAAACAACATAAATAAGAATATTTTGGCCACATTATGAGATATTCAGAAAAATGCGAAATTTTACATCGGATTATAGAGAGAAAGATTCCAGGCAGACGTGATCCAGGGAGAAGGAGAATTTGTCCAGGGAGAAGGAGATTTGAGGTAGTGGTACGGGAATTCTACAGTTCAACTCTTCTTCGATAAAAATGAGTAAATATTCACATAAGTAGCAATTATCTTATTAATAATAATAATTTGTGTATAAAGATTAAGAAAAAATATAGGAATTAGACCAAAAAATTTTTGCGTGGACAGTATAGCTTACTTTCATAAACATTGACAGCTTCGTTTATGACAATTAATAGTTTATCCAAAGAGTCATTTGACAAGATGTTAGACCTATTATATGTCATTACAGCAAGCTCAACTAACTCTGATACTTTATTGTTATGAGTTAGCATCACTATAATCAGAACCGAAACGAGGGCATAGTATATAAAAAAAAAATTACTTTTTTTTGCTATAGTTATAAAGCACACAGCAAAAAATACAATGTATGTATTATGATAAAAAGTTCAACACTTATGTTAAAAAAATATATATATTTTTTTTTAACATAATCCTGAATGTTGCTTAACTTATAATAAAAGTCTTTTATATGGAGCACATCATCCCTAAGGAATAATTTGTCCACGGTTATGTTTTCCCACCAAGTACAATTTACAGCGATTCAAGAACCACGTGAATCGCTTTTTCCGCACACATGCCGCTCCTGGAGCGCTTTAGGGATTTCCCTGTAGCACGTGTGCTAGACCCATAAAAAAAACTATATGGTTTGAAAACTCAATATTAATTTGAAATAACTCTAACAAGTTCCTAAAACTGTAAATTAATCTCGTATTTAGGCAGTATCAATCTATATAAATGTTTGTGTCGAGAATTTTTACAATATGTTATATGTCATTGCCATCTTCGTACCGGTTAAACGCTTTAAAACAACAAATTTTCCAACATGGTTCTCTGCAGAGAGAGTTTTCTTTATTGCGTGATAGATGTAAACGTCTTCAATCAGCTTGCTATAAAGAATATTTGTCTCGAGTTGACAATGTCCTGCTTCAGTAATTCGAATTATTTACTAATTCGGATCACCGCGGTTTTAATTAGTCCGGATTATCGAGGTCGCACTGTATATATATATATATATATATATATATATATATATATATATATATATATATATAGAAAAAAACACTAATTTTTTTGGCCTAATACATCCAATAACTCATATGGGATGAAACGGAGAAATTGCACTTGATACATGTCAAGATGTCAAATATCGAAACACGATAACATCTCAGTGGAAATCTTTTGCAGTATACGTGCAAACAAGGAAATCAATAAAAATAAAGCTTAAAAAGTAATAACTTCGGCTTAATACTTTAAAACAAATAACTATAGTTGAATAAAAAAAATACAATAAATAAATAAGCATTACTTTATATTTATATGATTAACTTTCACTAAAAATAAATTTTAAAACCCAGAAAATCAGGAGACAAAATACAGTCAACGATAAAGTAAAGTTCATTATCTCATTTGTTTGGGGAATGACCAAAAAATGGTAAATACAATAGTTTTAGGGAATATTAAGGTGCACAGTTTAAAATTATTTTTGAGTTTACAGGGTACTTCAAAAAAGTGTGGCCGATATAACATATGTTTTTTTAAATAAAACATCCTATTTTCTAATTTATTTTTAAATTCTGCGTAAAATTTTATAACCTCTTTATTAATAATGTTATGTACCTAAATCTAGTAGTTTTTCTAATATTTCGATTTTTTTTTTTTTAAAATACTAGTTTTCAGTTTTGCAAAAAATTACCAGTAGCGCCATTGTTTCTGAAGGTGAAATACTCATAATTGATACAAGCGTTCTATAGAGATGAAAAAAAAAGATATATGTAAAGAAATTTGAGTTAGATGCTACAGGATTTTCAAAATAAATTTATGTATTTCGACTATTTTAAATTGAAAAATCTCAAATTTGTTGGCACACCCTGCATATTATTATTTTTTCTGATAGACTTTACAAAACCCTCCAACTTTTATTAAGCATGTCATATACCTATTTCTAATAGTTTTAGATATATTTTGAATTTTTCAATTTTTTTACCCTACCCACTATACAGGTTAGTCCCGGCAAGTTATTGGATGAATTATTAGCACAATTAATAAGAAAATTTTGTAGTACCATTGGTGCGAATACTGATGAGTTAATTAACATACTTATGGCATTTATACAAGTTTATTGATTATAAATGACCACCCTTCTAATTCGCTTATATAAAGAGTTTTCTCAGAGAGTACAAAACAGGATATAAAAATTAATTATTAAAAATGATTATAATAAAAAGCAAGCCCAACGGGAATACACAATACCTATGAAAAGCAAAGAAGAACCTCTAACATAAAGATATTTTTGAGGACACATAACCACACCTTAACTGAAACAAAAGAAAAGGACTGCACAAAGAGGAGAAAACTACGACAATAAGAAATTAGAAGTCCTTTTACGTTTTCAAGAGACTTTTAAGAAAACTAAGCGGAAACCAATATTTACTATTTTTTTTTGGTTTTAGATGCTGGTAAATATTTTCGCAAAACATATTACTAATTTCAGAATACTTTAGAGAAATATCATTATTACCCACATAAAACTTTATTAGTGGAGTATTTAATCCAGGAAAGTAAACATTTACGTTTGAGCTTTTGTTAGTATTTAATGCAATATATAGACGAAGATGTGCCAAAATTTAAAACAATTATTTAGATAGTTGAGTCAGCTTTTTCAATAGTAAAAGTTTTATAGAAACAATGTTTACTTTTGAGCTACTCAAAATCTTGCCATTGGATTTCTATTATCTTCTAAGAGAACCAGCCCAGTGCAAACAAAACAAAAAAATTTTAATAGAAACCTCATTTCGGCCTTGTTTAGAAATTCTCAATTAATTTTAATTCTAACGTTCAACCAATTTTAGGTAGTATATTTATGCCAAAAATTTTATCAGATAGATAAATCCACTTTTACTTAGAAAATAACAAAGTGTTTGTCCAAAATGTTAAAAATGTGTTAGATTTTGTCATATTATATAGTTTTTAGAACTCTTATTTCTAGAAGGCCAATACATATTTTTAATTTTGGCTAATTGTCTAAAAATCGAATTGCTGAAAAAAAAAAAACAAAAAAAAATTGTAAAACTTTTTAAACCAATACATTTAAGTGTTATGTATTTTTGGGTGCTGAAACCGTACCTAGTATCAGTTTTTTTTGTACCATCCCCAGTTCTCTCACAATATGACATCGATTAAATTTCAAAGTAGGGAAAATTAAATAATTAAATTATAAATATAATTAAATTAAATAAAAAATGTTAAAAAATAAATAGATGTTCAAGATTCCAATAAATGTTTTTCTTTCAGCCTAGAACCAAGCAATTCAGCTTTTTCCTTAGTCAAACCCAAATCTCTCACTAAATCATTTAACTCAGCTTGTGTAAACAACTGTGGTTTTAAATTTTCTAGAGAACATTGAAACTCATCGACTTTCATTAAATTCGGAACTGGACTGTAAACGTCATCATTAGGTAGCTCAGGGACAGGAAGTCCCGGTCCATGTCCTACCGGCCGATTAGCTGAAGTAAAGTTAGGATAGACAATTACTTTCTTATTTTTGAAGTTATATCCACAAACATCAACGCTGCAAAAATAACAATCATTTGAATGATTTTCTTGCTCTCTCCATACCATGGGTACCGCAAATCTAAATGCTTTCTTTTTTTTCTTATACCATTTCCTAAGATCCTCGACACAAACATAACATACTTTGTGAGGAGCCCAACATTTTTCTTGATTACCGATTTCTACACCAAAATATGCAAAGTATACTTTTTTTTTTACAAAGTCAGTAATGTTTCTTTGATGTTTTTTAACTACAAACTCACCACATATATAACAAAAAGTGTTGGGAGAGTTTTTTTACAACCACGATTAGCCATACTCTGAGTGTGAATTAAAGTACATAGGTTATACACTTCAATGTGAGGTTATATTAACTGGAAGAAAACAAACAGATGTGACATTTATCGGAACTGCCAGACTAATAACATTTGATTTTACTGCCAACCTTATAAAATTCTGATTTTATTGACAACCTAATAACATTCGAATGATAAAAAATAAACTTTTCATATTTTGAATATTAAAATGTGAAAAATTGGTGGGTGATACGACTTTTTTATTATCTCAGCACACCAAAAACATAAAAATCAAGGAAAATTATTAAAAAGTTTTTTCATCGTTGGCCTGTGTAATAAAGAAGTAAAAATTTAAATCTTTGGTTCATTTAAATAAGGTAATACTATAGTAATTTCTTAAAATTGTTTTTGGTTTTTTCTTTTATCACATATATGTATATCGAATTTTGCAAATATTTTTGGGGAAATAATATATGATTTTTTCTGTGATTTTCGTTTCATTAAGTGCTGAAACAGCCATTTTTCTTGAATATTTAATTATTATTGTTTTTTTTGGTAGTGTTTAGATATCTTTTTCGTTTCGTTGTTAAAAAGGCTTCTACAGCATGCTAACCTAAACTGGCTGATTTACCTGAAGTGCGAGTGGAGAATTTTTTTAATGGACATTTAACTTAAGAAACATTAAACGAAATTCTTAAAAATTTGATACCTCATAATAATAGGAATATAATCTGGCAGTAGGACGACGCTACGTCAAACAATATTCTCGCAACAACCGATTAACTGCATTGGGTATCTTGTTATGTAGTGAATAGCTACATGAGATGAATTAAAAGGTGAAAGAAACTTCACAGCGAGACATCTAAAAGAGGAAATTACACAGGAGGTGAGTGAAGAGTGAGTAAATATTTCAAGTTCCTTTTTTGCTTGCGTAAATTTAAAACAATCACTATGACTGAGGTCCATCCACTCGCGTAGTAACATATGTATCTCTATAACATACGATGTGCATAAACATCTTCTGAATTATATTTATATATTCGGCTTGCCTCGGTAGGGCGGTTGATATAGAGCCTGCCTAGTAAGCCGATGATCGCTGATTCGAATCCGAAGCTAGCGTTACAGATAAACCAGATTAACGACAGGCTATATGGCAGAACTGCCCAAATCAAAAAAAATATACATATTTCTCACCAAACGCATATGGCGTAATTGAAGGTAAACTAGAGATAGGTAAATTGTTTGGAGTCATTTATTAAGAGAGTATGTTTTAGTGTTTTAAACTTACCTAATGACCTACATTTTTTTGTTAGTATATTAACGAGTCCATTTCATTTCATAATCTACCGATCTGTAAGCCAAAGTAATTAGTTTAATTAGGTTGTCTTAATGATTTTATGGGACTACAATTTCCTTAAAATATGGCGTGTTTCTTTTATTACTATTAAAAATAATATAGTTTGTTTCTCAAAGTTTTGAAAGTATTAATGACATAAATATAAGATCGATAATTTCTATAAATGAGGTTAATATTTAGAACTACAATTACGGTAGAAAATAAATAAATAAATAAATAAATATATATATATATATATATATATATATATATATATATATATATAATATATATATATATATATGTATATATATATATATATATATATATATATATATATATATATATATATATATATATATATCTCTTCTTCCTTCAGCCGTTCTCTACCCACTGTCGGGTATAGGCCTCTCTCAAATCTTTCCATTTTTCTCTATGTTGTGCTTGTTGATACCAGTTAAGTTCTCCGACTCTCTTCAGATCGTCGCTCCATCTCTGTTGGGGCCTTCCTATGCTTCGCTTTTCACCCCATGGTCTCCACCTAGTGATCTTGCCACTCCACTTATACGTCGCTCTCGCTACATGGCCGGCCCAGCTCCATTTCAGAGATGTTATCCGTTTGGTGATATCATCCACCTTTGTTTGTTGTCTAATCCATTTATTAGTTTTTCTTGTCCTTCAAAGTAACACTCAACATCTTCCTTTCCATTGCTCGTTGGTGGACTTGTAGTTTTTCTATTGTTCTTTTAGTTAAAACCCATGTCTCGGCTCCATACGTTGTAGCTGGTAAGATACATTGATTATAAATTTGGGTTTTTGATCTTTGAGGAATGTTCATATTCAGTACATATTTCAATTTTCCATATGCTGCCCATCCCATACGTATCCTTCTTTCTATTTCAAGCTGCTGGTTTTCCTTTCCTATCGTTATTATTTGGCCCAGATAGATGTATGTGTTTACTTTTTCTATTGTTGAATGTTCAATCACTATATTTTCATCATTGGTGTATTCGTTACTCATGTACTTTGTCTTGGAGAAATTTATGTCAAGTCCCACTTTTTTAGCTTGCTTGGTGGTGGAGATCAGTGATCATCTGGATCATTTCATTCTTATTGTTTGCTATAATTACAATGTCATCTGCGAATCTCAGGTTGTTTAGCCGATCACCAGCTATCAGAAGGCCATTTTCGTCCCAATTCAGTTCTTTGAATACATCTTCTAAGATCATTGTAAATAACTTAGGCGATATTACATCGCCCTGCCTTACTCCTCTGTTCACTGGGACCTTGTTTGTCAGTTCTTGGTTTACCATAAACTTTGAGTGTTGCTCGTTCATATATTCTGGCTATCAGTTCGCTGTATCTGTGGTCTATACGAGCATTTCTAAGAGCTCTTATAAGCGCCCATTTTTCCACTGTGTCAAAAGCCTTGCGAAAATCTACAAATGTGAGCCACATTGGTATATTATATTCGGTGGCCTTCTCAATTAGTATTCTCAATGTGTGCAAGTGTTCAATCGTACTGAAGCCTGATCTGAATCCAGCCTGTTCTATCGGTTGGTATAATTCCATTTTGTGTTCCAGTCTGTTTGTTATGATTCGTGAGAACAGCTTGTAAACTTGGGAAAGTAAACTAATTGGCCGGTAGTTTTCTAGGTTTTCGGGGTCACCTTTTTTGTATATTAAGATGACTATAGCGTTTTCCCAGTCTTCTGGTATATTTCCACATTTGAGGCATTCATTAAAAAGATCTTTTAATTCATTCATTAGGGCTTCACCTCCGCATTTTAGCATTTCAGGTATAATATCATCCTCTCCAGCCGCTCTTCCACTTTTCATCTGTTGTAAGGCTTTCCTAACTTCATCCATTTCTATGTCAGGAATTTCTTCTGAGTTGACATTAATTACTCTTTTGTCTGTTGATGAGTTGTCCTTTTCAACTACTACATTTTGGACTTTTAAACTGTAGAGGTCTTGATAGAAAGTTGTAATTCTGTTTCGGATATTTTTCTTGTCATTGATTATGTTTCCTTCTTGGTCCTTCAATTTAATTATCTCACTTTTACAGGCGTTTGCTCTTCTAAAAACTTTTAATCCTTTGTTTTTCTCTATAAGATCTTTAACCATGTTTTCCTTGTATTTTTTTATGTCTTGTTTAACCGCTTTTCGTACTGTCTTATTCAGTTCTGCATATTCGACAGTTAATCTCTTTCCTTCGTGTATCAGTTGTCTTCGTTGTTCCAACATTCTTTTTGTTTCTTCACTAAGCTTGTTATTCTTTCGCCTAGTAGGTTGGGGAGATATTTTTTTCTGCTGTGGTCTTGAGTGTTTCAATTATTTTTCTATTTCTTTCATCTAAACTTGCTCCTGTAGTTAATGTGTTGTTATTAAGGTTGGCTGTAATCTGTTTTTTGGTATTGTTCTACGTTTTCTTTTAGTGTTTGTCTGTCTGTTTTATTTGTTTTCTTGTTGTGTAAACGTTTTCGTTCGAGTCTTTTGTTAAAAAACACCTTTGCTCTGACCAGCCTATGATCACTACCCGTTGCAAATCTGTTTAGAACCTTCACGTCTGTTACTATGTTCTTATGTGTTGTTAGTGCATAATCAATTTCATTTCTCGTCTCACCGTCAGGACTAATCCATGTCCATTTTCTCTTCTCCTTTTTCTGAAAGAAGGTGTTCATGTTATAGAGTTTCTCCCTTTCCAGACTTGCAGAAGGCCAATCTTCTGTAGTAATAAATGAAGACACATTTTGTTGAAGCTTGTGTTTTTTAGCTTTGTTTCCTGGTGTAGAATCTTTCTGGAAGACCCAATGCTTATTTTTGAAAATAGTACGGTTCAGAGGTTTCACAACGTTCTCTAAGATAGATGATGACCCGTCTGAACTTTTGGTACAGACGCTTTCTTAGAAAATCTGGCATAAATCCTAGCATTTTGCTTATTGTAAAAATTGTTCAACAGCGACAATTTTTTCGTTGGTAAAAAGAGTTTTTCTGTGTTTGTCGTTAAGTCTTCCTTCAACAAACTTTTAAATTTTTGCCGCCATTTTCGCTTTAAATCTTCCGTTAGCAAATGACCAATATGTCTCGTATAAGCGCCAAGTCTTAGGTCTTCTTTAATAATACGAGACACAAAATTTTTCGAAATTTTCATCTCAGGAGATAGAAGTATTTGTTCGCGGAGACGATTTCGGTCAATTCGCGCTTTTACAGATTGTGGTGTTCGAACTGTCCTTGGTCTTCCTGAACGTTACCTGTCTTTTATGTCTCCCGTCTCAGTAAATAATTTTATCGCCCAGCAACCAAACATATAACTTATTTTAAGCGATTTTAAGGTCTTAAAAATGTCACTTTTTTCCATACCGCAATAAAGCTATAACAGCAATTCTATTTTCTCGATGATCCCACTGCATTATTTAAAGGATTCAAATTGTAAATAGGTTTATTCACAATAACTGTATAATAACTGAGTAACATAACCTATAAATAATTTCACCAAAGAAGTATTCATGTTTATAGAGGGCGTACGTGAAAGTTTGTAACAGTATTTATGGGAGTACTATATATATATAGATATATATATATATATATATATATATATATATATATATATATATATATATATATATATATATATATATATATATGTGAGTTCTCTGACGTTTTCCAACTTCCAATCTCCAACTTTTTTGGTCGTTGCACGATCCCTTCCTGAATTTCTCTGTCTATTCTCTATCTTCAACTTGTTTTCGACATACCTCGCTTTTTCCTGCGTTCTGGTTGTCACCGTAGTATTTGTTTTGGGATTCGATGTTCGTCCATTCTTTGGATGTGCCCAAACCAGATAAGCTGTCTGGTTAGAATGTCATCTGTAACGCTGTGATTTCTTTGATACATTCTTTAATGACTCTTTCTCTTCTCAATAAACCTGCTAGTCGTCTCCAGAGGTCCATTTCCGTTGCTCTCAGCGTGGCTAAAGCTCTTTCTTTCAAGGGCCATACTTCACAGGTCCTTTCTTTCCACTGTATTTCTTTCTTTTTGTCTTGCCCAGTTTTCCATCCTGTAAAATTCTTATATCCAAATACTTGTAGCCTTAGCCGTGTTTTATCGTGGTTCGATCGTCCAGTATAAGATTTTTTTGTTATGCTCCAATACATAGATAATTCATTTTCTTTACATTGACTTCTAAACCCCAGTTTTTGTATTCGTCAAAGCTTTCTCGTCATATGGTTCAGGCCGTCGCAGTCTTGAGCCATTACCACTTAGTCATCCGCAACGCATAGCGTGTACAACATGATGTCAAATATTAGTATCCCCACTGGTCTACATTTCTGCTTCCATTTTTTTAGTATGTTTTCCGGATATATCTTAAAAATGGTGGGGATAAATAGCATTCATATTTCAGCCCTTTTGACGTAATAAATCCTGATTCGTATTCGTTTTAATTTTTGTTCTAGGTTGATCATATAGTGTTTTGACAGCTTTAATTAATTCTATGTTATTATTCCTACTGTCCATTGATTGCCACAATTTCTGCAGAGAAACATTGTCATATGCCTTTCTCAAGTCAACAAATAGCAAGTGAACTTATTGGTCTCGTATCATCTTCTTTTCTATAAATTAAGTTAAGGAGAAAATGCCGTGTATTGTGGATCGTCCCGTGTGAAAGCTTGTCTGTTTTCCCGTTTCTCAATATTCTTTCTCCATTTTATTTTTAAAACCTTTCTATACATTCTACTCATGGTTACCATAACTGCTATTGCTCGGTAATTATCGCAATTGTTTTTGTCACTTTCTTTATGTATAGTACGTAAACATGACACTTTCCATTCCTTAGGGATTTAATTTCTACTTATACATTTCTTAGGGTGTTCGTATAACTTGTCTCTTCCATATTTGAACAATTCTCCCGGGATATAGCCATGTCCTGCCGTTTTGTTATTCTTCAACACTTTTCTCACGGATTTTATTTCTTCTATTATTCTTATTGGTGAACCTATTACTTTAATTCTATGTTCATTTGTTTCTCTGTTCTCTTGAATTTTTTCTCTGTACCCTATTAAAAGGTTTCTGAAGTATTCCTCCGAACTTTGAGGTTTTATAGGTGTTCTTATCCCTTCTTAGGTTTTTTTATCGGTTCCCGGTTTTCCGTGCTTCTAGTTACTCCTAAATAAATATTTATTCTTTCAGACTGAGAGGTTTTACTGACAAAAGAAAAAAACATTCCAAATTATTTTCCCGACATTTACGTTATCTCTAATTTCAATAAAATATAGAGTAGTGTGGCCAGATAATTTACCTTTAAGTGAAAAGAGAATACATACATATTACTTATATTCAAGGTAAATTTTAAAAATACAGAAAAAAAATAATGAAATTTTCTGAATTTGCATATAATGTTTACAAAATTTTGAGCCAATTCACCTAAATTATATAATAAATAAATATTGAATTTTATTTATATAAAGATGTGGGAGTGGAATATTTATCGAAAAGCAATAATAACAAGCATTTTTAAAGAATTATTAAACTTGGTATATACTGCTTTTTCTGCTATAAAAATAACTTTCACACACCCACGTGATGATTATCTTTTAAACGTCTATAAGGAGAATTTTATATTTAGATTTGCTTTCTCGTAATATAGTTTCAAAAAATTTCCTGGAAACGGTTAAATTTTTGGTGGAGAAAATTTGCGAGGAAGTAAAACAACAAATAGGAGGGTTATGAAGTAGATCGTAGATCGGCTACTATCCAAGCCGCCACGTGTAGTACCCAGCTTTTCCATGATTCTTTATGTAAAAAGATTTTTTTATTTTGTTTCTCATGATTTATATATTTTTTTAATTTTATATTGTGAAAGTGTTTATTTTTGTATTTATCTGCGTACACACAGAGCTTAAAAAATATATTTTTCTCCATAACTACTGTTTACACTAATATATAGTCATTTGATGTAAGGGATTTTAACAAGTTTGGAAACAGATAATAGTCAGAGGGAGCCAAATCTGGTGAATAAGTTGGATGTTTAAGCAATTCGTACTTTAATTCGTTGAATTTTGCCATCGTGAAAACACTTGTGCATTGTCTTGATGAAAAATGATTTTTTTCTTCGTTAAAGCAGGTTTTTTCTCACGAATTTTTGTATCCAACTTATCTAAAAATGTTACAATAATATTCAGAGTTAATTGTTTTATCTTTCTGAAAATAATCGATCAACAAAACACCTTTGTAATCCAAGAAAACTATTATCATAACCTTTCCCGCTGATGGAATCGTCTTTGCCTTCTTTAGTGCACTTCATCCGGCTTCAATTCATTGTTTCGACTATTCTTTTCGCTCTGGTGTATAGTGGTGGATCCAAGTTTCATCAACAGTTATGAAATGATGCTTGAAATCCATTTTATTTTGCTTAAAACGATCCAAACACGCTTGAAAAATACACATTCAAATGCGTTTTTGGTCAAATGTCAGCAAATGCGTCACCCATATACGGCACCCACCTTGCGCAAAGCTTTTTCATATGTAATCCTTCATGCAAAATATTTCCAATTTGTTCTTTTGAGGTTCCTATGGCCTCAGCTATTTCATGCACTTTCACTCGTCAATCATCTAACACCATATCATGGACTTGTTGAAAGATTTGTGGTATTGTAGCAGTTTTTGGAAGATCTTCACGTGGATCATCTTCGAGGCTTGCAGTACCAGATTTAAAAAAAAGCAGCCCATTTTTTCACAGTGGGAAGTGAAGGTGATGCATCCTTATACACTTTTAACAATTTTGGATGAATTTGTGGGGTTGTTAAACTATTCAAAACAAGGAATTTAATCACTGCACAATATTCAATTTTTTCCATTTCAAAAACATCAATGACACGTAGCTGCTACTACCTGAATGAATTGACAGATCGAAATAAAATTTTACGTGTGTTTATATAAAAGATGGAACTTTCCAATACCATTATGGTTTCACAGTTTCTAACACGGTTCTTGAATTTCTTTATTTCTTCCAAAAAAATCTTTTGTTTACGTCTCAAAAAACGACCATACAGCGGCTGTCAGCTCATCTTTTGATGAAAATTATCTGCTCCTGAAATCTTTGTTCAGATATTTGAACGAAAAGAAGTCTTACAGCGATAAATCAGGGCTAAAAGTTGGATGCTTTAAAATTCACGGCGTTCAATTATGGCTTGAAATGTGCAAGCTTTGTCGAAACTGCAGGTGTCGTGCAAAAGCAAAGTCTTGGTTCTCTACGAATTCAAGGGTTTTTCTAACAGCCTAATTTAAATTTTGGATGGTCCTTCCTTAAATTTCTCCATATACTCCATAAGCAAAATTCTATAGCAGTCCCAAAAATAGTCGTCATCAACTTTCCACAAAGCGAATGAGTTTTTCGACTTCTTTTACATTCTTTTATAAATAATAATTTTTGGTCTATTTTCCTCTTTAGTGAGAAACTTTATCATTACACGATGCACGAAATTACTTTTCCTCCTTTTGGGCTTAAGAAAAGAAATCATAAAAACTGCAAGACACAACGAACTCGTATAAAATTCAGTCAAATTACTTACAGCAGAGACAGTAATTTGATTACCAACCAACTTTTTTTGTATGGCATCATTTTTAATAATTTAAATAACTCGTATTAAACAATAAATAACCGGCAAAGTGCAAGTCAGACTTGCGCAATTAGTGTTCCGTACGTGGATTGCTTTTAGAATAAAAATTTTTGTTATGGAGGTATAAAATGGTCTTCACAAAACACACCCCCAATGAGTTTTCAACAAAGTTTGTTTCCGATCTTTGTTGAAAACTGATGGCTTTGAAATTTTTGGTTTTTTTTTATATACCAGATAAATTATTAAAGGTAAAGCACTCGAATTTTCGTTCAATCTACACCCTGTGTACAATATTCTAGAATTTTTTCAAAATTTTTTTGATCAGTACTTTTCGAGATAATGGGGGCAGCGTTTGTTGGCAATTTTTTAAAATAATACAAAGAAAAGTGTGCGCAAGTATTACATTATATATATTTTTGAACTCGTCTTTTCACAAGCTTTCATTTGACATCCGACTCGATTTTAGTCCCCAAAACTAACTCTTTAAGTCAAAATTTAACTTTCAAAACTACACGGCTCTGATGTCAACGCCAAATTTCAACATTCTACGTCAAATAGTTTCGAAGAAAAATCAGGTGTGACAGACAGATAGACAGACAAAACACTGAAGTGATCTTATAAGTGTTCGGTATGGAACACTAAAAAAGTAAATCATGCAAGATGTAGTGCAAGAACGTTGAAAAAAAAGAAAATTTTTGGGGAATACAGTATTGTAAACACGTACTTCATAACTATCATGCAGTAAAAATATAGAATATTATTATAGTAAGGTAAAACTGAGAGTTTTTTTATTGTCTACTTACATCCATGCCTTTAAAATACAAACATTAAAAACTTCTTTCTTTCTGATAGTTTTTATAAAGATTAAGAGAAAATATCACCTTGGAATAAGATGCTAGGTCTAAAGCAATTTTCTAAGATATCCAGCCAAGCAAAAGTATGTTGCCTTTACAGAAAATTACTTTGATAAGACCTCCACTTGTACTATAATTTCACTGAAAGAAAATGCCAGATATGTGTATTTCTTTTTGCGAGAAACACTATTGAAGATGAAATTTCTTTTACCTAAATTGGACAAACTAGCAGCGCACTATCAGTTTCTGTGTTACTTACTGGACTTAGCGAATAAGGGCAAATCAAGTCTAACTAGGTTTCTTCTGTGTATTGTCATTAGGATTTTTCTGTTTATATTAAAAAAATGTATTGAATTAATTACTTATTCATCAAGATTTCGTCAATAAATAAACATCAGAATTTTTGTGGCATTTGACTCGAAATCGTCAATATTGACACTTTTCCCCCACGTTCGTTATTGTTTACAGTGTTTCTGTGATCAATTGAAAAATTCTTCATTTTGCTTAAAAGTGTGGTTCTTATAGGATGAGCGAAACCAAATCCCACGAACTAAACAAGTGAAACAAGATGTGGTGCGATCCAAAATTTCTGGATTAATTCTATAAAATCTGTAGTAGTTGCATTTAAGCTACGTGGCTCTCGTCACCTTCAAAGTGGTCGCGCTGCACCGAATGCACGGGTTCCACCTTCCACTGATCGAACATTTTTAGACAGTTGATGCTGTCACTGCCTCCAACCTTTATATGAAGGAACAGCCTAAAGTCACCCTCTGTCAAATCAGATGAGTAAAGGGAGTAAGGAATGGCAGTCATGGAATTTTGATCCAAAAAAACTATTTTAAAATTGTCGTGATGCAAAAAGAAACGCTTGTAGCTCTAGAACCGTTTTCTAACATTCATCAGAGATGCTCAGAATGATTCGACGATGGTCTTCACGAACTTTAGCGATGATTTCAGGCATTGTTGCTAAATGTTCCTGAACAAGGTGTTATAGTTATGGACAATGCAAGTTACCATAGTCGCCGACTAAATAAGGTTCCTAATGCAGCCAACACCAAATCGGAAATACATGAACATATGTTAGAAAATGATATTTATTTTGACTTTAGTTATAAAAAAAAATGATCTTTTGGAAGTTTTGAAAGACTATAAATTGAAAAAGAAATATGTTTGTGATAGTATGGCTGAGAAAATGGGACACACCGTTTTGCGGCTTCCTCCGTATTATTGTGTGTTTAAAATCCAATTGAACATATTTGGCATCAAGTTAAATCAAAAATAATGGCACAAAATGTTTCTCCTACTTTAAGCATGTCATTGGTTGAATTAGTAAAAAAGTTATAAATGATATGGAAGAATTCCATTCAACACGTTGTTAAAGTTGAAGATTCATATATTTATGTAAATAATATAAAACCACTGATAATTACCTCAGCTGATGACAGTGATAGTGAAACCGAATTAGGCTTAAGTTAAAATATATTTTTATTTATACAATATATCCCCTCTTGTAAACCCCATTCATTCAAACTGTATATTTGTGTTTCTTCTCCATTTGTTTTTTCATGCATCTATAATTAAACATCTCCAAAAACACTAATTTTATTTATTTCCATTAACGAATAAAATTCTTAAGTCCATCTCTGCAACCTACGAGGCTGGTTTGAAAAGTCCGTGCAAAAATAAAAACTACTTATGTGTTTGGGGTAAACCTTTTTTATTTTTTGACATAGTCTCCTTTTAGGCTTATACACTTCGTCCAACGATGTTCTAGTTTGTTGATCCCTTCCGAATAATAGGATTTGTCCAAGTCTGCAAAATATCCGTTAGTGTCTGCAATCACCTCCTCGTTTGAATAAAATCTTTGTCCCGCCAGCCATTTCTTCAAATTGGGGAACAAATAGTAGTCCGAGGGAGCCAAGTCTGGAGAATAGGGGGGATGTGAAACGAGTTGGAATTCTATTTCCATTAATTTTGCGACCACAACTGCTGAGGTGTGTGCTGGTGCGTTGTCGTGATAGAAAAGGACTTTCTTGTGGGCCAATCGCGGGCGTTTTTCTTGCAGCTCGGTTTTCAAACGGTCCAATAACGATGAATAATATTCACCTGTAATAGTTTTACCCTTTTCCAGATAGTCGATGAGGATTATCCCTTGCGAATCCCAAAAGACAGTCGCCATAACCTTTCCGGCCGAAGGAACGGTCTTCGCCTTTTTTGGTGCAGATTCCCCCTTGGTAACCCATTGTTTAGATTGTTGTTTGGTCTCAGGAGTATAGTAATGTATCCATGTTTCATCCACAGTGACGAAACGACGCTTAAAGTCCTCCGGATTCTTCTGGAACAGCTGCAAACCATCCTTGCAACACTTCACACGATTCCGTTTTTGGTCAAGCGTGAGCAATCGCGGCACCCATCTTGCGGATAGCTTTCTCATGTCTAAATGTTTATGCAAAATATTATGTACCCGTTCAGTCGAGATGCCCACAGCACTAGTAATCTCACGCACCTTAACTCTTCTGTCATCCATCACCATATCATGGATTTGATCAATGATTTCTGGACTCGTAACCTCCACAGGCCGTCCAGAACGTTCAGCGTCACTTGTGCCCATATGGCCAGTCCGAAAATTTTGAAACCACTTATAAACTGTTCCAATCGAAGGTGCAGAGTCACCATAATGTTTATCAAGCTTCTCTTTAGTCTCCTGAGGCATTTTGCCTTTCATAAAGTAATATTTAATCACCACACGAAATTCTTTTTCGTCCATTTCGTGAAAATCACTCGACTTCCTTGATTCACACGAATGCCAAACACAAAGAAATAGACCAATATGGCTGAAACTTGGTGTGCGTTTATTCAAGAGATGCTACTAACTAAACATGACCTCGATACGCGCCGGTGGTGCCATCTCTCGGATTTTGCACGGACTTTTCAAACCAGCCTCGTATCATAAACAAAAGGTCACTTGCCCACTTAAAACGGCAAAAATCATGATCTTATATTTAGGGACAGGCTATAATATTTCGCGTTCTTGCTATATAGTGTTAGTCCGGAAGGATTAGAGTACTCGTATACACGTATATATGTAAACCTACATAGAAAATCATTGGAACATATTAGCTTATTTTCCAGAGAATTTTACATAAATATTTATTTTTACCGAGAAAAATTTAAAACACAACCTAAATATACCTGATATTTGTGTATTATTACTTAAAGTCGATTAAAATTGGATTTATTTATGATATTTTAATGTTTTTGGTGTAACTTTCCAAACTAGTCTGTAACATTTACATACTCTTTAAGAAGAATTTTGACTTCTTACTTATTATTTAATTTATATTATTAACTGTATGTTATGGAGTTATGTCCACCCTATAAATGGCGGGACTGTATTACAAAGAAAATATTTTCAGAGTTTTGCTGTCCACATTTTTATCTTATTAATGATGTGTCTTTACATAAATCTGTGTGTATCTTTTAATTTTGTGTCAATAAAAAACTTGTTATGTTATTTAATTACTAAAACACAATTTATATACTTTCAATGTAAAATATTTCGATGAATAATGGAACTATGGATTCCTTTACTTATTTAATAATTAGGTAATATATGTAATATATTACATATATGTATCTACGTAATCCTTTAACATAGTTATGTCCGAGCCCCATCTGCAAGCGAAAGAGAAAATTGGATTTCTCAGATTTACTAATTATAAAGTTGTAAGAGCTGTTTCTAGAACTCGTTTTTTAAACGGTTGGATATGTGTTATAGCGAAAAATACGTTTTAAGAAAATAAATATTTGTAAATTTTGTGACGAAAAATTTTGAAATATGTTACACACAAATTATATTCTGAATTATTTAAATTTTACATTTCCGCAATATATAGATCGCCTATATCGGATTTTCTAATTTTTCTAAATAAATTATCAAATATTTTAGAAAAATATTACAACCCTAATACCAGATATATTTTATGTGGTGATGACAATTTCCTGCACTGTGCCAGTATAGTAATAATAAATTACAATCTAATCTGCTAACTGAATTTAACATTGAAACAACAATTTTTTATCTTATTAGAATTACCAGAAAAACTGAAACATGAATAGAAAATATTTTTACAGATATTCCAAATGATAATATAGAAGTTCATGAAACTCGTATCTCTGATAGAAGAAAATTTAATAATAATTCTATTCATATTTTTAAGAAACAACTGGAAGAAAAACGATCTCGACGAACTGTCGACGATGTTCAACCAATTGAATGATACATCAAAGAGTGGGTTTGTCTATGAACCTTGACAAAACCAAGATAATCAAGCGGCTCCTAGTCAAGTTTATGTTGATAATGCAAACATAGGGATGGCAAACGTATCTTGGACCTAAGATGACACTTGGACGGCGGAACCAGGCTTTGAAGATCGGCTTAGCCTGGGCTGCATTCTGAAAGTTCTGAAAAACACCAAATTGCCCATCAACCTGACGAGAAGAGTATTCGATACATGCATACTCCTAGTAATGACTTGTGGTATTGAGACAGTAACTTTGTCTTAGAGAAGTGCTAGCAAGTTGAAAACAACGCAGAGATCGATGGAGAGAACGATACTCGGCATTAGCCTAAGGGACCGTGTAAGGAATGAGGACATCAGAATCACGACTGGGGTCACTGATGTAGTCGAGAGAGCAGCAAGACTAAAATGGCAGTGGGCGGGACACATAGCTCGAGGTCCTTACGACAAATGGACAAAGCGGCTCCAGTGTTGCCATTCAAGAATATCTGCACGGAGCGCAGGACGTCCCCAGCTCCGATGGCAGGATGATATAAGGCGGCATGCGGGCGCCTCGTGGATGCAACTCGCCCAGGACTGCAGAGCATGTAAAGAGATAGAGGAGGCCTACGTTCAGAAGTGGACGGCGACGGGCCGAAGAAGAAGAAGAACTGGCAGAAGTAGACTGATTTGATAACACTATTCAGTTGACATAAATACTATGTTCGGCAATTTCTTTCTTTCATATTGCTTGAAATATTTAAATATACATTCGCTGTGGAATATTATATAAAAAAAAGTCCAATATAAGATAGAAATAAAAGGATTTCTTCTGAAACGCGTAAAATTATGGTTAAAGAAATATCCAGAGTTAACAATCGTATAAATAATCCCATATGCGATAATCGATATTTAGCACTACGCGATCTATACCGAAAAAGAACTAAATTTGAAAAAAAGTGCTTAACGTTAGAAGGAAAAAAACGTTAGCAAAGTATGTTAAAATATAATTAATGAAAGCCACAATAAAATTATGCATAATCTGGGTAGAACTCAGATATACGACCCCTTTTCCGAGGATGGTGGTTTAACAAAGGATCCGCAAAAGCTGGATGATATCTTTAATTTATGTGTAAATATAACAAGCAGAACTCGAAAACCAGATACTAATAAAATAATAATTAGGCAGAACATTTATTAATGATTTTTCTTATATCCAACTTGCCCTCAGGAAATCATCAAAATCATAAAAAAAATTATAATAAAAGATCAAATAGATAATATACCTGGTACAATTATAACAAAAGTGGCCGATATTATCTCAGAGCTGCTATCTTTCTTAAATAACCAACGTTTTACTCAAGGGATATACCCAGAGTATTTAAAAGTATCTAGAATACTCTCTATTTACAATAGTAAGGAAAACCAAAAAGATATCCAGAACTATAGTCACTTAGTGGAATTTTTTGAATATGCGTTTAATTTTTGCTTTAATCTAGAAAAGTATAAAATAATATTAGAATGTCAAAATGCTTTCAAATTTCATTTTCAACTCAAACAACACTGGATGCTGTACTTGATTATATTATTGAGGCACTTAATGATAAAAATCTTTATGATATTTGTTTTATACACCTTTTTATTTTAATGAGCCCATAATACATTGTATTTTGTACAGGGTGCGTCAACGATAGAGTAAAGTTCATTATCTGAGTTGTTTCGGGAATGACGAAAAAATGTTAAATACAATAGTTTTAGGGAATGTGGAAAGGTTCACAGTTTAAAATTATTTTTGAATATACAGGGTACTTCAAAAGAGTGTGGCCGATATAACATACGTTTTTTTAAATGGAACATCCTATTTTCTAATTTTTTTTTAAATTCTGCGTAAAATTTTATAACTTTTTTATTAATAATGGTATATACCTAAACCTAACAGTTTTTCTAATATTTCAATTTTTGTAAAAAATTGTCTGTAGCACCATCGTTTCTGAAGGTGAAATACTCATAAATGGTAGGAACATTCTATAGAGATGAAAAAAAAGATATATGTTCAAAATAAATTTATACATTTCGACTATTTTAAATTGAAAAATATCAAATTTTTTAAACGGCACACCCTGTATATTATTATTTTTTCTGATAGATTTTACAAAACCCTCAAACTTTTATTAAGTATGTCATATACCTATTTCTAATAGTTTTCGATTTATTTTGAATTTTTCAATTTTTATCCTAGTTTTTTAATACACTTACGCTATAATACCATAGTTGCCAAGACAAAACAAAAATATAGGCATTGTCAAATTTTGACATATTTATTAAGCAAATAAAAATAGTTTAATTTGTTTTAGTAAGTGACATATAAAGGTAATAGTTATGGATTTTCCTAAAAATGAATTAATTGATATGGTTTATATACCGGGGGAGCCGGGAAAAAATTGTCTTTTGGCAGTAAGGCTTTACGGAGCGAAGTACCCTAATAGACGTATACCATCTAGAAAATATTTTCAGTGCTTAATGGAAAGTAGTAAACCAGAATGCTACTAATGAGAAAAAAGAAATGGAGATTTTACTTCATGCTGAAGATAATCCCCAGGTCAGCAGCCGCCAACTAGCTCACTTATCTGACACATCCCAATCTACGGCTAATCGCACCACGAGAAAATACAAGTATCATCCCTTTCAAATGGAAGTACACCAAGAACTTCAAGACCGTGATTTTAAATGACGAGTAAACTTTTGTCCCACCATGAATGGAGCAACAGAGGCCGATCCAAATTTTTTATCCAAAATAATGTTTTCTGATGAAGCTACTTTTCGTAGTAATGGAGCAGTTAACAGCAATAATATGCATAATTATTCAACAGTTAATCCATTTTAGGTCCGGGAAGTTCAAAACAAAAACCATTAGTCGCTTAATGTATGGTGTGGAATATTAAATTTTCGAAGTATTGGTCCATATTTTTTCCGCGAACCGCTTAACGGGCCTAGATATCTAATTTTTTTGCAAAACGAATTACCCCAGCTTCTTAAAGAAGTTGATAAGACCACCGGGAAGTTCGGGAATTTTTAAACGATCGTTACCCACAAAAATGGATCGGTAGGGATAGATCCATTCAGTGGCCCCCTCAATCATGTGACGTAGCACCTTTACACTTCTTTTTGTGGGGCCACATTAAAGATCGGGTTTATGTGAATCCCCCTACAACACCAGTAGATATAGAAAGCAGAATACGGGATGCGTGCAAGGCAATAACGCCTTTTATGCTAAGGAAAGTGAAGGAAAATATAGTAAAACGACTAAACATGTGTATTCATTTATTATATCATATTAATTAATCATTAGATAAGTTAATCTATATTAAAATTATTATTAACTGTTTGTTTATGTTTTCACAATAGCGTAAGTGTATTAAAAACAAGGGTAAAAATTGAAAAATTCAAAATAAATCGAAAACTATTAGAAATAGATATATATATATATATATATATATATATATATATATATATATATATATATATATATACATACTGAATAAAACTTGGAAGGTTTTGTAAAATCTATCAGAAAAAATAATAATATACAGGGTGTGCCACTTAAAAAAATTGAGATTTTTCAATTTAAAGTAGTCGAAATGTATAAATTTATTTTGAACACCCTGTAGCATCTAACTCAAATTTCTTCATATATATCTTTTTTTTCATCTCTATAGAAAGCTCGTACCAATTATGAGTATTCCACCTTCAGAAACAATGGCGCTACTGGCAATTTTTTACAAAACTGAAAACTAGTATTTATCAAAAACCTTTGAAATATTAGAAAAACTACTAGGTTTAGATATATAACATTATTAATAAAAAAGTTATCAAATTTTAGGCAGAATTTAAAAATGAATTAGAAAATAGGATGTTCCATTTAAAAAAAAAACTTATGTTATATCGGCCACACTTTTTTGAGGTACCCTGTATACTCAAAAATAATTTTAAACTATGCACCTTAACATTCCCTTAAACTTTTTTATTATTTAATATTTTTCCGTCATTCCCGAAACAAATGAGATAATGAACTTTACTCTATCGTTAACTCACCCTGTATATTGTATTAAGTAGAATAATAACGAGGAAACGAAAATAAATAAAAATTAAGCACGAAAGAATACGTATATATATGGTTATAAATGGACCCCCGAAATATCCAAATAATTATTTTCTGCAGTGTACTTATTTAAAATGCTCCGACTAGCAACTGCTCGTAAAAGTAAGATAACTCAAAAATAACAGATAATTATTATGACGATAAACAATGGGTCGGTACGTCTGATATGATGCAGCTTTAAAATGAAACCTTACAAATGTCTTTTTTAATAATTCGTCGCCGTTGCTACAGAAGTCTTGATAAAAGAAGTCGTAAAATTTTCCGTACGCCATGACAACAAAAGATTAAGACAAACTTTGGCAATTTGCGTTAAATAGCTTTATTTCATTTAAACTGTTAAGGTATTATTGTGTAATTTTAGGGTTGGAAAATTTTGTTGTTAAATGTTATACGTAAAACTTTTGCCGTTCAGTTGGTAGGAAGTTTGTGGATTTGTTGGAAAAATTTAGTTCAGTCAGTAAGAAGATAACAATTACGTACTACAGAGAAAGTAGTGTCATGTCATAAATCTAGAAAATAGAGCGAGCGCAGGAATAATTTAAAGCTGTCAAAGATTCCTGTAACCACAAACATTGTCTTAGAAAAACAACAACTTTTTTGGCAACAATTCTGTCCCACTTACTTGGATTTTTTAGATCATAGTTGCACCATCATTACGTAATCAACCATATTAAATCCCTTGAAATCTCAAAAACCCGACACTGATATGTTTTTTGCTGACAAAATTTGTTTAACATTCTTTAAAATGGAAAATCCCGATCTTTTCAAGCAAACTTCTTCCTCTAGCCATTCTCTATCCTTTGGATATAGGCCTCTCTCATGTGCTCTTTGGAGCAATTCGATACCATTTGCCCCGTTGATTTTTTAATATCATCATACTAACGTTGTTGAGGTCTGCCAATACTCCTTTTTCCCCCCATGGTCTCCATCTGGTCACTTTTCCGCTCCAATTATCAGTATTTCCGGCCACATTGCCAGTCCAGTTCCACTTGAGGGAAAATATCAATTATGTCGTATAACCCTGTATTTTCCCTGATTCAGTCATTTGTTTTGCAGTCCCTAAGTGATATAGCTACGATTTTCCTTTCAATTGCTTTGAACAATTTTCTAATAACTTTTCGAGCCAGAACCCAAATTTGGCTACTATATACTACTATATGTTGTCACTGGTGGAATACATTCGTTATATACTTTTAGGTTTGCACTAAAAGAATTGGTTCATTTTAGCGTAAGCTGCCCATCCCAAGTGTATCCTTCAATTGACTTCCAGTTCTTAATTCACTTTTCCGATTATAACTTCCTGTCCCAGATATAAGTATGAATCCACCCTTTTCACTTGTTACCCGTGTACTGATATTTCGTCATTAATGATTGTTTGTTCGTTCGTCATGAATTGGGTTTTTGTGATATTCATCTCTAAACCGACCTTTTTTACTTCAGTTTGTAATTTTTCGAGCATTTCTTTCAATTCGATTTCATTTTCGGCAAAAAATGCGATGTCATCAGTAAATCTTAAGTTGTTGAGTCTTTCTCCGGATATATTAAGTCCCCTGTTTTCCCAATGAAGGGTCTTGAAGATATCTTCTAGTATCAGGGTGAATATTTTATTTGATATGATATCACCCTGTCTAACACCTCTCTTTATTTTTACTTCCTTGGTATCCTCGTGTAATCTGACTTTCAGTTTTGATCGTTCATTGATTTTTGTCAGTATGTTAATATACATTTGATCGACTCTTTCGTTTTTCATCGCTTTCTCAATTACCTAATATTGCACTGTGTCAAAAGCTTTTCGGAAGTCAACAAGTGCCATCCAGGCTGTGATATTGTATTCAGTTACCTTTTCTATAATTCGTCTGATCGTGTGTAGATGTTCGATTGTGCCCAATCTTTTTCGGAAGCCTGCTTGTCCTTTGGGTTGGTAATTTTCAAACTCCGAGTCTAATCGAGTGATTATTCTCATGAATAGTTTGTATATTTGCGATAGAAGACTTATTGGCATATAGTTCTCCAAATTGCTAGCATCTCCTTTTTTGTATATCAATATAACTATGTTAGTTTCTCAATATTTTGGTATCACTCCTTCGATTAGACATGTATTGAAGAGTTTTTAAACTCTTTGATTAATGGCGGCCCTCCCTCTTTTAGCATTTCCGGCAGGATGTCGTCTTCTCTTGCTAGTTTTCCATTTCTTTGATTGTGTTAGCCGATACTTGTTGGAAATTCATAATAAAATTATATAAAAACAACACTATGTTTTAGTTTCCAATATATTTAAAGTAACTTGACAATTGTTGCACCATACAATGGCTTCTTCAGAAGTAAATAAGAAAGAAAAATATTTGGTAGTAATCCTGGTTATATAGTGCTTAAAACTATTCACACAACAAACATTCAAGCAAATTTAATTTTTTAGATTTATTTTCTACATGTAGGATTTTTAACATATCTTCAAAATTATGGGATTCGTTTATTATATGGGTTACGTAATGTGAATTGTTCTTGTTTTTTAAATAACTATGCTTATGTTCTTTAGTGCGAATTTCAAAAGATCTACCAGTTTGTCCTACGTAGGTTTTAGTACAAGATCCACAATTTAATAAATAAACTCCTGATTTTAAGGATTTCTTAGATTTGGTTTTGTTATTCAAAATTATATTCCCTAAGGAATTACTGATTTTGAATGATATTTTATTGTTCTTTTTTGTTAAATGTTTTGAAATTGTTCTAGTTATTTTCCCTGTGTACGTGAGTGTACTAAATTTTCTTTTTTTTATCATTAATGGTAGGATAAGATTACTTATTTAAACGATTTTTTTTTCAAGATATTATCTTTGTTAAAATTAGTTTTAGTTAGGGATATGTATGAAATAGTTAAAAGCTGCCATTTTGTGAGTATAAGGGTGGGATGAACTATTGTGTTTTTTAGATGTACTTACGACGTGCTTGGATCAAAACTATTTTGAATTCAACGATAACTTTTATACATCTAAAGAAGGTCTAATAATGGGTAATCCTTTAAGCCCTTTACTAGCGGAAATTTTCATGGATCATTTAAAACTAAGAATTCATTAAAACGCGGTAAGCAAAAATATTGTTTACTGGTATAAATATGTTGACGATATAATTTCCTGTATAACGGGAACAGATAGACAACTAACAATCCTCCTTAACTTCCTAAATAATTTGCATCCTAATATTAAATTCACCTATATCAAAAGTGAACAATAAACACGATTTCTCGATTTTTCACAAGCCTTCACATACTGACACAGTTATAAACAATAGTTCATCCTACCCTTATACTCACAAAATGGCAGCTTTTAACTATTTCATACAGAGACTGTTACATATCCCTATGACTAAAACTAATTTTAACAAAGAATTAAACATAATCAAACAAATAGCAATTAATAATGGATATGACCTCAGCATAGATAATATCTTAAATAAAAAATCGTTTAAACAAGCAATCTCTCTAATTTATCCTACCATTAATGAGAAAAAAGGAAAATTTAGGATACTCACGTAAACAGGGAAAATAACTAGAACAATTTCAAAACATTTAACAAAAAAGAACAATAAAATAGCATTCAAAACTAGTAATACCTTAGGGAATATAATTTTGAATAACAAAACCAAATCTAAGAAATCCTTAAAATCAGGAGTTTATTTATTAAATTGTGGATCTTGTACTAAAACCTACGTCGGACAAACTGGTAGATCTTTTGAAACTCGCATTAAAGAACATAAACATAGTTATTTTAAAAAAAAAACAAGAACAATTCACATTACGCAACTCATATAATCCCATAATTTTGATGACACGTAAAAAATCCTACATGTAAAAAATAAATCTAAAAAATTAAATCTGCTTGAATGTCTTGAAATTAATAAACTGAAAAACTCCAATCTATTATTAAACGAACAGATAGACTTAAACCATTTACCCTTACTTAATCTTTATTAGTTCTCTGAAATAGTACCACAGATTTGCATTCTTAAAATAATTCCGTCTGTAAATAATATAATAAAACTATTAGCATAATCTTAGGTAATTAAGGATAGTTTTAAGCACTATATAACCAGGATTACTACCAAATATTTTTGTTTCTTCTTTACTTCTGAAGAAGCCATTGTATCGTGAAACAATTGTCAAGTTACTTTAAATATATTGGAAATTAAAACATAGTGTTGTTTTTATATAATTTTAGTTTTCCATTTTTCATTTGGTTAATGGCTTTTTTTAATTTCTACAACTTCGATGTCTGGTAGATATTTGGAACCGATATTAAGTATCCTTCAGTTATCCTCTCTTGATCTTCTCAGAGTTTTCTCATTGGCTTTCGACCCGTATAGATCTTCATAGAATATTTCTGTGGTTTTAAGTATTTGTGGTTATTCTTATATAGTATTTCCATTTTTTCTCCACGCAAACTTATATGCAATGAAAAATATCACTATTCAATTATGAATATACTGATAATTCTTTATGGAATTATGATTATTTTTCAAGAAAATGTCTGTTATTCTTTTTGAAATTAGGGGATTCAATAAAAAAGTACAATAAAAGGACTACATTAATTTTGACTAACAAAATAAGCAAATATTCCATTGTTAAACGTTTGATGCGAAATTCTATCCTTATAAAATATTAAAATGATAACAGACTTATTCTTAAAAACAAATTTTTCTCATATCTATTTCCACCTCAAAGGTTACGGCAGCAAAGCAATTACCACCTCCTAGCTTTATTAATTCATGAAGTACGTCCATGCTGATATTTAGTCAGTCATAAATTCAACGTGATTGATTACATGCTTCTTGGAATGTACAGACTGCATTCTCATTCTTTTGTTTAATTTAAGCCAGCGATTATATTTCATAAAAATCTCGTCTTTCAGATCTTTATTTAAAAACGCTGTCGATAATCAATTTCAGCAGCCAAACTAAATATTAAAATCACTAAGAACATTCCCACATTTCAGCGAGACAAGGTGAATGTCCTACCAGTTGAAGTGAGTAAGTCTATATATGATTCAGCAGAGACTTTGTTCTTCTCTTACTCATTAACAGTAGAATTAATTTCTCGGTTCGACGATACAATTGATAATTACGAATCATTTATTTCACTCCTGTTACCTTATAATCACAATAATGGAGGCAACTTTTAGACAATAATGGGCAGAAATATATTTTACGTTAAGATATCTTCACCGCTAAGATTTAGTGAAATAATATTATCGTTCCTAAATATTAGCACAAAACCTTCTCGATATATCAATCGATTATAAGTTAACGGCGTCTATTTTGCGTAAACCAAAAAATGTTAACAATACCTTTTTATAGTAATAAACTGCCTGTTATGGATTTAATTTTTTATAAAAAGAAGGGTAAATCTTCATAAGACACCCATCTGCTGTTGCGGATAGATAATGTGAGATTTATACTCACTAAAACAGTTGCTTTTTTTCTAGCTCTTCGTGTCAAGACCGCTTTTCCATTACTTCGACACAAGTGCTGCCTGACTTTTTCTTGATCATGTATTCTATTTGATCTAACAAATTCTAACCTGACATCCTCTTATCTCAAACAGACAAGTGATGTACGTTCAATGTCATTCAATTTTTTACAAAGCATAAAGCAAACGTGGCAAATATAGTAGTCCTCCTCCCCATAGGACCTCGCCAACCAAATGTAAACATTCGGAATAAGTCCAGATGATTAAGATTCTCAAGTTTTCATGTTCCACTTCTCTTGTTATATGGTGAAAAGAGAAGACTTAGCGTTTTTCTTGGTCTCCCAATTCAGCAGATTGATTTTCTTTTTTCCACCATTTTTTTTATTGTTTGTATCAATGCTGTACACCCCTATATGCAGAAATATGATACGCTTGAATAGCAATTTCTTAATACTTGCTAATACATATAAGCAGCTGAATACAACACCTGTGATTGGACCACATGTATGATCCATTCTCCTTTTGGAAGCTCCCTTACCACCGGTAGTAGGTATAAGGTTCAAAAGAGCCTCTTTTTCCTATTACTTTTAAAATGATCTTCAGAACAGGTAAATTATGTATAAGTTAGAGGGTACCAACCTACTTAAATTATCTAGAAAAATTGCTAACGAAATAATTGTTATTAATAACGAGAAATTACTGCTAGCGTTAACAAAACATTAATATATCCAGCCAGGAAAACAGTAATTAAACCAAAGGAGAATCAGTTTGTTGTCCCAGGACCATCAAGACCAAAGAGAATATTACAAACGACTTTCTTAATAATATATCTCTGTTATAACAGTCCTGGTAAAGTGTGTCATTAAATTTTAATTATTCAGTCGCGACAAAAGATAAAGACAAACTTTCCCTATTTGCATTAACTTCACGGATCTAAATTAAATTATTTGGGAAATATGTCTATGTAATATACCACTTTGCGTAGTAATAATTTGTCTATTATGCTTTAATTTTGAGGTGTTCGTGGGCTTCTGCTTTGTCTCTTCAAAATATTAGTAAAAAGCAGCTGCGAACAGTCATTATGGTATCATCTAGAATCAAGGCGAATATAGTAGATACAGGATGTCCGAAAGAGGATTTTCCAACCCGCTAGCTGCGAAATAACCGATATACATATATGTTTCTCTGTAGTTCCGGGAATACATTCGTGGATCAGCGTTGTTTCGACTTGATAGTCACAAACGTTTCGCTGCTTACTGGTCGGTGGTTGGCTATGCACATTCTTTCATTTCTCTCCATACTGTTTTTTTTTACGCTCTTCTTGTCATTTTCTTAGCTTACTCGTTGTCTTTAATTCGTGAGTGACCACGAACCGACATCAGTATAACCTACTTGAAGTCAGCTAGGTTGCTAAGTTCACTTAGGCCTTCTAAAAGCCGTTTAGAAGTCACTTTTGGACTTGATAAGGTCTTCAGTAATACCGCGCTATTTATCCCATAATTGATTATCCTATTCCTTACCCGGTCTTTAACTTATCTGTTATATATATATATATATATATATATATATATATATATATATATATATATATATATGAGGCTGATAATCCTCATCGACTATCTGGAAAAGGGTAAAACTATTACAGGTGAATATTATTCATCGTTATTGGACCGTTTGAAAACCGAGCTGCAAGAAAAACGCCCGCGATTGGCCCACAAGAAAGTCCTTTTCCATCACGACAACGCACCAGCACACACCTCAGCAGTTGTGGTCGCAAAATTAATGGAAATAGGATTCCAACTCGTTTTACATCCCCCCTATTCTCCAGACTTGGCTCCCTCGGACTACTATTTGTTCCCCAATTTGAAGAAATGGCTGGCGGGACAAAGATTTTATTCAAACGAGGAGGCGATTGCAGACACTAATGGATATTTTGCAGACAAACTAGAACATCGTTGGACGAAGTGTATAAGCCTAAAAGGAGACTATGTCGAAAAATAAAAAAGGTTTACCCCAAACACATAAGTAGTTTTTATTTTTGCACGGACTTTTCAAACCAGCCTCGTATATATATATATATATATATATATATATATATATATATATATATATATATATATATATATACATACTTATGTTACTATAGAGGTTTTCACCGATGGTGGAATGTAATACATTAAAATTCCGGGTTTCAATCCTTTTGTTTAACAATGAATCTGCACGACGTTTCGCCAAAAGCTCATTTGGCATTTTCAAGTACTCCTACTGCTGCGGCTATGCGATACTGTGATCTTTGCTGCTGCACCTTACTGCTCTCAGTACCATCATGATACTGGTCACATCATCAATTTTGAGGGATCTAAACAAATAGCCTCGATTTCACATTATAAAATACGCATAGTCAGAGAAGCCTTGGAAGACGAAGAGAATGGACAGCTAAATAAGCGAGATGATGCGCTGAATATCTCCACTACATGGAAGGGTCAACTAGCTAAACCAAGGAATAACCAAAACATCGAGAAGGCAACAGTCAGCATAGCGCCGGAATCCGTAATTACCACCCGGCCGGCAAACACCGATGCTCGGACGAACGCTTCCGACCCCCCCCCATCTACAATCTGCGTAGACGCCGACCTATAAAAGACGGCGACCGCGCGTCGGTTTCTCGGCTTCGAGCGGCACCAGCAGCAAGATCACAGTATTGAATAGCAGCAGCAACGGGAGCACTTGAAAATGCCAAATGCTGTTGTTAGACGAACGGATTGAAACCCGGAATTTTAATGTATTATATATACATACATATATATATATATATATATATATATATATATATATATATATATATATATATATATATATATATATATATATCGTACTTCCTGTTAATTAAGTTTACTGGAGTTATGTGGTCGAATATCATATTCAATATTACTTTTTCCAGTTTCTCCTCAATCTTATTGTGCTCCAAGTTGGCAAAAATGCCAGTTGGTCTATCAGCTTGAATTAAAGAGAACTTCCATGGCTGCTGTTCGTGTTCTTTTAACTGCTTCCGTTATACCTAAACAGTCGATCTTTTGTTGCAGCTTGATACACCATACCAGTGATCCATAAATTATGGTAAGTTTATTCACCACTGAATCACATTATATTCGGTTTTAATCACCATGTTTTTCCGTGAACACATTGTGTCTCCTAACTCGTTGGGTATATTATTTTTGTTAGTGGATAATTTCATTTCAAATACTAAAATTCAAACGTAGTTTGCTTATTCAGCATTCATTTTTTTTTAAACCAAATAAAAACCGAGCAAGTGCAAGGTGGACTTGGGCAATTAGTGTCTCGTACGTTGATTGCTTTTAAAATAAAAATTTTTGTTACGGAGGTAAAAAACATCAGTGACTTCACAAAACACACGCCAAATGAATTTTCAACAAAGTGTTTTTCTAATCTTTACTGACAAATTTTTGTTTTTTTATATACCAGATAAATTATTAAAGGTAATGATAATTTTCGTTCAATCTACACCCTGTGGAGAATATTCTAGAATATTTTCAACATTTTTTGATCAGTACTTTCGTGTTTTTACAAGCTTTTATTTGACACACCACTCGATGAAAGATAGTTTTATTTTGTTGTACCACAAATTTTACAAACTTAGTTTGAAGGATATCAACATTGCAACTCTCCAGATCCGATTCATTTGTTTTTAACGTGTGGTTTTCTGCAATCATTGACATGCATGCTTTTAGGCTTATACAGTTTTCGTAACACCTCGAACATCAACATCCCCGTATTTAAACGACCGATGAATTTTCGTTTATAGCTTTCGAGTTATCAACAATTTACGACACAACGTAGCTCCTTTGTTAGTCCAAAAGGAGCTAATTAATTGTCTTTTGTCTGTTCCTTACAATATACCGAGTATAACTTTAATGACACACTTTGTCGTGAGTGTAATTAGTTCTTTGAGAAAGCGTGAAGCGATGCGTAGAGTAAGTATACACTGTTATCTTTTGTTCAAGGAGGTTTTGTCACCTTAAGGAAACTAGAGCCTATTAGCTTTATCTCAAAATATTTTGTCAGCATTTATTACCGTTTGTCTTAGGACTACCTAAAGTAATTTTCTTTTGTTTTCTTCTCAAATTGTTATTTTCTTTCAGTCGGTTAGGCTGAGGAACGACAATGTTAGAAATTTATTAGAGCTTATATATTATATACCAGGTGTCCCATAATAAAGTGTAATTGTTATATATTTATGGGCCAATCAAATTGATAATGGAATCAATCTTTATTGTATATCAAATGAAGTATTCAGAAAACGAATTCTTATCTAAATGTATATTACACTCTCTATGTTGGGAATGTGGAATCTTTGACACAACACTACTCAGTATACATCTTCACTATGATTAACTAAAGCTAAACTACAAATCTACCTTATTTGTACTTACCCTACCACCTGAATTACTTAGGCGGAACTAATGGCATAGACGAAGCCATCAGTTTCGGTCAAGTAACCAGTAGAGGGGTCTATAAGGAATAGGCCCTCTGTCTTTATTTAAATTACTTTTACATTTTATAATTTCCAGACTTTCGTATGCGTTCAACAATCTCCTATCAGATACATTTTTTTTTCATCTTAGACTATCTAATGTTACAGTATGATCAGCTTCAAGGGCATGTTTGGCAATTCTAACCTATTATTATTTTTAATAATTAAAATATCTAGAAATAGCAGTTGCCCTTTGTTCCCAATTTCGTGTGTAAATTTAATAGACTCATATCGGCGACATAATTCAGGTTAATTATTCAGAATTCCATCTTTTTTAGACGTGAAGCAAATAAGGCTAAATATAACTCCATATCATATAATCCGAAATATAGTAGGAGACTCAATAAGGTATTTAATAAGGTAGGCCTCACTTTAGTCTATAAGTCATCAGACAATTTAAGGAATATCCAAAAGACAAGATTCCTAATTGTGAGAAAAGTTGAATTTATGAAATTAGTTGTAAAGATTGCGACCCAAAAAAATTATATTGGGCAAAACACGATTTAAAGAACATTCAGCACCTTTAAAATACAGTAGAACAGAAAAGTCTAGCATTGCCGAACATGCCCTTGAAGCTGATCATACTGTAACATTAGATAATCCAAAAATTAATTAAAAATGTATCTGACAGGAGAATGTTGAACGCGTACAAAAGTATGGAAATTATGAAATGTAAAAGTAGTTTAAATAGAAACAGGGGGTCTATTCTTTATAGTCCCCTCTACTTATTTGACTAGAAGTGATCACCTCGCCAATGTAATTAGGTCCGCTTGACTCATTCAGATGTTAGGCTTAGTATAAATAAGGTGTAGTTTAGCTTTAGTCAATCATCGCTCCTGATGAACCTATCATGGTTAGCGAAACGCGCGTCGAGTGCAAAAATAAAGTGTTTTGGTGTAGTGGTGATATATACTGAGTACTACATTCTTAACACTCCTCTGATCGAGTAGTGAAATGATTGATCACTCCTCGGCACATCATTTCTCTGATCAGTGAATTTTTTGCAATATATCTTGTGTTTATTGTTCCGGGGAGCAACGATTGCTACTGTAAACTTTAATTTTGAAATACCTTTATTAGAAAATATCCATTAGCGTCAAATCAGGGCTACGTGGAGATCCACTTATGTCACCTCTTTTCAAAATCGATTTATTCCGAAAAATTTCTCGAATGACCAGCAAAAACACGTTTGAAGTATGTGATTTCATCCCATCCTGGTAGAATCTGATTTAAATTTTGTAAAGCGGATGCGAAAATGTTCATAATTATCGCCACATAGCGTCCGAAATGTGACATCTCCATCCTTCTTCAAGATATAGGAACGAATATTCAATAAGCCTTCTTATGCATTAGTACTGGACTTTTAGAACTCCAGTTCTGTTTATTGATACAGCCGTTAAGGTTGACGTACCTCATCTGAAAATAAGATGTTAGTAAATGTTTAGAAACATTCAAACATAATTGACGATTTTAAGCCTCTAAACAATATTAACCTTATTCTCCTATAGAGAAGCACATAGACCCGACGAAAAAGGGGGATCGGGATCAATTCCCTTGAGGCAGACCTATTTAGGGAGCCCCGGCTTTTCTGGAATGGGTTTTTATTGGTTGCAAGATTTTATTATAAGAGAAGGATCTTTTTGTAATCTCTCAGATGAGAGAGTTTATTAGGAATCTTCCGCCCTTCCTCCCCCCAAGTTATTACCATGAGAAGGTGGTAAAATGTTGTTATGTGAGAGGGTTCTTTTTTTTGTAAATCTTTCCCTCTAAAAACATCATTTTAAAAAGGTAACAAAATTTCAGTATAAGGAAATTTTTTTTTTATTTTGAAAAGTGGGAAAATTTTAGTATAAGGAAGGGTTTTTTTATATACAAGAGAGAGGTCTTTTTTTTAAATCTCTTAAATTTTATGATAGTAAACGTAAATTATGAGAGAATTTTTTTAATAAAGGTATTATTTTGAGAAAGCTCTTCCCCTGCTTATCCTCTCCAAATTTTAATAAAGGATAAAGCTTTTTAAAGGACTCATAACTTGAATTTTTGCTCCATAAAATGCAGATATACTCGTATATTACGAGAAAACAATTCCAACGAACTTCTAGGTTGAGATTGTTAAACTATTGGAGCTTCATTTTCACGCTGTCTAAATTTTATTGAATGCAGATTCGGCCACGCTATAGCCGTAGAATTATTGTTAACATAACACAATTGTTAATATAACAACCAAATTTCCAAAGAGCCGAGGTATACTTTTTGCTACTTCTTGACTAGGAGAGATCCTGTTGTATTCGCGCAATAAACAAATTTGAACCTAATCGTGGGACACCCTCTACTTATACTTAGTTTTAGAATCACCATTCTCTTACAGCAATTTTAAGAGCTAATGAATGCCTTTAATTTGATCATTATCTCCGCTGATAATTTTGTTAGACAAAACAGTAACAAAATCCCGACATAAAAAATTTAATTTTTGGGTAATTTTATGTAAAAACAAAAATTTTACTCGACCTCAGGCAGTTTGTTATTTCAGAACTACAGCAAAAACAATGGAGAAAATTGCACAAACAAGTTTCTAAGTAATTATCTCTGTATTATAACAGGCTTAGTCAAGCGTATTATTAAATTTATAGTATGCCGTCTCGACAAGAGATAGGTACAAACTTTCCTTATTTTCATTAGTTTTGCATATTTATATTAGGCTATTCCAAAGTTGTTGTGTTTTCAAGATTTAAGGATTCCTTTGTTATGGGATTAAACTTAATTCCCTTATATACACACTCTGTCCAAGGACTAACGGAACTTTTACTAAAAAATCAAACAAAGACCAAATATTATTTTAAAAGCATTATTAAATAACTAACAACCGCTCGCGACTTCGTTCGCGTGGAAGTGTTATTTTTTTTAAAGGGCTTTTACACACAACTTTTTCGTAGATATTTCAGAACACGCTTACTAAATACCAGAGTACCCAAAACTAAATGAAGTAGATACCTAAGTGATAGCGAAATAGTAGGTATACCTAAATTAGGAAGAATTACTAAAATAGTAATTGGTGCCTAAATGAATCTCATACTATTAGGTACATGTTGAACAAAAATGCACTAATAACAATAAAAAACGTAAATTAATATTTTATGGTTATTTAGTACCGATTGACAACAATAAAGTACCTGCAATGTGCCTTTTTGGTTAATTAACTAAAGTAGTTTTTTGCTTATATTGATATTTTGCAATATTTATATTTAAAATAAAAATATAAGTAAAATCAAAGGTCGCATAATTTAGAATTTCTTTAGCATCCAGTTGAGAGGAATCTTTGGGGAAGATAACAACGAGAAAGCCACATGCTTGTCAAATAGCTCCTGGCAAGCTCTGCGTTTTTTAGTCGAAAATAAACGAGAGGAAAAGTTTTAATAAACTAATTTGTTAGCCAAACATCATAGTCGAAGTCATCTGCGAGAATCATTCTATTAATTAAAGCTTCAGACATTAAATAAACGGCCAAGTGCAAGTCGAACGTGCGCAATTAGTGTTCCGTACGTTGACTACCTTTAAAAAAAAAATTTTGTTACGGAGGTAAAAAATAATCAATGACTTTACAAGACACACTTCAAACAAAGTTTGTTTCTGATCTTTGTTGAAAACTGATGACCTTGAAATTGTTGTTTTTTTATATACGAGACAAATTATTAATGCACACATAATTTTCGTTCAATTTACACCCTGTGGAGAATAATCCGGAATTTTAAAAAAAAATTTTGAGATAAGGGTGGAACAGCGATTTTTGGCAATTTTTTAAAGATAATACAAAGAAAAGTGTGCGTAAGTCCTACATTATATATATTTTTGAACTTGTTTTTTACAAGCTTTCATTTGACATATCCCTGGATGACCTGGATCTTAAAACTACAAATAATAAAAACAATAACAACAATCCACTTAAAAAAACCTGTTCATCTTTAAAAACACATCAAGGAATAAAGAACGAAACAATAATTCTTTACAAACAAAATACTATGTACCAAATCAACAAATTATATCTAGTTCGTGCCACGTGGGAACCTGTTTGTTTTACCAGGTATCGTGCTTGACCCGAATTAAACTTCCCAAACGAAGAGTCAACTCAAAAGCGAAAAAATCAAATTATAGATGGCAAGAAATGGATCGACAAAATTGAACGATAAAACAACAGAAGATGGAATACGCGCAAGTGCATCGACTGATCTGTCAGTCGCGTCGAGCGCACCTCGAGACGGTCGCTCCACGGTCGACGCCGTCGCCCGGCCGCCGCTTGTCACCTTCCACCCGCAGAGCCGCTCGCTCGTGGCCGTTTCTTTCACCACCTAGTCTTGCCCCGCCACCCGCGCCGTTTTTAGTATTTTATCTAACTTATGTGATAGAGTATGACCCTAAAATCACCCCTAATATTAGAAATTAAGGTCTACAAGTCTTCCATACATATCACAGTCTCATGCACCACTTACAGAGGCCGTCCAAGATAGTTATAATTTTAAAACTGTGTCACCACATATGTAGGTACTCCTATTTTAGTTACGCTTACTCAAAAACACGCTCGGAAAATCCAACTGGTTTGATATAAAGGACAAATGCATATAATGAAGAATATATTTACTTTGTTAAGGATTTAATTTTAGCTATTGAAACAATTCTCGACAGATTTATCACTTGGTTACGTCCGGTTTTAAGGTCTATGTTTCAATTTTGTAGGTTAACCTTATCAGGTAGATGTATGCAGTCGCTGACTTTTTTGTAGACTCGTTTATGCTCTACAATTTTTCTCTACATTATTTTTATATATCTTTTACTATAAAGGCAACATTTGCCAGAAAATCACCTGCTTGACTGTTTCTACATTAATTGCGTCACTAAAATTGTCACTGATAAGCTCCCTATTGTCATAAGCTCATAAAATATAGCCTATGTTTATCCAAAAGTACAGGTTATATACTAGTAGGAGATTTTTTAGATCGGATCAGTATTTTCAGAGACTATCTCTAACAAACAAACAAACTCACAAACTTTACTTCTTTATTATATTAGTGTAGATACAGATAAACTTTCTATATACTCGTAATTATAGCCTATATCTACACAAAAAAATCATTTAGCGAATTAATTAATCAGGACCTATAAA
>CM032453.1:38960848-38994135 GCA_019049505.1 Pachyrhynchus sulphureomaculatus | reverse complement strand
ACGCTTACTCAAAAAACACGCTCGGAAAATCCAACTGGTTTGATATAAAGGACAAATGCATATAATGAAGAATATATTTACTTTGTTAAGGATTTAATTTTAGCTATTGAAACAATTCTCGACAGATTTATCACTTGGTTACGTCTGTTTTAAGATCTATGTTTCAATTTTGTAGGTTAACCTTATCAGGTAGATGTATGCAGTCGCTGACTTTTTTGTAGACTCGTTTATGCTCTACAATTTTTCTATACATTATTTTTATATATCTTTTACTATAAAGGCAACATTTGCCAGAAAATCACCTGCTTGACTGTTTCTACATTAATTGCGTCACTAAAATTGTCACTGATAAGCTCCCTATTGTCATAAGCTCATAAATATAGCCTATGTTTTTATCCAAAAGTACAGGTTATATACTATAGTAGGAGATTTTTTAGATCGGATCAGTATTTTCAGAGACTACCTCTAACAAACAAACAAACTCACAAACTTTACTTCTTTATTATATTAGTGTAGATTACAGATAAACTTTCTATATACTCGTAATTATAGCCTATATCTACACAAAAAAAATCATTTAGCGAATTAATTAATCAGGACCTATAAATGAATTAAACAGTTACAATAAGCCTGTGTTTCATTCTGTAATAAAAATTCGATTTCCTTTCGAACACCGTGTATTTATTCACATTTAACAAGCCATGTGACTTACCTAAAATGTTATTTAAAGTATAGCCATTATGATTTTCAGTTACTTATCCGTATTTCATTTTCAGACATCTGATTTTCCAGGATTCGAATGATATTTATCGTTAGGGTTATAGGCCAGTTTCGGTAGCGAAAAAAGGACTGTAATCCGATCAAAATCCCTTGATAAGTTAAAATTTGAATGGATAACCCAGTTAGGTGAAAAATAACGAATTCCGAATGGATAAAAAATATGTCAGTGTTGAAATATGAACCTATACAAAGTGACATTTTTAGGATTGTGAAATTTATCATGAATAAATAAATAATAAATAAATTTAATATCTTTCCGTAAAAGATTTATTTACCTTTTTCAATCTGAACCGTGTACAAGGTATCACATATTATACACAATCGAACACTTAACCGTTGTCAATGTCAGTATTTTTAGTGTTCCGTACGAAACACTTATAAGATTACTTCGATGTCTGTCCGTCTTTATCTCTGTCCGTCTGTCTATCCGTCTGTCACACTCGATTTTCTCCGAATATAGGAAGTTGAATTTGGCAGTAATATAGGAATTGATGGCCTCGTCAAAACCGTGTAGTTTTAAAAGTTAAATTTTAACTTAAGGGGTTGGTCTTAGGTGGTGAAATCGGAAGCGAAAAAAAATTTTTTTTTACCAGATCATCGAATGGGTGTCAAATGAAGGCTTGTAGAAACACGAATTAGAAAATAAATATAATGTAATACGTGCGCACACTTTTCTTTGTATTATTTTTTAAAAATTGCGAAAAATCGGTGTCCCCCCCTTATTTCGAAAAGTACTAATCAAAAATTTTTGAAAAAATTCTGGAATATTCTCCACAGGGTGTAGATTGAACGAAAATTATCATGAGGGCATTACCTTTAATAATTTATCTGGTATATAAAAAACAAAAATTTCAGGTTCATCAGTTTTCAGTAAAGATCGGAAAAAAACTTTATTAAAAAATCATTTGGGATGTGTATATATTTAATTGTATAAATACAAAACAGCAACCAAAACATAAATTACCCTTAAAAATAATTAGTTTTTACATAAAAGTTGTTAAATAAACTTACAGTACAATATACAATATACAACGTCACACAGATGACAGAAAACAGGTCGGGCTGTTGGCGCTGCACACGCGTTTTCGTCTCCGATCGCCTTTAACAAAATTCCTTCGAGTAATTTCGAATTTTTGTGTTTTCAATAATTGTTTTCTTTGTACCTGGATGTTTAAATGAAATATAATTACTTTAGTTAAAGCTTAGACTTTTGTCTTTCGTTTCCCACCTTTAAATATTTTTTTTGTTATTTTAAGTTGTCTGATAAATAATAAGCAAGAAATACCTTTACCATGAACACTCTTTTAAGAGCAAAGTTACAAAAAAAGAGTTTTTAATGATTTTCTAATATCAAGTATACTTTTAACTGCAACTGAAAAAAAATGTCCGACTTTTTTCGACCATTTCATACTACTTTGAACGTAAAATTGCCGGTGGCGCACTACAGCAGGAAAATCTTCATATTTTAAAACTCAATTTTGAAGTAACACAGACAACGTGTATATTTTTAATTATTGTTATATTGAAACCTAAGGTATAATAATGATATATGCACAAGGATTTTTTTCAATACTATATTTTATTAAATATTTATAATTTACTCTATGCCCGTTCAGATCATGTAAACAAAAATTTCGTTTTAAGTTTTACAATTTATAAAGCAACGAAAATAAAAACTATTAGTATCATGGGAAAGCTGAAAGTCTCCTTATCAAAAAGAATTTTTTGTTAAGGAGTTTAATTTTTTTTTACCCTCTGAAAACAAGTAATATTGGTTAACCTTCGAGCGGTGCGCATAGACTTTCAAATTTTCAATCACCTATCCGAATTTTTAATAAATTCTTAAGTTAATAAAAAAAAATCTGTATACTATTTTTTTGTAAAATGTCTCGCTCATTCACGTGGTGCTATTAGTTTTTCAATATCTTTTTTATGTTTGGAAATATTACCGAAAAACCGAATTTTTTATTTTATTTTGGATTTTGTGGGCTTAGCGTAAATAAAACGTTTTTTATTGTATTCTACGTCCAAGAAACTACCTATGTGCCAAAATGCCGCCTGTTAACAATTAATGAGAGCTCTAAACCCCTGACGACTGGACGAAATCCGTATAAGAATAGAAATAGCAAGATCAGCATTCCTGAAATTTAAATCGATGTTCTGTGACAAGAACTTACATCTGCCTCTAAAACTGAGCTTTATAGAATGCTACTTCTAGTCTCAATTATTATGCCGTCGAAATATGGACATTGAAAGCACAAATCACAAAGAAATTTTAAGCTTTCGAACTCTGGACAAACAGACGTATGCTGAAAATACCGTAGACAGCCAGAATTACCAATGAGAAAGTGTTAAGGAGGATAGGCCGCGAAAGAAAATTCCGTAAGATAATTAAAATTCGCAAAACGGCCTATTTGGGTCATTTGTTACGTAATGATAAATACTCGTTATTACAAAGTAATGCAAAGAAGAGTTGACGGTAGGAGGACCATTGGGCGAAACAAAAAAAAAAAAAAAAAAAGTCATAGAAGAACTATTCCACGTTGCAAAGGATAGAGAGTCCCTTAATAGAGTGGTTGCCAACCACCGTTACATGGAGAAAGCATCTAAAAAAGAAGATAGAAGCATGTCTATCGTCCATATATTTCATTTTTGAAAAAATAATTTTAAGAACAAACTTTAAAAGCTGCCATTGGTTGTCCACTATCTCTTGTAGTGGTAAATATTTTCTTGGAAGCCCATGAAGGTAATGCCCTAACCTTAACTCCTCTAATGCAGATATGTTGACGATACATTTGTCGCTAGGTTACATGGTGGAGAAAACCTGAATGATATTTTGAATCACAACATTCAAACCCAAAACTTACAGTGGCGACTGAACAAAATATTACACTTCCTTTTGTAGATGTTCTGACACAAAGAAAAAGTATTTGGCTTACAGAAACCAAACACATACCAATAGATATATGAATGCTAACTCACACTCTATAGTCTTTCTTGAAAACTATTTGTCATCAATTCACTAATATTTAGAGTTTCATCAATAAACGATGAAGGGTATGTCTCATCAGAAACAGACAAACTGATCAGTGGCCTCAAAAGTAATGAATACTGCACTGATGTTAGTTTAACTACTCTAAACACTCTACTATCTACCAGTAAATAGTACTACTACATTGCATACGAGATACTAAAGGAAAAAAGCCAATTTATTAAAAGATCTTATTTTCGCACATTCTACAGCACCTGTATATCGATAACGACTGAAAATACATATCAAGGGCTACAGATTTTTGTAAACGGATTGAAAAATGCTGTTTAATGATGTGCTCATATGTAGAGAGTACCATTTAAAATAACCGGTCAAGTGCAAGTTGAACTTGCACAATTAGTGTTCCGTACGTTGATTGCTTTTAAAATAAAAAATGATGTTACGGTGGTATAAAACTGATCAGTGACTTCACAAAACACACCCCAGATGAGTTTTCAACAAAGTTTGTTTCCAATCTTTACTAAAAATTGATGAATTACTGATAATATGACAGACAAGTTCAAAAATCTGGGTTGTCTGATGAGCCTTAAAGCGCACGACCATCTTGACTTTTTTCCTAAAAACTTAGGCTACATAAAGGAGATGGAGAAACGGTACCAGGGACAGTGGAATATCAACATAATGGGTAATTACTATTGGTCACTTCATAGACACACACAACAAAATGCAAGTGAAATATGTTATCGTGAGCAAAAATTATAACTACTCAAATAAAAGTACGGTTTAAGTTTTTATTTTTTATGTATCAAATTTTCTCTATTTTGAAATTTATTCGATGTTATATTGTGAGAGAACTGTGGGTGATACAAAGAAACTCTTACCAGATACGGTTTCAGCACCCAAAAGTACGTAACACTTAGATGTATTGGTTTAAAAAGATTTTACGAATATTTTTTTTGTTGGCCTGTGTAATCTTTCCATTTATGACAAAAAATTATTTTTTTTTCAAAACCCCAATTATGGCCTGTTAAAAATGAAGCCTGAACATAACTACCAGATGCTTTCAGTTCTCAATCATCGGAAGTGTTTTTCCGGCCAAAAAATCCTATAAAGTACATTTTTTTAGGTTTTGTTTGTTTAGCATAAACAACGGCTTAACAAAGGGAGAGTTCTTAAGAAAATTCTTGTTTATAAAGAAAATTATGATATTAAAAAGAAAATATTTGAGGTAAATATAACGCACAATGTACGTCTGAAAATTCTATACCATAATTGTAAAAAATTAGTTTTTTTTTACTTTTTATACACATAAAAGTTGGTAATAACAAGACAAAAAGCTAGGAACAAAAATTTAACTAATTAAGGTCACCGCTTATGTTTATTGTATTAGAGCTGACAATTATTTCGATACACTGTGTCTTCTTCGGGAGCAAGATGTAAATTAAATACAAAGAATGTTACAAAATATATAAGTTACCTGGTTATAAGGGCTAAATTAATTAACAACTTACTTACTTACTTCCTCTTCTGAGTAGGTTACAGACCTGTCCTACTTCGTTATTAAGCCTCTTGTGATTCGGATATCCAGCTGTCTCTCCAGCTCTTTGGTCTTGTTTCATGTGGTTTTTTGTTCGTACATGTATTTATCATTCTCGTATCTTCCATCCTTTGTACATGTTCACGCCATTCTCTTTTTCTCCTTCTTCCCCATCTGACTATATCTTCTACCTTGCATTGTTCTCTTATAGCGTTGTTACTCACTCTGTCTAATAAACTTTTTCCTGTTATTGCTCTCAGTATTTTCATTTCATTTGTTCGTTTTTAGTGTTCCGTACGGAACACTTATAAGATCAATTCGGTGTCTGTCTGTCTGTCTGTCTGTCTGTCTGTCACACCCGATAATATAGGCATTGATGGCCTCATCAGAGCCATGTAGTTTTGAAAGTTAAATTTTGACTTAAGGGGTTAATTTTGGGGGGTGAAATCGAAAGTGAAAAAAAATTTTTTTTACTAGGTCATCGAGTGTAGTGTCAAATGAAAGGTTGTGAAAACACGAGTAAAAAAATATATATAATGTAATACTTGCGCGCACTTTTCTTTGTATTATTTTCAAAAAATCGCGAAAAAAAATCGCTGTCCCGCGCCTTATCTCGAAAAGTACTTATCAAAAAATTTTGAAAAAATCCTGGAATATTCTCCACGGGGGGTAGATTGAACGAAAATTATCACGAGTGCATTACCTTTAATAATTTATTTGGTATATAAAAAAAAAAAAACAAAATTTCAAGGTCACCAGTTTTCAATAAAGATTGGAAACAAACTTTGTTAAAAACTCATTTGGGTGTGTTTTGTGAAGTCACTGATCATTTTATACCATCCTAATAAAAAAATTTTATTTTAAAAACAATCAACATACGGAACACTAATTTTGCAAGTTCAATAGTTCAATAATTTATCTGGTATATAAAAAAAACAAAAATTTCAAGGTCATCAGATTTCAGTAAAGATTGGAAACAAACTTTGTTGAAAACTCATTTGGGTGTGTTTTGTGAAGTCACTGATCATTTTATACCACCGTAACATAAATTTTGACTTAAGGGGTTCGTTTTTGAGGGGGTGAAATCGGAAGTGAAAAAAAAATTTTTTACTAGGACATCGAGTGTGGTGTCAAATGAAAGCTTGTGAAAACACGAGTAAAAAAAAAAAAAATATATATATATATATATATATATATATATATATATATATATATATATATATATATACATATATATATATATATATATATATATATATATATATATATATATATATATATATATAATGTAATACTTGCGCACACTTTTCTTCGTATTACTTTTTAAAAATAGCGAAAAATCGCTGTCCCCTTATCTCGAAAAGTACGGATTAAAAAATTTTGAAAGAATTCTGGAATATTCTCCACGATTGAACGAAAATTATCACGAGTGCATTACCTGTAATAATTTATTTGGTACATAAAAAAAAAAAAAAATTCAAGGTCACCAGTTTTCAGTAAAGATTGGAAACAAACTTTGTTAAAAACTCATTTGGGGTGTGTTTTGTGAAGTCACTGATCATTTTATACCATCCTAACAAAAATTTTTATTTTAAAAACAATCAACGTACGGAACACTAATTTTGCAAGTTCAACTTGCACTTGACCCGTTTTTTATCTGTTTGGTTTTGTTTGTCTCTGCTCATGTTTCTATGCTATAAGCCAGTAGGGATCTAACGCAAGTTCTATATATTCTTGTTTTTGCTTTTACACTTAGATCTTTGTTTTTCCAAACTGCATCTCGGAGGGCCCCTGATACTGCTGCTGCTTTATTTGTTTGTTGTCTCGTCGATGAATGCTGGTATATAGATTCTATAGCTTTTTCCCTTATTTGCCTTATTGCAAAAATAGCGTCTGTGGTTAATTTGTTTTGGCGGAACCCTTGTTGCTCGTCGCTTATGTGTTTATTGTTTTCTATTTCACTTTTCAGAATACTTGTAAACACTTTCATAATACTTGCGAGCAGTGTTATTCCTCTATAGTTGCTCGGGTCTTTTTTGCTGCTTTTTTTAAATGTCGGTATCGTGATGCTTTTTGTCCATTCCTTCGATATTTTTACTTCCTGTATTAGAGAATATTGTCATTTCCAATATGTAGCTTTCTCCGGCATATTTAATTAGTTCGTTTGGTATCCCATCTTCTCCTGGTGCTTTTCCATTTTTAAGTTTCTTAATTGCCATCGATACTTTTTCTCTTCCTATTTTGTAATTTTCGTCTGGTTGTTGTCTGTTGTTTACGATTTCTGCTATGTTCTCTTCTTCGTCGGACTGGTTTTCATACAGTTGTTTAATGTTTTGCCAATCATTTGTTTCAATATTTGTGATTGTCAAGTATTCATTAATACTGACTTTTCTTCTTCGTAATATTTTCCATACCTTTTTTTGTCGTGTGTATAAATCTCTTTCGATTTATTTTGTGAAATTTGTCCAATATTCCCGCTTTGTTTTCTTGCTTTGCATTTACTTCATTTCGTATTTCTATGTAGTGCTGTCTGTTTTCTTGGAGTATTGTTTTTTTTGTCTCTCACCTTTATTTGTCTTATACCTAAAGCTTCTTTACTTGCTTGTAGAGTGTTGTTTCTTAATTTATTCCAGCTTTCTTCTACTATGTCTGTTTCTAATATTGCGTTGTTTTTAATCTATTCAGTTATCCTTTTCGTATATAACCATTTTATTAATAATTAACAATATTCACCATAATTCCTTGGGTCAATTGACCAATAAAATTCAATATTTTTTCCATAAAAATCGTCTAAACATTTCCTTCCGTACCAATAACGCGGGAGCTCGACATATTAAAAATAATAAAAGTAAAACAAAAAAAGAAAATAAAACAGGAGTTTACGATTATACTGTGGCACTTGTAATAAAACCCATATAGGACAAATAGGCAGATATTTTTATAAAAGAATAAAGGAATATAAACAAAGTTATAGAATTAAAAATAATATATCTCACTACGCTAAACATTTAATAGATGAAAATTATACTTTCAATGATGAATTCAAAATTTTGCACAATAAAAAGAAAAGGAAATTACCCAATTGTTTAGAGCAGGTAGAGGTCAACCAGAAAAAATCCCCAGGTTTATTACTCAACGATCAGTTGGATTGGAGGTGGGTCTCCTTTTTTAAACTTGTTTTAGGAATCATGCTGAATATTGTTAATTAATTTAGCCTTTATAATCAGGTAACTTATATATTTGCATTTAATTTACATCCTGCTCCAGAAGAAAACACAGTGTGTCGAAACAATTGTCAGCTCTAATACAATAAACATAGATGGTAGTCTTAAATAGTTGTTTAAATTTTCATTTTTAGTTATTATGGATCTCCATCAAATAACGGCTAAGTCAGTGCACTCAGACAAAAGCTGATTGAGAAATATATTTCATGCTATACTACCAACAAAACAAACAAAAAAATAAGCAAGTAAAACCACAAAGAGATTAGTTACAGAAATCGAGCTTAAAACTAGAAGCAGAAACTAAAACTAAGTAGGAAATTATTGATTTAAGTACTAACTTAACCTCCTAACCTTAAATAACATTATTACCAAATCAAAAAACGGGACAAAAATTTAAAAACCCTTCTGTTTTTTTCCCGTAAGTATGTTTATAAGAGATATAATAGTTTACATCAGCACACCTACTGCAGAGTAATCCCTAAAGCGCTACAGAAGCGACACCTGTGCGGAAAAAGCGATTCACATTGATTTTGAGTCTGTGCAAGTTGTATTCGGTGGGAAACACAGTACTGGGCAAATTTATGAAGACGTCCAGATAATAGAATTTGTGAAAAGGAAAGGTTATCCTGAATCGCTGGAGGGCTTGCTAAGAACAGGACAGACAGACCGGGACTATTCATTCCAAAGAGATGAGAGTAAGTAAGAAAGTTCTTGAAAAAGGTAGTAAAGTGTTTATATTTTTGTTGCAACAATTTGCTTCTCATTAATATTGCGATGTGGATTTCTAAAATGCACCGATCTGAGAAAATTCAAACGTACTACTTCCGTAGAAAACTTTCCGGCAACATATTTATAGAATAGATTCAAGTCACCAACTTTTCTACGATATTTCAAAGCATCAAAGCTACTGTGTTCTACGTCCCCAATAAGGTGAACAATTCTCTTCTGGATAGTATCTGACAAATTCTGGAGTCGAGGACCAGGGCACATGGGAGCACTATTACATCTGTGAAGATACTTGCGCTTTGTACTTAATTAAAAATTTATAATAGAGTATAAAACTTCACAGTCCCAGTTTTTGAGTGCTATTCTTTGTTATATATGTCTTAAAAATGATATTGAAGGAATTTGCTGCCAAGTAAGGACCTAAAAAGTTGAATAATGACGCTAGTTGAATGAAAGACACCGACAACTATATCAGGTTCTATAACGGCCTTTGGGCAACGTTGACGGAAATTACGACCTCCTCGCCGATATCCTTAGGATATGAAAAAGGGTAAAATTCCTAATCAGGCGGGGAGACGAACGATAAAAAAAAACTTTTTTAGAGACAACAGATTTCTTCCATATCATTGTTAAGTTGTATAAATTCCTGTGGTTTTGGGGATATTTGCATATGTAGCTTATAGTTAAATAGCTTAGATATATAAGCGCATGCAAGAACTTATTAAGACCCCGTATGTATTAAACATTTCTAATGCTCCTCGTAACGTCTGAATATATTATAATAAATTTCGTGAAATTTACACGAAACAGAACTGGGTCACCAGCAGAGAGCTTTAAATAACCTAAAATAACATTTGAAATCCCCTTAAAAACACTCTTTTTCAAACTTTGCTTAGCACGCTTATTCAATAGCTTCGCAAATGGCAATTCTCACGGGGGAATATTGCTAACCTTATAAATTTAATCGTATTTTTTGTGTTCTTGATTGGAAACTTATTTTTTTGCTCGGAAGTAAACAAGGAATATCGGATATAAGAGACAAAAAGTAAAACTTTAAATTACGTTAAGGAAAGTTGTCATGTCAGTTGAAAGTTTATAAAAGTGTTCGAGAGGGACTAGTCTGGAATTAAGAGGCAAAATACCACCAGAAATATTATTAATTGGTAAAGATATAAGATTTTTAAGATCTATGGAAATCTCTATCGGTAGGAAAATAAGGAATAATTTTAGCGATTCAAATTTTAGCTTGTTTCATTTCCTGGCAGGTTGTGGCGCAATGTGTGTAGTGATTGTAAGCTATCACAAAGAGAATCTAACTTAAAAATGAGAGTATTTATTAAAAATTAGTTTCTATATTCCTGACTAGAAACTTACATCTATAATATATATAAAATGCAACGTCTCTCTGTCTGTCTGTCTGTCTGTCTATCCGTTAGTGCGTTTATCACTCAAGAACTACTTATCCGATTTACCTTTTGTTTTTTTAAATTCATCTTTATGTTCTCTGGCCAGGAATAAGCAGTGACGATAACGATAAAAAGTTTGCTGCTAGCGCGCTCTCTTGCAATACGCTGCCTAAATCATTAAATATGTAACAATATCATGTAGCAAAGAATATAATATACAAATAAAATGCATCGTCTTTCTGCCTATTTGCCCGTTAGTACGCTCAACAACACTCAATAACCACTTATCCGATTTATGTATTTTTTAAATTTATACATATGTATGTTTCTCTTGTCACGTTATATAATAATAACTATATAACATATATAAAACGCAACATCTGTCTGCCTGTCTGTTAGTGCGCTTATCACTCGAGAAACACTTATCCGATTTACGTGTTTTTTTTTTAATTCATACATATGTTATGTTCTCTGGCCAGGTTATAGGATATATTTTATTTCGTTAGGAATAAGCAGTGACGATAATAGTGAATCAAGTCCACGCTAGCGGAGCCGCAGGCACGGCTAGTTTTACGTATAACAGACCGAAAGGAAAACTTGAAAATATTTTAGAGAAGGTTCCGTTGTTATTAGAAGTTTATCAAAGGCTTAGACTTAATTTAAAGGAGTACAAGACCACAAAAATGTTTTATAATTTCTAGAAATATAAAAATTTAAAGGGAAGAGCTATGTAGACTTGTCAAACGCAGGAGAATCAACCATAATGGCCACATTTCAATTTTCGGTCTAAAATTTTGAATTGGTTCTATAAAATGGATGGTGTCACGGCTTTGATTAGATTAGAAATCATGGTTCTTGGAGATGATGTTTCCTTGCGATTGCACTAGGCATCTTTAAGAACTTTTACTCTTTAGAACTCGGAATAAGCTTGAGAGAACACAAGCTAAGATTTTCACTGTGAAGTAAGTTAAATAACAGGAGAAGTGCAAATCGGACTTGCGCAATTAGTGTTCCGTACGTTCATGGCTTTTCAAATAAAAATTTTTGTTACCAAGGTATAAAATGATTAATGACTTCACAAAACACACCCCAAATGGGTTTCCAACAAAGTTTTTTTTTCCGATTCTTACTGAAAACTGATGACCTTGATATTTTTGTTTTTTATATACCAGATAATTTAATGCGGATGATAATTTTCGTTCAATCCACACCCTGTGTGGAGAATATTCAAGAATTTTTTTCAAAATTTTTCGATCAGTATTTTTGGTGAAACGGAGGGGAGACAGTGATTTTTCGAATTTTTTAAAAATAATACAAAGAGAAGTGTGCACAAGTATTACATTATATATATTTTTGAACTCGTGTTTTTACAAGCTTTCAGTTGGCACCCAACTCGATTACCTGGTAATTTTTTTTTTACTTTCGATTTCATCCTTCAAAACTAACCCCTTAAGTCAAAATTTAACTTTCAGAACTACACAGCTCTAATGAAGCCATCAATTTCTATATTATTACCAAATTTTAACTTTCTATGTCAAATAGTTTCGGGTGTAACGGACAGACACCAAAATGATCTTCTAAGTATTCCTTACGGAATACTAAAAATAATAGGTGTTTCGGTTAATAATGTCGATTTTGCTAAGAGATGGCATTACTATTACACTTGTTGGTATATACTGGTGACATCTATGGCGTTTTGGAAGCTAAAGTTACGCCATCAAAAGCCAGTTTGTAATTAATTGTCATTGTGCGAAAAACATAGTTGTTCATTGCTTTGAATATGTCGTGTTTCGTACCAGAAAAAGACGTTTTACGGAGAAGTTTAATAACCTTCTTTCATTTAAAGAAAACGGCTGCTGAAAGTTATCGATTGTTGGTTGAAGCTTATGGTGAACATGCTCCAACCCAAAAAACTTGGGTAGACCCAGGCCAGCCTTCAACATCACAACCAGTACGCAATATATAGGGAAAGAAAGCTTTGCTGTGTATTTGGTGGGATAGTAGAGGAGCTGTGTATTACGAACCGCTGAAACCTGGTGAAACGATTTCTGGCTATCGATACTGACAACAATTGATAAAGTTGAACCGAGCATTGAGGGAACAACGACCATAATACGCCCAAAGACACGATAAAGTTATTTTTCAACATGACAATGCTCGGCCCCATGTGTTAAAACTATTTGGAAAACATCAAATAGGACGTTCTAAACCCCACCCACCGTATTCACCGGACTTAGCCCCTTCAGACTACCACTCATTTCGATTGATGCAGCACGGATTTTCAGAACAACACTTATATTCTTACGAAGAAGTGAAAATTTGGCTTGATGAATGGGTGGCCTCAAAAGATGAAAAGTTCTTCTGGTGCGGAATCCATTCTTTGACAGAAAGATGGGAAAAAGTCATAGCTAACGATGGTCAATACTTTGATTATTAAAGTAATTCATTTTGTGATGGAAATAAACTCTTAAATGTTGCGAAAAAATCGACATTATTAACCGAAACACCTATTATATGCTTGAAGACAAAAAGTTTTATTAAAATAAAACCGACCCCCGTAATTTTGTAGATATTTGAGGTCAAATATATATATACATTTGCGAAATTTTACATACATACATATTTAAGTGGGAATATCCTCATTTAGAGTAGCTACAAAATTAAAAAGTTTAACATTTACTAGACATATAGTGTCTATATATTTTATGTAAATGCTTTTATTTAATTAATTTCTGTTGTTCAAATCCTTTTAATTTTACATTGCATAAAACATTTTAAATCTATTAGTTGTTTTATCAATTACATTGTCTATTACAAGTACAAAGCATAACAATTTAATCAAAATTTCAATTTACGTAAATGAAACAATTTTCAATTCATACATATAATCGTTTTTTTTTTTGTTGTTCCTTAAAAAGGATATCGAACTAATTTAAATACAAATAGTTATCGTGCTCGTAAGATAGAGAGAGAGAGAGATATGTATTCAAAAAATGTGTTATAAAACGCATAAGCGCCCTTTGTCAGCAAATTCTTTAAGAATATTACAAAAACTCAAAGAAGTTACTATAAATATAACACTAGATATATTCAATTACCTCCATCTTTAAATAGGAGGTCTGTGCAAAGAAAGACCGAACTTTCATCGTAAAATCTTTATTATAGTATTTACAACTTTACAAATGTTTGTCTCTGTCGAAGTACTCCCCCTTGCTTGCTATGTATCGGTCCCATCGTTTCTTCCATTGTTCGTATGCTCCCTGGAACTCGTTTGGTGTAATGGCTCGTAGCTGGGCCAGCATTTTTTCTTGAAGGTCTTCTACACTTTGAAAACGATGTCCTTTCCAGATGATTTTTAGTTGGGGAAATAGGAAAAGGTCTGCTGAAGCTATGTCTGGAGAGTACAGAGGGTAAGGAAGGAAGGAAATGGACCAACGAGCAGAGACGAGTGACTTAGAGCGTCGTTGTGGTGCAACATCCAATTCTTGTTCTTCCACAGATCAGGCCTCTTCAGGCGCACGTCTTCCCGTAAACGCCTTAAAAGTACCACGTGGAGCACGAATTTTTGGTGAGCATCTCCACGATAGTCAAAGAAAACAATCAACATCGACTTCATATTTGAGGGACTCATGCGAGCTTTCTTCGATCGTAGCGAATATAGTTCTCCTTGTGAATCTACTGAAGCAATGCCTACGTTTCAGAAAAAGATTTCCCGATGTTAACGCAAAATTAGTATTCCAACGTTGCTCCTCAAAATCCTTTATCTTCACTATCTCACGATATCACAGAGCACACTGCACGTGTTTACTTAGCCGGCTCTAATTCGCTGACGGATCAAACTACCGCATCGCGGCAAGCCGCGTTTTGTTTCCAAAGAATGCCGCTAAGTGCGCAACGTTCGCACGCAATTTCAAAAGTTCGGTCATTTTTTGAACAAACTTCGTACATAGGTACGCAGAAATTACTTTTCGTTTCATCATATCACCATATTTTATTTTATTACCTAATTAGAAATCGTAAAAATTAAAAAAGAGGCTGCCATAGCATAGTGGATAAGCTGTCTGCCATCTACGCTGAAGATCCGAATTCCAATCTCGGCTCCGAAACTAATAAATTAAAAAAAAAAAACTTGACAACGTAATGGTCGCCTCTATCGGAAGGGTAATAACAAACCATCCATCCAATCGGAAGAGGAAAAAAAATGTTTAAGGGATTTACCCAGCACCTCGATTGCAAACAAGTAGTTCTAAAATAAGTACCGAATTTGCTTATTAAAGACCAATTCAATTTTAAACACTATCAGTAGATATTTTAAAGAGAGTTACTTTATGGTAAGATATTAATCCTAGGGAAAAAACTGAGCAGAAGAAAGGTTTCCCAGGTATTCACAGTTGAATCTTTCAGTTTATCTTTACATACCATTTCTGTTAAAACCAAAATCAAAAAATAACACAATTTTCAGATTTCCTAACTTCAAAATATGAAATAATTCCTCTATTTCCCTCCGTCACCTTATTAACCTCTTTTACGTCTGGGCATAAATAAATGTCATGAAAGAGTAAAGTAATTTTCAAATTTCTCAACGCCAAAAAACCTGAAAATAACATATATCACAATTATACCTCAATAGCCTCATATGCTTGACCACAAATAATAAAAAATAAAGAAAAATAACAGAAGTTCCTGAAATTCAAGAACCCTAAAAAAGATTTATATATACGAGGTAAGTCCTGCAATACCCCCCCCCCCCCCCCCCACGAGACCTTAACCAATTACATATTTAACTATAATTATTCCTAAAATTGATATATTATCTCAATTAAAACCAAAAAAAACTTGTCGTAAGAATCATCCCCATCTTTTCACCCCCTTTTCTTTAACCTTTATCAACCAAATAATATAGGTTCCTTTTCTACTTCAAATATTACTTTTATACCATATTTCGACTTAATATCTCATTTTGTTTGAGAATTATCGTACCTAAATGCTAATATAACAGAAGACTGAGAAGCTGACAAAAATGCTTATATTTTTCATGATCTAGGGACCCTCGGAGAGTACATTTTTTCACGAATACAATTCTACCCTTTAGCCAGGGAAGTAAAAAAAAATACGTTCTTGCGAAGATTTCTTTCTTCAACTATGTTTAACATTTATTTTCTGAAATAGCAAGATCCTTGCTTCTTAAATTTAAGAAAAGTTAAATTAATATGTTTTAAATTATTGCCAAACCTTCCATTAAGTTTCTTTTTTTATTAGTGCTCCGCATCGAACACTTATAAGATCACTTCGGTGTCTGTCTGTCTGTCTGTCCGTCTGTTACACCCGATTTTCTCCAAAACTACTTGACATAGAAAGTTGAAATTTGCCATTAATATAGGAATTGATGGCCTTATCAGCGCCATGTAGTTTTGAAAATTAAGTTTTGACTTAAGAGGTTGATTTTGGGGGATGAAATCGAAAGAGACAAAAAAATTTTTTTACCAGGTGAAATGAAAGCTTGTAAAAACAAATATATATATATATATATATATATATATATATATATATATATATATATATATATATATATATATGTATATATATATATGTATATATATATATGTATATATATATATATATATATATATATATATATATATATATATATATATATATATATATATATAATGCAACGTCTCTTTGTCTGTCTGTCTGTCTGTTAGTGCACTTAGCACTCAAGAAACACATCCAATTTACGTGCTTTTTTAGATAATACATATGTACTCTGGCCAGGTTATAGGATATATTTTATTACGTTAAGTAACATAAGGAATAAGCAGTGACGATAATAGTGAATCAAGTGCTCGCAAGTATATATATATATATATATATATATATATATATATATATATATATATATATATATATATATATATATATATATATAGGTATGTATATATATATATATATATATATATATATATATATATATATATATATATAGATATATATACATATATATATATATATATATATATATATATATATATATATATATATATATATATATATATGTATATATATATAATATATATATATATTTATATATATATATATATATATATATATATATATATATATATATATATATATATATATATATATATATATATATATATATATATATATACATATACATATATATAATGTAATACTTAAGCACACTTTTCTTTCTATTATTTTTATAAAATCGCTGTCCCCCACCTATCTGGAAAAGTACTGTTTAAAAAATTTTTAAATACATAACTATTTTTAGATAGGTTCTTGGGACTTTTCTTTTTATTCTCATAGAATATTAGAAACAAACTGTTATCTATTATTCAATACAGAATAACTCAAAACTAATAAATCTTAATAACAAATATAATAGTACCAATGTTTTTTAATTATGTATATAATACTAATAGTTTTGAGTCTTCTCATTTTATTCACGTGATATTATCACTTAAAAAATACTTTAAAAAAAATTATAGGGTGTCAAACTTGTCATTAATAATAACAAATTTTTAAAAAATATATTTTCCTAAGAAAATTACGAAGCACTACGGTGTATCCAGAAAATTGCTAAAAATAATCTAAAAGAATTGAGACAAAATTCATATTTCCTTATACACTGGCTTAGAAAAGAAATGGAAAACACGTCCCGAGGGTAAAGTTCAACGAACATAGAAGTAATATTCGAACATGCTTTTACTTGTTCCTGAAAACTTGAAATCTATTTATTTTTTTTACTATAATGTGGGGGTTATTCACTAATTTTCCTGAATAATTTGTACAACCAACGAGCGCTGGTATATCGAATAGTGATTCGTATTAGGTACATCTAGTATACAAAAAAAAAGGTTTTATGTCGACATCACAACTCGTAACCTAAAAAACTAGTAATTTGTTTTATTTACTCCTCGTAACATTTGTTTGAGGTTAGTCATAAAAATATTACTTTTTCGCGTATAAATGTGACCAAAACATTTAAATTAATGCTAAATAAACAAAATTCCTCGCGTTTGTGTTAATTCGCCTAATTTGTTTTGTTACTTTTATGGTAAATTTACCCCTAAAAGTGAAAAAATAGCCAATTTCCCCGCTGCGTGAAAAGTGTTATGAAACTCATTTTAAGACCGCAATTGAAAATCAAGATAAATCGTGGGTGCCCCGAGTGTATAAAATGTTATAAATATTTGACGGGTTGGTACAATGCGATGGCGAGAACCCAAGAACCACACAGACAATTGTTACTTCTTTTTTTGACAAGTGTGAAGGGTTTTTCTAAAGAAACAAAAAGTTTTGTGAAATATGTTAATGTACCATTAGTGTCAATGCCGCTACTTCATTCTCCTAAAATTCCTGTACCGAAACTACCTCTGAGCCCATGTAGTTTATCGAGTTCTATGGAAGAAAAACACTGACAAAGGCACCAACTCTCGAATCGAAAGAGGAAAAATTTTTTTAAGGGATTTACCCAGCACCTCTATTGCAAACAAGTAGTTCCAAAATAAGTACCGAATTTGCTTATTAAAGACCGATTCAATTTTAAGCATTATCAGTAGATATTTTAAAGAGGGGTACTTTATGGTAAGATATTAATCCTAAGGAACAAAACTATAGCAGATGAAAGGTTTCCCAGGTATTCACATTTGAATCCTTCAGTTTATCTTTACATACTATTTCTGTTAAAACCAAAATCAAAAAATAACACAATTTTCAGATTTCCTAACTTCAAAATATGAAATAATCCCTCTATTCCCCTCCCTCACCTTATTAACCTCTTTTACGTCTGGGCATAAATGAAGGCCATGAAAAAGTAACATAATTTTCAAATTTCTCAACTTCAAAAACCCTGAAAATAACATATATCATAATTATACTTCAATAACCTCATATGCTTGACCACAAATAAAAAATAAAGAAAAATAACAGAAGTTCCTGAAATTCAAGAACCCTGAACAGGATGTATAACACAATATATACGAGGTAAGGCCTGCAATACCTTCCCTCGACACCTTAACCAATTACTTGTTTAACTATAATTATTCCTAAAATTGATATATAATCTCAACTAAAAACCAAAAAAACTTGTCGTAAGAATCATCCCCACCTCTTTCACCCTATTTTCTTTAACCTTTATCAATCAAATAATGTAGGTTCCTTTTCTACTTCAAATATTACTATAGAAGAAAAAAGCGAACCCATTCCTTCTAGTGAAGAGCTATTTCAAGATTCAACTATTGCATTTGATTAGTCAATCAGAACTAAGCGACCTTGTTAGAGATTTAGATTTGACCAAAGAAAAAACTGAAATATTAGGAGCTTATCGAAATTGTCGGAGCTCCTTAACTACCTTTCATTAAAAAGAGGATAGTTTAGTTTTCTATAATGATATTAATGGTTTAATGTCGGCACTAGGCCACCATCATTCGCCAGAAGAGTGGAGACTACTTATTGACGGATCAAAACAAAGTGTAAACGCAGTTATACTCCACAACGGCAGTTTCATCTTCACCTGTAGCGTACGGTGCTCATTTAAAAGGAACCTATGACATTTTAAAACTTATTTTAGAAAAAATCAAGTACACAACATTCAAATGGCAAATATATGCAGATTTAAAGGTAGTGGCTTTGATTTTAGGATTGCAAACCGGTTATATGAAATATTATTGCTATTTATTAGAATGGGATAGCAAAGCGCATTCAGAATATCACGTAAAACAACTGGCCTTTAAGAACTGGGTACATTCTTGGTCACAAAAATATTAAAAATAAACCATTAGTAACACATGAGAAAATCATTTTACCGCCATTGCACATCAAACTTGGTTTAATCAACAATTTTGTCAAAGCGTAACGTAAAGATGGACCTGTATTTCAGTTTCTCAATTTCCAGCGCTCGATATAAGAAAATTAGTTGATGATCCCTCTTTTCTATCCAGACCATAGAAAAAAAGGCATGATTGGCTTTTATTGATGTCACGAAAAATTTCCTCGTCAACCACAAATCACCACATTTCCATGAAAAAATAATATTAATGCTGGACGCCTATCATGAAGTCAATATGTCATTGAAAATCCATTTTCTAAACTCCCATTTGAGTTCCTTTCCGGAAAACATGGGCTCTGTTAGCGATGAACATGGAGAACGCTTTCACTAAGAAATAACTGAGTTTGAGAAACGTTATCAAGGTAAATAGGAACCAGCCATGCTTCTATTGGTGTCTTCAGAGAGATACTGCGAAAAATGACTATAACAGAAAAGCCAATCGATCAAGAATATATATATATATATATATATATATATATATATATATATATATATATATATATATATATATATATATATATATATATATATATATATATATATATGTTTTGATGAATGTTCTCACGGATGTGGTTTTTCGGGTATCCTGTGTTAGCTTAAAGTTCCTTGATGGACGGTTTCGCTGACATTTCGATGAAATCTCATCCATCTTTTTCAAAACGTTAATCGCTGGACGGTGTCTTGGCGTTGAATGTCGAGACTGGCTCCTACGGCCCTGGTTTTATGTGCTGGGGCGCGGCTCTATTGGTGGAACTGTTCTGGCTAATAGAGGATCGGCTTTGACTGCGCGTTCTCGGTCCTGTGGTTCTTTGTAATGTTTCTGTTGGTTGAATTATTGTTTCTCTAGATTTGACATGGTATAGGGACGGAATATGTTTCCAAGAGTTTGGTAACCGTTGCTCCTTCGGAACGTTTTACCTTCAATAGATACAGTCAAAACACGATCCGACGGGCCCTAAATAAACAACACAAACCGAAAAGAAAGACGTATACTACAAAAGCATTTCGCCAAGTATAAAAGGCATTACAGACAAAATAGGAAGACTTCTAGAAAAACACCAAAATGAGACCATTTACACAACGAGTCAAAAAATTAAAGATATTCTACCAACACCAAAAGACATTACTGCGGCCTTTCATACATAGTCCAAATAAACAGGAAAATCAGCGCCAGAAGAAACGAGCACAAAAACGCCGTAAAACAAAAATCCATCACCTCTTCTCTAGCACAACATGCACACAATACCGGCCACAAAATCGATTTTAACAAAACCAGAACCTTACAAAAAAGTGAAAACCTATCCACTAGGGTAATCAAAGAAGTTATAGAAATAGAAAAGAGGCCCAACAACTTAAATAATCGGGATGATAGCCAACAGTTACCAAACTCTTGGAAACATATTCTTTCCCATTACCAAGTCAAACCAAGAGAAGCAATAATTCAATCATATGTTACTTCATCAACACAAACATTACAAAGAACCACAGGACCGACAACTCGCAGTCAAAGCCCAGCCTCTATTGACAAGATCCGTGTGACCAGTAGAGCCACGCCTCCAGCATATAAAACCGGGACCCTCGGAGCCAGTCTCGACATTCAACGCCAAGACGCCGTCCAGTGATCAACGCTTTGAAAAAAATGGATGAGATTCCATTGAAACGTCGGCGAAGTATAAGTTTTTTATTGACAAATAAAATTTTTTGTTACTAATTTAGCGTATTTTTGAATAAACCACTGAAAGCTTTATGAAACCTGACGTGATGTGACTATTTTGTTAATCAATTTTAATTGGGTTGGCGGTGAGGAATCAGTATCTCATACTATAAACCCAGTGAAAAAAAAAATATTTTTTTGTTGCATTGTATAATCTAGAAAATGCTTAAAAATTTTGAACTTTCCACTTTCTCGAAATACTTATCGTTTTATAAATTGTCATTTATTTTGTCTCATTAACGATTATTGATTAATATATAAGGATATATTATTTCTAACCAAAATCTTTTATAGGAAACTTTTAATGATATTTTATTTACATAATTTAATGGAACGAAAAAAAACTCTACCTTAGACTTTATCAAAAGAAAATCAATATTTTTTTTAAGGCACCTCGTTGTTTTTTTTTGGTTATTTACTCACTTTATTTATTGTGAAAATCAAATGTCAACTTTTTTGGTAAGTAAATTTATATTATCAGTAAAGCATATTTATAGTAAAAAAAACAATTTGTGTGCAGGAAAATGCCTATAATGCTACAGAAGCGACGAGTGTGCAGAACACGCGATTTACGTTGGTCTTGAATCTCTGCATATTCTACTCCAAAGGGATGGAGTTATCTATATAAATGAATTCTTGATAGGGGTGATACGATAAGTTGAGCCTCATACGGATGTGATATATTGGCATGACGTGTATTTCGAGCATAAAAAAAACTATAGAATAGACTCGAGTCACCAACCGTTATTTATTGTTCTAAGGAACCAACGTTACTGTTGAGTTCTAAGTCTCCAATCAGGCGAATAACTTTTTTCTGAATACAATCTAACTATGCACGGTATGTTTGGAAGTAAAGCCTCAAACATAGGAGCAGTATTTCATCGTTGGCCCTATTTAAGCTTTGTAAAGTATTAAAAGCTGTGGGATATAATGCTTCTAGTACAAAATAATATTCCGAACTTCATCGCACAACGTTCGCTAGATATAAAGCTTTAACGATAGTAATGTAATTATTTGTATCCCTGGACCATCACCATCTAACTGGTTGATAAATTATTAAATCCTACTTATTCTAAAGAGTCTAGTTTTGTTATAGTTTATAATCTGGCTCCGATACATGTGTCTACTCCTTCTATTTCCAATAATACAAAGAAAGGAAGTTTTTTTAGCCTTCAGGCATAAGAAAATATATAACTTTAGAGAACTGCTTAACGAAAGATGGGATAAATTAAAGAACCAGCAAGCAGTGTGTTTTTATAAAAAATAACCGGCCAAGTGCAAGTCGGACTTGCTCGATTAGTGTTCCGTATGTTGATTGTTTTTAAAATAAAAAATTTTGTTATGGAGGTATAAAATGACTTCACAAAACACACCCCAAATGAGTTTTCAACAAAGTTTTTTCTGACCTTTACTGAAAACTAATGACCTTAAAATATTATACCATTAAAGGTATTGAACTTATGATAATTTTCGTTCAATCTAACCCTGTGGAGAATATTCCTGAATTTTTTCAAAATTTTTTGATCAATACTTTCGAGATAAGATAAAAATAATAAAAGAAAAGTGTGCGAAAGTATTACATTATATATATTTTTGAACTCGTGTTTTTACAAGCTTTCATTTGACACCCCACTCGATAACCTGGTATTTTTTTTTCACTACTGATTTCACTCCCCAAAACTAACCCCTTAAGTCAAAATTTAACTTTCAAAACCCAAGTGCCAAATTTCAACTTTCTATGTCGAATAGTTTCGGAGAAAATCGGGTGTGACAGGCGGGACAGACACCAGAGTAATCCTATAAGTGTTCCGTACGGAACACTAAAAGTAACGTAAACATAAATGAAAAGAATTTTGAAAATACAAAGTGCAGTTCATCTTGATTAAACAAAAATCTACCACACTGCAGACGCCTGGCCAAAACATGATTCTGATAATACGGTTTTGACAGAAAAAAATGCGATTGATATAAATTCTTCCAATGCAAATTTTTATCACTTTATTTTTTTTTACAGCCAAAATTAGGCTCTAAAGATGCAGGTGCAAATTAATTTTGATATATTAGTAAATGCTATTAAATTTAAACATTGGCGTATGCCTAAACTTGATGTTTTAAATTTAAAACTATTTAGTGAATCTGCCCTGTACTCTGCAGTAATTTTAAAATCATTTCAGTGCGTACTGACGTTAAAAACTACATATTTTAAAGATAAAAAAAAACTTTGCTGACACATAAAATCTCCACCGGTTAATTTTTAAATGAAAAATTTGGTTTTGTTTCCGCATTTTTTAAATAATGTTCGTTGGTTTGACATTTATATCTATAGAATAGTTTTCAAAGCATTTCATAAAAAAGTTCCATATTTGTACAACAATAATGGAAAATATATTTGTATGGCAATAATGAAAATATACTTTTTAAACTTTTATTTACATTCCTCTGCAATATATATTGTTTATAATTTATTATTGTAGTACTTCTGTATCATTTAGACCAAGAGGACGACCCGAAATTTTGACCTATCGACTAACCGTCAGCCTAGTTCTTCATTCTATATGGCAAGTCGAATCAAAGCCTTTAACGTTGATTTTGCGGCCCCCGTTCCCTGGAATGCTCAGATAAGGCCCAAAATGCTAAATCCAAAAAAGGAATGTCGTTTAACCACTTGAATCAAGCATTTATTAATACTAAAAAACCGGTCAAGTGCAAGTTGAACTTGCACAATTAGTGTTCCGTACATTGATTGTTTTTAAAATAAAAATTTTTGTTAGGGTGGTATAAAATGATCAGTGACTTCACAAAACACACCCCAAATGAGTTTTCAACAAAGTTTGTTTCCAATCTTTACTGAAAACTGGTGACCTTGAAATTTTGTTTTTTTTATATACCAAATAAATTATTAAAGGTAATGCACTCGTGATAATTTTCGTTCAATCTATACCCCGTGGAGAATATTCCAGACTTTTTTCAAAATTTTTTGATCAGTACTTTTCGAGATAAGGTGGGGACAGCGATTTTTTAAAAGTAATACGAAGAAAAGTGTGCGCAAGTATTACATTATATATATATATATATATATATATATATATATATATATATATATATATATATATATATATATATTTTACTCGTGTTTTCACAAGCTTTCATTTAACACCACACTCGATGACCTAGTAAAAAAAATTCTTTTCACTTCCGATTTCACCCCTCAAAACGAACCCCTTAGGTCAAAAATTTATGTTACGGTGGTATAAAATGAGCAGTGACTTTACAAAACACACTCCAAATGAGTTTTCAACAAAGTTTGTTTCCAATCTTTACTGAAATCTGATGACCTTGAAATTTTTGTTTTTTTTATATACCATACAAATTATTAAAGGTAATGCACTCGTGATAATTTTCGTTCAATCTACACCCCGTGGGGAATATTCCAGAATTTTTTCGAAATTTTTCGATAAGTACTTTTCGAGATAAGGCCCGGGACAGCGATTTTTAGCGAATTTTTAAAAATAATACCAAGAAAAGTGCGCGCAAGTATAATATTATATATATATTTTTTACTCGTGTTTTCACAAGCTTTCATTTGACACCACACTCGATGACCTAGTAAGAAAATTTTTTTTTCACTTCTGACTTCACCCCCCAAAACTAACCCCTTAAGTCAAAATTTAATTCTCAAAACTACATGGCTCTGATGAGGCCATCAATTCCTATATTATTGCCAAATTTCACCTTTCGATGTCAAATAGTTTCGGAGAAAATCGGGTGTGACAGACAGACAGACAGACAGACAGACAGACAGACAGACAGACAGACAGACAGACAGACAGACAGACACCGAAGTGATCTTATAAGTGTTCCGTACGGAACACTAAAAAGTCGAGCGCCCCAAAGGGCAGATGCCGCCGAGACCAGATCTAGCTTTAGGGCCCAAAAAACATCGATCCAAAAATGGATTGTCATTTAAGGCCGATACCGGAGGACGAAGCTTGACCCTCTTTTTCGAGCCAATAAGTGTCAACAAGTGGTTAAACGACAGTCCATTTTGGATGTGGCATTTTGGATGTAGCATTTTGGGTCTTATCTGGTCATTCCAGGGCACGGGGGCAGCAAAATCAACGTTAAAGCTTTTTATTCGACTCGCCCGATAGAATGAACAACTAGGCAGACGGTTAGTCGACAGGTCAAAATTTTGGATCGCCCTTTTGGTCTAATTTATACATCTTTTTTTTAAGAATAAATTCAGTAACACAAAAAGCACCTAAATCCTAAAAGTTTACTTAAAAGCCATACTTTCAAAACTCGAAAAATACACAAGAACATGTTTTCAGTATTCCGTATCAAAACTGAAAAACAGAATACGTGTGGAATCACTTCGGTGTCTGTCTATTACAGTCGATGTTCTCCGAAATTTGTCACAAATATAGAAATTGATGGTCCAATCGCAGCCATGTAATTTTAAACGTTAAATGTTGACTTAAGGGGTTAGCCTTGAGGGATAAAATCGGAAGTAAAAAAATTCAAGGTCATCGAGTAGAATGTCAAATGAAAGCCTGTGAAAGCACCAGTTCAATAATATATATGATATAATACGAGTACAAGCTTTTCTTTCTATTATTTTATAAAAGTTATCAAAAACACTCTCCCGTCGCCCTATCTCTAATAGTACCAATCAAAAAATTTCGAAAAAATTCTAGAGTATCCTCCAGTGTAGATTGAATGAAAATTATCACGAGTAGTGCTTTACCTTTGATAAAAATTTTTTAAAGCAATCACGTCACGGAATACTAATTGCAAAAGTCTGACTCGCACTTGGTCAGTTTTTTTCTCTATGAAATTTTATTTGTTTTTACATCCAACCAAGTTCCCCATTCTTCTTTATACATATATAGTTAGAATCACGATGATGGTACGTTAAATTGTATTTGAAAAAATAATATTTACTGAATCCTGAATCTTTAAAGGAAGATGGATTGAAAAGTTCACGGCCTCACCATAAAATAGTAGTACCCTCAATAAATTCATACTTTCTTTGGTTGTCACAGTGTAAACTTTTGTTGCTGTAGAATTTGTGGTTTTTAGGTTAGAACGCGTTTAATGAGGCCCAGTCCCGCGTTTTGGAAAAATGGAAAAAATCGAACAATGTGCGGTCACCAAGTACCTGTTTAAAAAAAGGTTAACACCAAAGGAGATCCACGATTATATGAAAACAACACTAGGGGAGTCTGCTGCGTCATATACCACTGTGAAAAAATGGGTTGCAGAATTTAAACGTGGACGAGAGAGCATCGAAGATGACCCTCGCTCCGGCCGGCCCACGACGTCTACGACTGAAGAAAATGTCGGCAAAGTATGTGATCTCATATTGAAAGACCGTAGATTAAATATCAGGGAGATTGCAGACACTATAGCAATCTCGTATGAACGAACACAAAATATCATTGCCAACGAACTCGGATTTTTTAAGGTTTCCGCTGGGTGGGTCCCTAGATTGCTTTCAGTTGAACAAAAAGATCTTTAAGGCCGATCCGCAAGATTTTCTTAACAGGTTTGTGACAATGAACGAAACCTGGGTTCACCACTATACTCCAGAATCAAAACAACAATCCAAGCAGTGAAAAAAATCTGGTGAACCGACCCCAAAAAAAGCGAAGGCAATTCTGTTGGCTGGAAAAGTGATGGCGTCAGTTTTTTGGGATGCTAAAGGTATTATTACGGTGGACTACCTTCCGAAAGGCGAAACAATAAACTCGACTTGCTATTGCACACTTTTGCGTCGTTTACGTCAAGAAATTAAAAAGAAACGCCCAGGATTACTAAGAAAGACAGTTTTGTTCCATCAGGACAACGCTCGCGAACGCGTGTGAACACACGTCTGTTGAATCTATGGCTCAAATTCGTAATTGTGGTTTCAAATTGCTGCCCCACCCGGCTTATTCTCCTGATTTGGCACCTTCGGACTTTCATCTGTTTCCAAACCTAAAAAAATACCTCGGTGGCCAGAAATTTTCATCAAATGAAGAAGTCGAAGCTGTAGTTAACCAGTATTTTGAAGATCTTGAGGAATCTTTTTTTCAAGCACTTGTGAAAGCTTTGGAAAGCAGGTGGAAGAAGTGCATAGAGCTAGGTGGAGATTACGTCGAAAAATAAAAATATTTTTGTATGTATTTTATTTTGTTTTCTTGACTAGGCCGCGAACTTTTCAATCCATCCTCGTATATAAGGGTTTGTCACATTATTATTTTCAATGAAAATAGTGACATTGTTTTATACCTTCCCGCTAAACCAAAAGTAGAGAACAATCTCCTTATTTTTAATGAAATTTTCTATGTATTGGAACTACTATTATTAATAATTCAATATCAGGAATTGGCTGTTTTTTTTTAACATTTTGCTAAACGTAAATTTTAGTTTGCACCATAAAAGTCAATAAACCTGTTCCTGATTTCTTATACAGAATGTTCACACCTAAAAGCTTTCCTAGTAGGAAAAGACATTTTCGTCTCGCTGGTTTTCTACATAAGAAACTCGATTCTCATCGCTCGTGTCGCACGCACCACTCATACCACTCACGTAGGAAAAAACCTAACAGTATTCCAATGCCGAAAGTGATCAAATGTATTAAAATTAGCAAGTAAAAGGGTGAGTTTCATCATCAGATTCCATTTCCCTGCCCAGGTAGATAACTTGTCGACTGTCCCTCCCCCCCCTACCTTTTAAATTTATAAAAATAATGGCACAAATCGTTTTATTATTTCTCAAAATATTCGCCTTCAAGATTTATACACTTTTGCGTGCTTTCCAACAAATTCTCGAAACATTTTCCCGACTCTGTAATTGGTACCTCAAAAACATGGTTTTGAAAGGACTCCCCCTCTTCTTGAGGTGATGAAAATCACTGTACACGCATTTTTTTTAATATTCAGGACTAAAAAGAAGTCGTTAGGCGATACATCAGATGAATACGGCAATGAGATATTAATTCGATGTTTTTCTCCGTCAAATAATCAATTATTTGACGTGCTGTGAGAGAGCTGACACTGTCATGATGAAGAATGATGCGACGTTTTCGGTTGTTTTTCCTGATTTCATCGATGACTTCTGGCAATTAAATTATTGTATACCATTTAGCATTAACTGTTCCTGACCCTCTAAAGCAATAGTTGCAACATGTCCAGAACAACCAAAGAAACAAGCGATCATATTCTTGGAAGTTCTTCGCGAACAAACCACTTTAGTTGGACTCGGTTCATCTTGGAACATCCAAACAGTTGATTGTTGTTTAGTTTTGGACTGGAATATATCCAAGTTTCTCTCCTGTTACGATGTTGCATACGGATTTTGCATGTCCTCGGTCGAATTTTTTGAGCATTTCCTTACACCAATTTTCCCGAGCCTGTTTTGGAGTTTCGGTCAAATTATGCGTAATCCATCAGGAATCAGCTAAATGTATATGCAAAATTAAATGTCTCTGTCTCACGGTAAGTCACATGTCGATCCTCTTCAATCATGTTGCGCACAGTATCGATGTTTTTTGGAACGACAACCGATTTTAGTCGATCTTCACGAAATTCATCGCTGACGGAAGCACAACCATGACGAAATTCTGCAAACCAATTGTAAACAGTCTGTTGTGTTGATGATTCATTCAAAAGTTGAACGTAACGATTCGAGGCATTGTTGTTGAGTTAGGCCTTTACTAATATCGTAAAAAAATCATCCAACGAAAACCTTCACGTGAAATTTCCATTTGTTCACAAAACTCTCACTGTAAACAAAACTACTCGGCCAGTTTTTGAGCTGCTACTGTTTTAACAATAACAAATGTCAGATTTTACAACAATAGTAATGTCACATCTCAATAGCGCCATCTAGTGGTCGTCTGTAAAAACTTAAAAGACGGCCCTCGTAACACCAAAAATTGAAGTGCCTTATCTGTCTTCACCAGTATATTCCATAGTATTGTACTTTTTGTGTTCCCGTATAAGCACTTGAGGCAAAAAACTTCTTAACAAACTTATCAAGATCTTTTATTTATACTTTGATGAAAAGGGAAAAAAAATAACGAGCTTTTCTCAACAACAACTAAAAAAAAACATTTTCAGAAAAAGCGCCAGGTATTCAAAATACGTTTATTGACTTTACTTAATGTGGAATTAAAATAAAATTTTTTACTCAAACTTATTATACGAGCCCTTTTATCATTATTTTTTGTGTTCCTGTGTTAATAATAACATCCCGTTATACTTCAATAAATTATAAGTCTATTAGTGTAGTTTTTTTTTGCTTTTCTTTACTGACTTTTTTACCTTTATTACAAATATTTCTTTACAAAGCAATGAAGTATTTTAGTAGATACATTGAAAATTATGAAATACTAAGATTTCAATTTTCATTATCATGGAGCGACTTTATCCATTCTCTTGTGGTCTGGCTCTTTTCCTTATTACCCTTTATCTAAAAGAGCGAAATTTTAATAGAAAATAAAATACAGACCAGTAATAATTGTTCCAGTCATTTATTTCAATCGGCATACCTTCTCTCAGCTTCGACACAGAGGTTGGCAAGATCAAATAATACGCTAAATGAGCTGTTATATAGGTATTAAGGATATTGTTGAAGGTCTCAGTCACTGCGGCTTAAATATTTTTAATAGTATCGTATTACGATGCTGTATCAGCAAATGTAGGCGAGGGAAAAAAAAGAAGTCATGCAGTGCTAACTCGCATAATTAGAGCGAGTAATCCAACATATAAACTGTATCACAATATCGAAACGAACCAGATTAAATCACCAATATCGTCTGATGGAAGTTTAGGTATTTACCAGCATTAGATTTTGGAATTTCATATACTCGCACGAGAATGAGATTCGTTAGCAGCTCTGCCAAGAAAAATAAATGCTGTTTTCTAGACATCAACATCTCAGAACATGTTAAATCTATCCCATCAAAAACAGAAAATGTAAAAAAAAATGCCAAGTCTCGCAACGCAGTCCTTCCACCACAAAAAGTTGTGAGATCTCATGTAAAACCAAGTCAGTTATTTTAGTTAGTATCATCATCATAAATTGTTATCTATTTAGTTACCTACCAACATTTATAGTGACCGTATCAATATTAGACATCTTTACTTCTATAATAAATATAATGACTTGGCAATCGCACGGCAACATAATCACATAAGAATAATCTACTATTTCGATTGCTAAGTAAGTCTAAACAGTGCACTTAAGAATAAAGTATTTTAAATAGTAGATTATTCTTATGTAATTATGTTGCCGTGCGATTGCCAAATCATCATAGAAATACAGATGTCTAATATTGATACGGTCACTATAAATGTTGGTAAAATAGATAACAATTTATGACAAAGTTATTGAATAGGTGCTTCAATAGATATTAACCAAATTAACTGACTTGGTTTGACCTGAGATCTCACAACTAAGTAATATTTCTTATACGTCAGTTATGGATTTTCTTAAAGCCCACTCCCTGTCTCTATTGGTTTTTCTCAAAGGCTGTGATGTAACAATTTTTGACAAGTCTGGACGATAAGTGCTTCTAAGTCGATTATATTCAACGATTGCGGACTCCTGAGCTTTGATACTACCGAAGTCGACATTAATTAGATGTAATTCCCCCAGACTTGTCACTCTCGAAACTGCCACGTATGCTTGACCGCATGTGAACACTGAAGAACCGATGGCCATCAGTGCACTGTTTAGACTTAGCGCCTGACTTTTGTGTATGGTAATAGCATAGGCTATACATATCGGAAACTGTTCGCGATGAACATAAGCTCTATTAGTAATTTCAAATTTAGTTTTGACTGGACCAAGCTCGTAAAGATGTTCATTATTAAATGTAATATGTATTTTTTTTTAATTTTATTTGTATTTTTAGGATCAACCTTTACTCCTTGTACTATACCTATAGAACCGTTGAGTAAACCAAGACTCACGTCAATATTTCGTCTTAACATGACTCTTGCTCCTATTTTAATAACTATATTCTCTTCTAGCCCTGCTGTCATGGAAGCATCATCTTCATACTTTTTTATAATTAAAATATACTTAAAGTATTTCACTTAACTATTTTTTAATTACACGAAGTAGTATTATTAAACGAATATATTTGATAAATGAAAAATATTATTAATTATAATATATTAATTAATAAATAATACAAATTATTCATAATGATGGATTTTTTAGTGATTAATTAACTTTATACGACGTATTATTTACCGGGACTCACGGTTGACCTTGCATTATGCTATATATGGCTGAGCGCTGCGCGCTCTCCGCGCTCTATCTCAAAAACGGTTAAGCGTATTAAAAAATTTGTAGGGAATTTTATGCTCTATAATTTTCATAATAGATGCAAATATCATTGAAACCATAGGAAGCGAGATATTTGCGAAAAACCGATTTTTGTGACCTTTGACCTTGAATATCTTAAGACGCGGGCACGAGATTTTATGAGACTTTTGCGACAACTTTTAGAATGCCAAAATAAAGGTTTATACAAGTTTACAGCTTATTATCTCTCATTCCGAGGTGGACCCTCTTTTTGGCTTAAGTGACTGTACAATTTAGAAAACGGGATTGAAATTTCGGGATGTTTCAGTTTGTCCTTCCTTTATAGGCTAAACACTAACTAAATACAAAATTTGAAGTTTGTGTGTCTGCTAGAACTACCTTAGAATTTTGATGATCTGTGAGTGTGTCAGTGACAAAATTAAAGAACTTCGACTGGCGATAGTTCGTAAACTATAAGGTATAAATAGTAGATCATTTAGAAATATAGCTAGTATGTCCTCTTGGTCACTGAAAATTCAGGCTTCTAGCCTTATCCACAACGAAGTTACAGGGGGTAGAAAGTGCCGTGAGTAGCTTCGAGAAAAGGATGGTACGGCTGTGCTTTCTGCTCGACTTGGCGGGGGCACTACCGCGCCCCCAGATACGCATACAATTTTACATTAGTGTGTCTCAAATTTTGAGTAGAATTCAAGATCGGTAAAATAAACTGGAACAACTGAAATTGATTTGATTCCGTTATAGTACATACAAATTATGTTAGAAATGTAACGGGTATCCGGTCTACCTGGCCAAAACCGAGTATCTGGCTGATTTCGCCGGGTACCCGGTTTGGCAGGATACTTTATTACCAGGTCGGGTATCCTGCCAAATTTTTTGAGCTCAATAAAACCAAATTAAAAGTAATATTTATTTCAAAATATGCATAAGCGAAACATTTTAAGCATTAGAGCAACAACAAGCCTAAACTATTGATATTAATACAAAACTTACATTAGAATATTTTAATATTTCAATCGAGCAAACGTAAATTGTGATGTAGATAGGTAATCAGCCATCACAAAAACCTACTTGCTTTACGATATATCAATGACAAACTTAAATAAGAAATGTTCTATTCTGTTTCTACTTCCTCTATTCCAGTCGTCAGAGGCAATTTTTGACGAAAAGCTCTCATTAAATGTTAACAGGCTGCATTTTGGCATACAGGTAGTTTTTTTTTAAACATAGAATACGATAAAAAAAAGTTCTCTGCTTGTGTGTGTACGCTAAGCCTAGAAAATCGGTTTTTTGGCTAATTCTCGAAAAATAAAAAAGATCGAAAAACCAATAGCATTCCGTAAAAGAACGGGAAATTTTCCGAAAAAATAGTATAGAGATTATTTTTCTTAGTATTTAGTAATTTAAGAAAATTATTTAAAATAAAATAACTAGTTTAACCCCTTCAGTTGCAGTGAGAATCATGCTTCCAACCTCATTTATGATTAAATCAACATTTCTGTATACCGTTAAATATTTTGAAATTGGCTATTAAGGGATTTCTCGGGATGCTGATTAAGAATCCGATGACAGATTTGAAAAATTCAAAATGATGGATCCAATATGGTGGCTAGAGAGTACGTAATTCATTTAATTTTCCAATTTTCTTTTTAAAATGTTTCTAGGGGTGCTGATTAAGAATCTGAAAATAAATTTAAAAAATTCAAAATGAGTGATCCAAAATGGCATTTA
>CM032453.1:38625848-38958348 GCA_019049505.1 Pachyrhynchus sulphureomaculatus | reverse complement strand
GATGTTGCATATATTATGTTCTTTGCTACATGATATTGGTCCATATTTAATGGTTTGGGCAGTGTATTGCAAGAGAAATGTTGCATTATATGTATATGTATGTGTATATATATATATATATATATATATATATATATATATATATATATATATATATATATATATATATATAATATATATATATATATATATATATATATATATATATATATAAATATATATAATATATATATATATATATATATATATATAAATATATAAATATATATATATATATATATATATATATATATATATATATATATATATATATATATATATTATGGAAGATTATAGATAACCTGGCCAGAGAACAAATGTATGAGTTAAAAAAAAACATGTAAGTCTGATAAGTGGTTCTCAATTGTCAAAAAAAAAGCTCGCTAAAGGACAGAGAGACAAACGGAGAGATGTTGCATATATTATGTTCTTTGCTACATGATATTGGTCCATATTTAATGGTTTGGGCAGTGTATTGCAAGAGAACGCGCTAGCGGCAAACTTTTTTCAGACTTGATTCACTATTATCCTCACTGCTTATTCTTTTTGTTACCTAACGTAATAAAATATAACCTATAACCTGGCCAGAGAACATATGTATGTTTTTAAAAAAAAAAGCACGTAAATCGGATAAGTGGTTCTCCATTGACAAGCGCAGTAAAGGACAGACAGACAGACAGAGAGATGTTGCATTTTATATATATTATAGATATACAGTATACAAGCTACGTAAGCGTTGCACAAATGACAAAAACAGTTCGGGCTGGTGGCGCTACGCGCCCGTTTCTTCTCCGATCACCATTAACAAAACTCCTTCGAGTAATTTAGAATTTTTGTGTTTTCAATAACTATTTTCTTTGTACCTGGATATTTAGATGAAATATAAATACTTTATACTTAAAGCTTAGATTTTTATTCTTCATTTCCCACCTTTAAATATTTTTTTATTTAAGTTGTATGATTAATAATAAGCAAAAAATACGTTTATCATGACCACTTTTTTAAAAGCAAAATTACAAAAAAAAAGAGAAAGTTTTATTATGTGTAATGATTTTCTAATATCAAGTATACTTTTAACTGTAACAAAAAAAAATGTCCTACTTTTTTTGACCATTTCGTACTGGTTTGAACGTAAAATTGCCGACGGCCCACTGCAATAGGCAAATGTTCATACTTTAAAACTCAATTTTTAAATAACACAGACAATGTGGCTATTTTTAATTATTATTATATTAAAACCTAAGGTACACGTACATATAATAATAATATATACACGAGGATTTTTTTCAGTACTATGTTTTATTAAATATTTGCAACAAAATGCAAACAAAAATTTCGTTTTAAATTTTACAAATTATAAAGCAACAAAAATATAAACCGTTAGTATCATCGAAAAGCTAAAAGTCTTCTCCTCAAAAAGCTATCTTTTAATTTCTTTTACACTCTGAAAACAAATAATATCGATTAACCTTCGAGCACCTATCCCAATTTTTAATAAATTCTTACGCTAAAAAAAATCTGGAAAAAATCTGTATACTATATGAGTTTTTCTCTTTCACGTGGTGTTGGTGGTGGTTTTTCGATATCTTTTTTATTTTTCAAGATATTACCGAAAAACCGAATTTTTTATTTTATTTTGGATTATGATGGATGGATACTGTAAACCCCTGGCAACTGGGCTGTGACAGATATTAGCGAATACATCCCAAAATGTCTGCTTCTATTTTTTACGGTTTTTTGGTACAATTCATTTTTTTAAAATACTCGGACATCGTCCGAGGAGTCTAATTTTGATGCGGCATCTTCATCGGGTTCAATATTTACTTTTAAAGGTATTGCTTGTTTTATGTTGAAATCTCTTTTTTAACCTGCTCGTTGTTAATGAAATATGCATATTTAAATCTCGCATCTAGAAACGTGGCAATTACATAATTATTATGGGTTTCAATATTTGCTCTCTGACTCAAGTAAATTATGCCATATATGGTACATACCAAACGATAAACCTTGATTTCCATTAAATATTTATTTAGTGGCAAAACTGATTGATTGATATTATACACAGTGAACCAGGGAAATATTTGGTAGTTTATCCAAAGTGATATAATAACTCCAGTAACATTTTAATTAAGTTCCACTGATTTGGTGTCAAAAAAAAAGTGAATCATATTCAGCAGCAAGCAAGCTGATAGCTCTCCTTTGTTCAAAAAGCCTTTCTAATAGATAATATGTGAAATTTTAGCGTGTAGATACATCTTGTACCATTTTCTTTACTCCAAAATTTCTTCGGATTCGTTCTATTTTTATTCTGGAAGAAGAGGAGTGGTTTAAATGAGTTACGATCCTTCTTCCGACACTTATAACATCCAAAACAGACCTCGCACTTTTAGAGAGTCGAGTACTACCAGTTGTTGGGTATGTATAATATTTACTCCTATATCTCTTTTTTAATGTTAGCTCCACAAGTTTAGTTTACCAAATTTCTTTGAGTTACCCTGTACAAATAAAATGAGAATGATATGTACACCGAGTTCACCTTAACTTCGTGCTAAATTTCCTAACAAAATATTTGACGATTCGGGAGTAATGTCGAAACAAGCAGAAAACAGATAAAAATTCCAAATTTTAAATTTCTGTGACACCATAGTTAACACTTGTAATTGCCTTTTTCTTCTCTTTCTAGCCGTTTCTGAGATAAGGTGATAAAGAGGACAATGTTCAGCATTTCATAACCCAATAACGGCAGCAGCAGCAAAATAAGTATCATATTCCAATAGCAGACAAGATGAAAGAGATTGACTAATGCTAGTTCCGGAGTTAGCAGTGTTTCTATTTAGCAATATACTGTTAATAGTGGTATATATTAATATCCTATTTACCTGCGGCCATACCAGTACTATTAGATTTTCAAGTGGTGGATTAGAAGTTTGGCGGTTTCACATCAGATGTCGCTAGGTATGTTGGCTACAATATGTTTGGAGATATTATTAAATTTTCGTTGCTGCCGTTGTTGCGCTTCCAATATGCCAAACATTGTCATCTTCACCTCGACTGAAAAGCGAATGATAGCACGTCCCAGTTTCCTGCTTAATTAACCATACGCTCGAGTTGTCCATTATTCTAGGATCGTCCGTACTTTTAATGCAAAAACAAAACCTAGTGACCGCGTTAACATATGTTTTAAAATTTATTTTGGAGAGCATGCTCATGTGAACAACAGCTTTTATACAGTTGTGACTGAAAACTGAACTTTGATATTCATACTAACGCTCGAATGCAATTTCGAGTGGTATATTAACTACTGAAAAGTTTTGTAAATGTTTGAATACCCTCGTAATACTTATTGACATCGTTCTAGTTGTGGCTTTACCGTAATAGCAGCTTTTGTGTTTGACAATAATTTTACTGATTCTAATGTACCGTTCCAAAATTATAATGAAATATTTAATAATATAAAGTCAATATCACTAATGCTTTTGTTATTTATAAGCCGATTTCAACTAATCTTTTTGAAATTATAAAGTTATTCTTGAGCTAAAGGAAGGTTGTATGCGAAGGTTTTTAAATAATAAAGCAAGATTCTCAAGAAATATAAAATTAGATCGTATTATCGAAACAAGTAAGTACAGAAAACTCATTTTTGTAAGGCAATTGGCTATTGATTAGTCATTCGTAGCCGTGAAAGTTTTTCTATTGCATCATAAACTTTTGTTAAAATTTGCATTAAAAAGAAAAAAAGACAATTTCCACTGTACTATCAAATTTAAATTGTTGAATCAGTTAGAATCTAATATTCAGTGTTTGTCTTTCTTACAGAAAGAAATAGAGAAAATATAATTATAAACAAAACTGAAAAATTACAGAAACATTATGATCATGTCAGTACACCAGCAAATATTATACGATAATACCTTTACACTCCACAACAACTTTTAATTTTGTCTTCTTCTTCTTGTCCCATCTGTTCACATACGTCGAGGTCTCTGCACCATCTCTTCGGTTTATGTTGAAGGTGTTATTCTCTGCTAGTCGAAAAATGGACGCAGCGTCTGGAACTCCACACCAGTCTCTGATGTTCCGGAGCCACTAGTGCTGCTTTCTACTGGGTCCTCGCCAACCCTTCATTTTTCCCTGGAGAATAAGCACTGTGGGACATGAATCTGATTTCTCGTTCAAGATTGTCTAGAGCCCCCAATTATTATGGAAATCCGACAATTTTTTAAAAAAATACCCATAAGCAAATTCCAGATAAACCTAAGGAAGCCGATCTGCAAGATATAACGTCGAAATTGCAAAAAGCAGCATAAAACCGGAAGGTGAAATTTTGAAGTTCACGTGATTTCAAGTTTATGCGTTCAAAATTGTTTCATCGGGAGTTTCTGGGGTCGCTGAATCTATATGTACCCTTTTAAGGGGTGAAAATGGAGATTGGAGAGGAAGAAATTACGATATTAACCTGAGTTAGAGTTTCGCGTTAAAAGCTGGTTCTTCGGAGGTTTGTGGGGTCATTTTGATCATATGCGCCCTTTTGAGTGGTGAAAATAGGAGTTGGAGGAGGAGAAATTACGATATTCTCCTTAATTAGAGTTTCGCGTTCAAAAGTGGTTCCTCGGGGATTTCTGAGGTCGCTGAATATATTTTCCAACCCCCATTTTTACCCCTCAAACGGGTTCATATGATCGAAATGACCCCGAAAATATATTCAGCAACCTCTGAAACCCCCAAGTTTTGAAGGCGAAACTCTAATTCAGGAGAATATCGTAATCTCTCCCCCTCCAACCCCCATTTTTACAACTCAAAAGCATGCATATGATAAAGATGACCCCAAAAATGGATTCAGTGACCCCAGAAACCCCTGATGAACCAGTTTTAAACACGTAAACTTGAAATCACGTAAACTTCAAAATTTGACCTCTCGGTTCCGTACTGCTTCTTGCAATTTTAAAAAATTTTGAGGTTATATTTTGTAAATCGGCTTCCTTACGTTTGTTCGGAATTCCCTAATGAGTATTTAAAAAAAATGTCTGATTTCGTTAATAATTCAGGGCTCTAGACAATTTTGAACGAAAAATCAGATTCCTGTCCCACAATGCGGCCCTTCGAAGCACTTTTTCATTGGTTAGGTGTTCTGTCCAAAAAAGTCGTAGCAAAAGTCGCAGTATCCATAGCTCGAAAGCTTCGATACGTTTCAATGATCTCACTTTTAACGACCATGTCTCTACACCATATAAGAGGACCGGCTAGACACAGCATTTTATTACAGGCGCAGGGCGAGTGGCAATTATCTTTGAAGCGGCATATTTTTCAACTTAAGAAAGATATCCTTTGAGATGTCAATCCGCAGTTTAACCTCCCCATCACAATCCCATCGTTCGAGCCAAGATATTTGAAATTAGTAACCCTTTCAATCTCTCGATCCTTTACAAAAATTGATACATCCCCTTGGGGATGTCTACTAATCACCATCATTTTGGTTTTCCCAATATTTATACGTATAGCATATTTCTCGCTAATATCATTCAGCTTATTGATTAGAATTTGTAGATCTTCCATGTTATTGGCAACTATTGCGGTATCGTCTGCATACCAAATTAATTCTGTACAAAATTGAAAATCGCCTAATAACGGAATACTGCTCCCATATTTAGGGCTCTGCGCCCAAGCATACACTGCATTTGCTCGATTCTATTCAGAAGAGAGCTGATCGCCTAACTGGAGGACCAAAACTCCCAAAAACCTTCATTCCTTGGAATGTCGGAGAACGGTTGGCGACTCGAATCTCTTCTACTTTCATGTAAAAAATATTAGATGGATGTAACCCGCTTAATTCCTCTCGCATGCCAGGATTATACGTCGCACTAATACATCACATCTATATAAGGTTCAACTTATCAATCCTCATCTAACCCTTCTCAAGTAGTCTTTTATATGGAGAACCTCATCCCATTTATATGGTTTGCCTAGGACTGAGTTTCCCACGTATTCCAATTTATAGTGATTCAATAAAAGAATCAGCCATAGGATTGTGGGTACGGTGTCTGCTTTCTACGCAGCGCAGGAGAGCCGAGTTCGTATTTAGGCTTGGAAAACAATAAATTAAAAAAAAAACAAATTACAACGTCGCCTTTCTCGGGAAAGTAGTAATAAAACTCCCATAGTATCATGCCATCTTAATCTTCTTTCTTATCCCTAGTACCTCATATATATATATATATATATATATATATATATATATATATATATATATATATATATATATATATATATATATTTCATCCTCGGAACCTAAAACTGGGAAAAATGCACCTAATACCAATAATATTTGACATTTATTGACCCTCAGCAATTTCACCTTCTCTTCTGGAAATGATATTACCTAAGAACTATAAATCTTTTTTCACAACAAATACTATACCAACTTTAAACTCGATATCTCATCTCGTTCAAGAGTTATCGTGGTAATAGTAAGACGTCCGCAAATTGAAAACTACGTTTATCTAAAGTATTCTGTAATGCCTATCCGATCCAGATGTCAATCATTCTGGCTACTATGAGTTTGTTCGCTGCGGCACGGAATAGTCCTGTTGTTGTTACTGAAAACCACGTCGTTGGATTCTCCAGCCAAGAGATTCTCCGTCGGCCTGGGCGACGCTTGCAATATTCGCTGTAACAGGCCGTATCTTCTTTAGTTTCTCATTATATGACCGAGATATTCGAGTTAACGAGTCTTTATTGTGGTTTTGGTTGTTCAAAATCAGCCTTAAACTGTAAGTCCGCTTTGTCTATGGAACACGCAAACAAGCACCAACCACAGGCCAAAGTGAGAGGGTCGCCTATCTCCGTATCAAGAAGATTAATTGCTTTTTCTGAACACGCGTCGCTCCTCTAGGGGTTTAGGGATTTCCTTGCAGCACATAGATGTGTCATGAATAAACTATGAGAAAAATGAATTCTCAATTATATTATCCAAACAATAACACCTCCTACCTCAAAAAAATTACTAATTCGAACGGCTTTACTAGCCAAAATTAGTTTAATTAATTTTTTAAACCCGTTGAAATTTAGATGGTGTTAGGGTATATTATTAATAACTTGGGTCTATAGTAAATTAGACCGTTGCGACTGGCCTTAAGCCTGAGAATGGTAATCCTTAGATCTTCACAGTAGCTTGTGTTATAACTATATAAATCACTGCGATAAAGATAATTAATACGGCTTTTGTAGGATAGTATAAAAGTATGAAAAGATAGTGTTTTTTAAGTCATCTGCCTAACACATAGGCTGAAAAGTTTTTGGTCTGACCCATAGATGTCGCCCTCTTCAAAAAATCCATATGATTTTTAGAAAGTACCAACCTTCAAACGATACGTGACAAAATTTCATGACATTTCGACGATTAGTTTATAAGTTACAGTGATTTTAGTGACGCTACTTTTGATATTTTCAAAACAATGGAAAAAATCGAATTTCGTGTGTTGATGAAACACTATTTTCGATGGGAAAAAATACCGTTCGATAAAAGCAATGGCTTGATAAGTGTTATGGGGACTCTGCCCCTGGAAAATCACTCATAATGTACAAACGCTTAACGCTCTGGACGCCCAAATGAGGTGGTTACACCGGAAAATATCAAAAAAAAATCCACAAAATTGTTTCGGATGACCGTAAAATGAAATTGCATGAGATAGCTGACATCCTAAAGATATCAAAAGAACGTGTTGGTTATATTTTACGTGAACATTTGGGCATGAGAAAGCTCTATTTGAAATGGGTACCGCGTTTGCTCACAGTGGAGCAAAAACAACAACGTGTTGATGATTCTAAGCGCTGTTTGGACCTGTTTAAGCGCAATAAAAAGCATTTTTTCATGCGATATATGACAATAGATGAAACGTGGATCCACCACACCGGAATCAAATCGGCAGTCAGCTGATTGAACAGCTGCCGGTGAAAGCCGCCCGAAGCAACCAAAGACACAACAATCGGCTAAGGAGATTTTGGTCTCTGTATTTTGGGATGCGCATGAAATAATTTTCATCGACTATGTTGAGAAGGGAAAAACCATCAATAGCGAATATTATATAAAGTTATTGGTGCGTTTGAAGGCAGAAATAGCAAAGAAACGGCTCCAAATCAACAAGAAATAAGTGCTCTTTCATCAAGACAATGGTTACGGCAAAACTGCATGAACCGAAGTTCGAATTGCTTCCTCATCCACCGTATGCTTCAGATTTGCCCCTCAGAGACTATTATCTATTCGCAGACCTCAAAAAAATTCTCAGATGAAGAAGTTATCGCCGAAACTGAGACCTATTTTGAAGGCAAAGACAAATCCTTCTACAAGAAAGGTATAGAAATCTTAGAAAAGCATTAGACTGATTGTATCGCTCTTGAAGGAGGCTATGTTGATGAAGAAAGTCGAATTTTGCAAAAAAAAAATGTGCTTTAAATAGCTAGACCAAAAACTTTTCAGCCTACGTGTTAGCTACAGAAGGAAACTTGTACACTAATGCAATTAGTCCGGCGTTTTTTGAGTTATTTCATTCAATAAAAAGAAGACATGTTTGTGCCTCAAAAAACGTTGCTGCGTTTCACTCATCATCTGCGGAAAATTTTCAATCCCTAAAATCTTTTTCCAGATGTTGAAATAAAAATAATCGAAGGAAGCTAAATAAGGGCTATTCTGAAAAGATAATAAATATGGACATCTGCAACCATTTAAGAAAAATAGCCCCATGGCTGGAGAAATGGAAAATCAATTTAAACGAAAGCAAGTGCGAAGAAATAGTTATCACTAAAAAAACTAAGAAGTATACAAACATAAAAATAAATGAACCAATACAAATTAATGACATTCAGATACCTATCAAAAAGCGCCTGTAGTACCTAGGTGTCATTATTGATTCAAGATTGAAATTTTATCAGCACGTCAACCATATATTGCGAAAAGCATTCGTTGCTATGCAAAACTTATACGCCTTAATAGCACCTGTTTCTCAGCTCAGCTTTCAAAATAAAGCAAATAATAAGACCTGTGTTGATGTATGCTACGCCTGTATGGTACAGTATATCAGATACACGGGTAGCTCGAATACCATTGCAGAATAGGATACTCAGATGTGTAGCCTCCGCGGGACGATACACTAGAATAGATGACCTACATGACTTAACTAACAAACCAAAAATAAGACAATACATAACCGATATATCAGACAAATTCTACAGACACAAAACACAAACATCGTCACTAACACACGACCTTGGCAACATACGAGGTGCATAATCCGATACACAAACCGTTGTATTCAAAATTGCCAATTTAGTTTGAAGACCTGGCTGAACAAAATTAAAACCAGTCCAGTAGTAACGGAGGTGACTGAGTGAACAATTCACCCAAGTAAATATAAATGTTCGAACAACGCAATTAAACACTTTGGAGTATCTCGAGCGGTTGCTCTGATATATCCAAGGCATTCGACCGTGTTTGGCACAATGGATTTTTGGCTAAGCTATGCTCTTCTGAAATGTCTGAAAAGTTCTATTTGTGGCTCTCATGTTTCCTCAAGGAGCGTTCTTTACGAGTGGCAGTCGATGGATTCCTTCACTATCAACGCCGGTGTGCCCCAGGGCTCCATACTGTCCCCTACTCTCTTTCTCATTTACATTAACGATCTGCTGGAAAAAACTGGAAGTCCAATCTACAGCTTTGCAGATGACAGTACGTTTATCTCTTCATTCACTTTGAACGCTCGAACATCAGCTACTTAGACAAACATCTGCAGATAGCAGGAAGTCATTCAACTTATCAAAAACCTGGAAAAAATGCTATCTTGGGGTGACAGTAACCAAGTAGAATTTAACGCTACAAAAACCCAGGTGGTAGTTTCTGTAGCGTAATGTTGCTGAACCCGACATAGTTAAGTCAGGGTACTCCATTCCCCTAGCATCGTCACTAAATTTGTTGGGCGTTAATTTGGGAGTAAATATGTCTTGGCATGAACATGTTGCAAGCATAGCAAAGAGAGCTTCTTGAAAGCTGGGAATAATATTTCGAACTAGAAAGCTTTACACTCCCCAACAACTGTTAATTCTGTACAATGCTCAATATAGATTAACTATGGAATACTGCTTTCATGTTTGGGGCTCTGGTCCCAAACATACATTGCAATTGTTAGATTATATTCAGAGAAGAGCTATTCGCCTGATTGCAGACCCGGAACTGGCCGGCGGCCTTGATTCGTTGGAACGTCGAAGAACGGTTGGCGACTTGAGTCCATTTAACAAGTATTTTCTTAGAAAGTGTTCGATGGATGTAGCCCGCTTAATTTCTCCCAGAGTGGTGCTTGCTAGAAATACACGTCCCGCTAATACTTCACATCCGTATGAGGTTCAGCTTGTTACTCCTCATACAACCCTTTTCAAGCAAAGGAATGAGGTTCTCCATATAGGAGAACCTCATTCCTTTGGAATAATTTGCCCAGGACTGTGGTAGTAGTGCAATTTACAGCGATACAAGACCAATGTAAATCGTTTTTTTTTTTTCGCACACTTGTCGCTGTAGCTCTTTAGAGTTTCCCCTGCAGCATATCCGCTAGACCCATAAAAAAAATGTAAGTAATTTTAGATTTAATTTTACAGTGCAACATAACAATAGTGTAGTGAAAGTGAAGTGAAAATATAAAAAAAAAAAAATTAGTCATAAAAACCATATATATATATATATATATATATATATATATATATATATATATATATATATATATATATATATATATATATATATATATATATAAGAAAGAGGAAGGACAGTAACAGGGCACTGGCAACAACATACATATATATATATATATATATATATATATATATATATATATATATATATATATATATATATATATATATATATATATATATATATATATATATTCATATATATATATATATATATATATATATATATATATATATATATATATAACAATTGCAATATTGTAAATAGTAAAAACGAATGTAAATAGTAAAAATATAAGGCCATTGGCACGCACCTGCAAAAATCAAGTTGAAATCAACTATGAAGAAACAAACAGAAACAATAAGCAACAAAAGACTTTCAATTAATAACAAACATCACCATTCTGTGAAGATATCTGAAAATAATGAACACAAAAGGGTACCTACCACTCGGCAAAACACCTGCTAACCGAAAGGTTATTGTATAAATGAACTAGCAGTGCCCACGGCTCCGCTCGCGTGGACTTGAATCACTATTATTGTCACTGTCTATTCCTTATGTAACCTAACGTAATAAAATATATCCTATAACCGGGCCAGAGAACGTATGTATTTTATAAAAAATCACGTAAATCGGATAAGTGCTTTTCGAATGATAAGCACAATAATGGACAGATAGACGGACAGAGAGACGTTGCGTTTTATATATATTATATAGATTATTATTATTATTATATATCCTGGAAAGAGAATAAAATGTATCCTGTAACCTGGCCAGAGAACATGTATGAACAAAAAAAAAACATAAATCAGATAAGTGGTTTTCGAGTGATAAGCACACTAACGAACAGGCAGACAGACAGAGAGACGTTGCATTTTATATATATTATATTCGTTGCCACTGTTATTGTTCCATATTTATTGGTTTAGGTAGTGTATTACAAGAGAACGTGCTAGCGGGAAACTTTTTTCAGACTTCACTATTATCGTCCCTGTTTATATATAAAATATATGCTATAACCTGGCCAGGGAACATATATATGAAAAGCGCATTTAGGACAGACAGACATTTTATAAATATTATAGATATAGATCTCTCTGTCTGTCCGTCCGTTAGTGCTCTTATCACTCGAAAAACACTTACCCGATTATATCCTTTTTTTTAAACATATATATGTTTTCTGGGCAGGTTATAGGATATATTTTATTAAGTTAGGAAGGTAAGGAATAAGCAGTGACGATAATAGTGAATCAAGTCGGAAAAAAGTTTGCAGCTAGCGCGTTCTCTTGCAATACACTGCCTAAACCATTAAATATGGAACAATATCATGTAGTAAAGAATCTAATATATATAAAATGCAACGTCTCTCTATCTGTCTGTCTGTCCGTTAGTACGCTTATGACTTGAGAACTACTTATCCGATTTACATGTTTTTTTTTTTAAATTCATACATGTTCTCTGGCCAAGTTATCTATAATCTTCTATATTACATATAAAATGCAACGCAATTCATTATGAAAAATTCCTTTGCAATACCAAAAATCTGTCGTCATTTAGATATGGATAGCCCTTATGAATCCACTGCGTCGACTCCTGCTTCATGAGATCATTCACAGAGTACATCCAAGACTTGTCACCTATGACAATTCGTAAAAAAATCTTTCACTGTTGTATAAAGCAGGCAAATATTCTTGATTTTTTTTTTACTTTCCTCTCTAGTTCCTGCTTTAATAGAAACTGCAACCTTTATATTTCTGTACGATCTTAAAAATTGTAGTTTCAAATACTCCAGCTTCTTTAGCAAGAACTGGGATATTCATTCAACAATCTGACAACAGCAAATCCTCAACAATCGTGATGGCTTCCTTAAACTTGCCTTAGCAGATCTCTTTGATCTGTAATCATCCTGGATTGAGTCTTAGCCCCATCGCCTCAAAATTTAAATTTAATTTGCCCAAGACTGTTTCCCACCGAGTTTTTTTTTTTTTTTTTTTTTATGGGTCTAGCACACGTGCTACAGGGAAATCCCTAAAGCGCTACAGGAGCGACACGTGTGCGGAGAAAGCGATTCACGTTGTTCTTGAATCGCTGTAGATTATACTCGATGGGAAACACAGTCCTGGGCAAACTATTCCAAAGGTATGATGTTCTCCATATAAAAGACTGCTTGAAAAGCGTTGTACGAGGAGTAACAAGCTGAACCTCATACGAATGTGAAGTATTAGCGCGACGTGTACTCCTAACATGCACCGCTCTGGGAGGAATTAAGCGGGCCACATCCTTCGAACACTTTCCATGAAAGTACTTGTAGAATAGGCTCAAGTCGCCAACCGTTCTTCGATGTTCCAGCGAATCAAGGCCGTCGGTCAGTTCCGGGCCTCCAATTAGACGAACAGCTTTTCTCTGGATAGAATCCAACAAATGCAGTGTATGTTTGGGAGCGGAGCTCCAAACATGGGAGAAGTAATCCATATTTGGTCGAATTTGAGCTTTGTAAAGAATTAACAGTTGTTGTGGAGTGTAAAGCTTTCTGGTTCGAAACAATATTTCCAACTTTTGACAAGCTCTCCTTGCTATGCCTGCAACATGTTCATGCCGGGACATATTTGCTCCCAAATTAACGCCTAACAGATTGAGTGACGATGTTAGAGGGGTGGAGTGCCCCGACATAATACAATTTACACCGATTCAAGACCAATGTAAAATCGCTTTTTTTTTTTCCGAACACGCGTCGCTGCAGCACATGTGCTATGCCCATAAAAAATCTTTGATTTACTCTTATAACATAATGTGTTTTGTAGAATGCTGATATGTAACTATTATACATAGATAACTTAAAAGAACACCCACATCTTTCGATCATCTCAAACATTGCTCATTTTTTTTACTTTGACTGGTGTGAGATCTTGTGAATAATTAGCTCTTTTGTTTGTAGGGTCATGCATTTAGCGGAAAAGCCGCACGATCTACTAGTAGGTCTTATCTAAATGTGGGCTTTTTAAATTTTAAATATATATTTTATTTTTATTATTTTTAGAATTTTTTCCCTACGTAAGGGCCCTTCTCGGAAAAATCAGGTCCAGGGTAAACCACCACCCTCCCGAATAGATAAATAGATACACCGATAAAACTTTGTAGGTCAGTCAGTTTTTTACGAATGCAATAATTCCCTAAACGTAGTTTAGAAAAAAGAAAAATTGGAATATTCATTGCTCAAACTACATAAATCGGGATAATATAACTGCTAAAAAAAAATGGTCCTTCCTGGGTACTTAGTATGAATATATGTACATTATTCTGCTACAAATTTTCTACTTATAAAGGTATTTTTATTAAAATGAAAAATTTAAAATTTCACTTAAACGGGAACAAGAAAATAGAAAATGTACAGCCCCCGCCTCGTTAAAATTTAACTATCCTTTAAGCTCTTGACTAAAGAAATTTTTGTTTCCAGTTCAAAACCGTTTAACTTTTATGAACAGTTTATAGTGGATTAGACAGCGAAGCGAAAAGATTAAAGTGATTTGTTAATTTCTATAATTTTTATGTTGCAGCATGCATAATTTAGCCATAAAATAAGTATTTCAAGAAAAATAATAAAATTTTTATTATTTGTTTAAAGACGTATTTGTTTTTTGTGCTATTTTTGCTTATTTATTAATAATATACACAATTTATTTTCCTAGTAATAAAAATGTCAGGCAAAGGAATTACTTGGTCGTCAAATTAGTTGGTTCTGGCCAACCTAGATTCGTGGTACAGTTCCAGTTTAAAATACTGTTTTATTAATTTAATTAAAGTATATTTATTAATTTAATTAAAGTATATTAATTTAAAAAAGTACGAGGCTGGTTTGAAAAGTCCGTGCAAAGTCCGAGAGATGGCACCACCGGCGCGTATCGAGGTCATGTTTAGTTAGTAGCATCTCTTGAATGAACGCACACCAAGTTTCAGCCATATTGGTCTATTTCTTTGTGTTTGGCATTCGTGTGAATCAAGGAACTCGAGTGATTTTCAAGAAATGGACGAAAAAGAATTTCGTGTGGTGATTAAACATTACTTTATGAAAGGCAAAACGCCTCAGGAGACTAAAGAGAAGCTTGATAAACATTATGGTGACTCTGCACCTTCGATTAGAACAGTTTATAAGTGGTTTCAAAATTTTCGGACTGGCCATATGGGCACAAGTGACGCTGAACGTTCTGAACGGCCTGTGGAAGTTTCGACTCCAGAAATCATTGATCAAATCCATGATATGGTGATGGATGACAGAAGAGTTAAGGTGCGTGAGATTGCTAGTGCTGTGGGCATCTCGACTGAACGAGTACATAATATTTTGCATAAACATTTGGACATGAGAAAGCTATCAGCAAGATGGGTGCCGCGATTGCTCACGCTTGACCAAAAACGGAATCGTGTGAAGTGTTGCAAGGATGGTTTGCAGCTGTTCCAGAAGAATCCGAAGGACTTTAAGCGTCGTTTCGTCACTGTGGATGAAACATGGATACATTACTATACTCCTGAGACCAAACAACAATCTAAACAATGGGTTACCAAGGGGGAATCTGCACCAAAAAAGGCGAAGACCGTTCCTTCGGCCGGAAAGGTTATGGCGACTGTCTTTTGGCATTCGCAAGGGATAATCCTCATCGACTATCTGGAAAAGGGTAAAACTATTACAGGTGAATATTATTCATCGTTATTGAACCGTTTGAAAACCGAGCTGCAAGAAAAACGCCCGCGATTGGCCCATAAGAAAGTCCTTTTCCATCACGACAACGCACCAGCACACACCTCAGCAGTTGTGGTCGCAAAATTAATGGAAATAGGATTCCAACTCGTTTCACATCCCCCCTATTCTCCAGACTTGGCTCCCTCGGACTACTATTTGTTCCCTAATTTGAAGAAATGGCTGGCGGGACAAAGATTTTATTCAAACGAGGAGGTGATTGCAGACACTAATGGATATTTTGCAGACTTGGACAAATCCTATTATTCGGAAGGGATCAACAAACTAGAACATCGTTGGACGAAGTGTATAAGCCTAAAAGGAGACTATGTCGAAAAATAAAAAAGGTTTACCCCAAACACATAAGTAGTTTTTATTTTTGCACGGACTTTTCAAACCAGCCTCGTATATATGGCCACATGCATAGGTAGTAATTGTTAGAGAAATACAATAACGTTCGTGATAGCACTTTGATACACCATTTCCGTGATTGCTGCGCTTTCTTACCGGGTAAACTTTTAAATGTTGCTTAGAGCTAGGACTCGCACTATAAATTTTAGTTTTGAAAAATGCCCTCAAGAAAAAATTCAACTTATTACCCTTATTGGACGGCCAGAGAAGTATTTGCAGTACGTAATGTCGCTCGATCCTATCGAAACCAGATATTTGGATATAACCATTATTATTTGGTAAAACAAATGTGAACAATTGTTGTGAGTCTGGCATCCCCAAAAAAAGGACGAGTCGATTATTCCACATGTCGATAATGTAAGGCTTTTAATGCTTCAGTTTTAGAAGTATCTGATTCTCATAATCGTAATTTTATTTATTGGCATGGTGAAATGTACCTTTTCCGTCAATCAGATATTGGTAAATGTTGAGAAGTGTTCAAACGTTTTATTAACTAAGTTAAACCTCTGAGCAGTATCAGTTAGCTTTAATTCATACATCAGCTATATTTTTCAGAGATGTAGACTTAAATTTTTACAAAAAATGTATTGTAACGCATATATTTACGACACTTGATTGTTCCCCTGTTGAGAAGTTGGGATTCACGTAAATAAACACTCGAAAATCACTTCTTGGCGTTCTTAGTCGCCATTAGAGTCGAACGAGTTTCTTCAAACTTCTGTACCCATTCTTTAATTAATTTCATTTACGATATGTAAATGATACTGAACGCTCAACTCCTGCCGCCGTATGGTCATACAGTTATTATTTCTCGTAAAACTCTCGCCCAAAAAATCACGCTTCACTCCGTTGAAACGCTCCATATTGATTTTCCAAGGGCCAGCAGTTACCTTCTGGGTCTCCACCTTGCCCCTGCTACCCATTACGGTCGCGCTACGTATACTTGTACTTATTTACGGAGCAGTAATTATTACAACAGTAAAGCATGAAAAACTTTGTGAAATACTTATATCGGCACAAATTATTCCAGCAGATATTCGCATCATAATGAATCTATACAAAGATTAGAAAGCACATGTTCGAGTAGATGGACGGAACATGCAAGAAATTGAGATACTTTGAGGAATGAGACAAGACGGCGTTCTTTCCCCGTTGCGATTTAATGTGTATTCGGAGCACATATTTAAAACGGCTTTTGAACATTCTGATATGGCCACAGTAATAAATTCATCGACTCGAATGACACAGTATTGTTAGCGACATCAGAACAACAACCTCAAGAGGTGCTAAATAACGTAGACATAATTAGTGAGGAGTACTGGCTCACAATAAATACAAAATAAACCAACTCAATGGTAATAACTGAAAAACAACTCATCCCTCAGTTGGCTTTACAACTTAACGACCAAACTATTGAAAACGTATGTCAAGTTCACTACTTGGGATCGATGTTAAACAATCGAAGTGACTGTCTCCAAGAAATCAAATGTCACAGCCTTCGTCAAGATGAGACAAATATGCATACATATTGTTCGCCACACACATTAAAATAAAAATAAGGCTGTTGCAATGCTATGTGTTTTCAATGGAAGCTATGAGAAGAATCGCGGCTTTCGAATGGGTCGAGTCTCTTGGATAGATAGAGTGACCAATATGACCGTCCTTGAACAAATGCAAAAAAGAATAGAATGCATTGATACTGCTCAAAAACGAAAATTGCAATACCTGGGTCACGTAATGCGAAATGCCAAGTATGGCTTTCTGTAGTTGGTACTGCAGGGCAAAATCGAGGGATGGAGGAATGTGTCCCGCTAGGTAGACGACGTCTGTCTTAGTTGAAAAATTTGTTAGATTGGCATGGATTAATGTCCGCCCAACTATTTAGAACAGCGGGTCATGATAGTGAACACTCTTTTTAAAAGAGTGCGTACCTGAAGAAGAAGAATAATTACAAGTCATTTATATTTTTATGATTTTTTTTCAAATTTATAAATAATTTTACCATATTTCTATCTTTTAATTTCATTTAAATTTGATTAATAACTACGCTACATTTTTTTTTCTGTTAAACTCTAATTTTATCAGCCGGATCTAAAAAAGCTTACCCAACACAACGTCAATATTGATTAACGAGTACGAAATAAACTTCAATTTAAGCAATAAAAAAATACGATAAAAAAAGTTTGTTTTAATTGCCCTCTTTTGTTTTTGTTAAAAGCGGAAAACGAAACGTAATAAAACAGTGGCAAATAAATGCCGGGTATATATCAACTCAATGTTATTACTTCTATTTATTATTTACAGTAAAAGATATTTACTCAACTTCGTGCAATTAGTTCTGTCGTTCCAATTTTCATATATGTTTCACTGGCACAAAGCTAATATTACACTAAAAAATTTGTTCGGTCACTTAAATAAAAACAAAAAAAAGTTGTATGATGCAATTGAAGCCGGTTTCAGCCACTTATCCTGACGCAATATGGTTTAAAAACTGCGGAATTCTTTTTCACCTCATGTTTTACATATATACCAAATTTTTTTCGTTGTTCGTTCAATGTGTTATGGCCGCAACAGGCATACAGATTAACGAAAATTGGAAACAGTTTTTTTACGTAGTGATTGTTCTGCTAATGAGTTAATATTTGACGTGAGAGTTTTTCAGCCATACAGACGCAGTTTTTAATTTCGGAATCTGCTACCAGAGAAAATAGTAATGACAGAAAGCATTAGCATTTTTAAATCCCGTCTTAGAAATCTAAGGTTTTCCACTTAAATGTTATATATTAGTTAATTAGAAATAGAATGAAGATGACAGTCATAGACAGAATATAATCAAAAGGGCTCAAGTGGTTTAGTTACCTGTTCCGGGTAACTGATTTAAGATGGCTAAAAAAGATATTTTAAATGTCGCTGCCAAGTAAACGTGAAACACTACGAACACGCAAATCCTGAAATAAGGGAGAAACTGCTTACGAAAGAAAGGCTTGAAGAGGGCAGTTGAATAGACAAAATTATAATATTGGTTATTTTATATACTTTAGTAAACTGTGTCTTAATTTACTCAAAATCACGCTGGATCGCGTCCTAATTTTGTAAATAATGTGTTACATATTCTCGAAAACCACCATAATTTTATAAAGAACTAGCCGTGCCCGCGGCTCCGCCCGCATGAACTTGATTCACTATTATCGTCACTGCTTATTCCTTATGTTACCTAACGTAATAAAATATATCCTGTAACCTGGCCAGAGAACATGTATGAATTAAAAACAAACACGTACATCAGATAAGTGATTCTCGAGTGATAAGCGCACTAATGGTCAGACAGACAGACAGAGAGACGTTGCGTTTTATATATATTTAGATTTTTTTTGTTAAACATTAAGTTAAGAATTAAAAAAAAAACACGTAAATCGGATAAGTGATTCTCGAATGATAAGCACACAAACGGACAGAGAGACAGAAAGACGTTGCGTTTTATATATATCATAGAAGATTATAGATAACCTGGCCCCAGAACAAATGTATGAATTAAAAAAACACGTAAATCGGATAAGTTGTTCTCGAGTGATAAGTGCACTAACGGACATATATATATATATATATATATATATATATATATATATATATATATATATATATATATATATATATATATATATATATATATATATATATATATATATATATATATATATATATATACATACATATATATGTATATATATATACATATATATATACATATATATATATATATATATATATATATATATATATATATATATATATATATATATATATACCATATATATATATATATATATATATATATATATATATATATATATATATATACCATATATATATATATATATATATATATATATATATATATATATATATACCATATATATATATATATATATATATATATATATATATATATATATATATATATATATATATATATATATATATATATATATATATATATATACCATATATATATATATATATATATATATATATATATATATATATGGTATATATATATATATATAAATAGAATCAAAGGCCATAAATACGACAAAAAAAACAGTACAGCTCTTACGAATCATGAAATGAATAAAAGTCATACCTTTGATTTCAAAAACATCAAAATTATCAACACCGAATTAAATACAAAAAAAGAGAAATACTCGAATCCGTACACATTCAGATGACGTCCACTGCAATAAACGAAAAAACAGATGTAAATAACCTAAAACGTATCTACCTACCAGTCATATAAAGTCCTTCAAGTTAAGTGGTTTGTTTGTTGAAAGTAAAAATGTGTTTTTGACAGTGATTCAAAATTAACACCCCATAAAATGAACTACTTTCTAAGGTAAGGCCCTCATTAATGTATACAGTTAAGTGTCTTAAATTAAAAACTACGAAAAGCTACAAATATTTTAACCCCGAAATACACGACAAACTGATTAATTACTTATCTATATTTAATTCTTCTGTCATCTTTTAGAGCAAATTTTGAAGAAGACCTCTTCCGAAGGTCGAAACGTCAATAAATATATAACAAATCCAAGAATAGTTTTAATGATTTAATTCCAAGAACACGTAAATTATAAAATATATATATATATATATATATATATATATATATATATATATATATAAATATACCAAGATCAAAGAACGTTACACTCAACAAAAAAAAAAATATATATATATATATATATATATATATATATATATATATATATATATATATATATATATATATATACATTTTTCATTATTAGAGTACTTAAATTTATTTTTCGGGTAATCCGTTTTGCATGCCCGATAACCTAAAAATTAATTTTGGCATAAGTCACGTGACCGTTGGTATGATGGGAAATTTGAACAAACTTATATGAAATCATAGAAAGTCGGGTTAAGTGACAGAATAACTCTATTATTTTAAAACATACTTTTTTAGATTATTTCGATCTAAATATTATGCAAAAAATATAAATTTCCAGCCAGGAGAACATAAAAAAAAATTTTAAAAAAATGAAAATTTGTTATATTGTCTAGCTAAACGAATAAATATTAGATTGAAGTAAAAAAAAAGAAACGATCAACTGAAAATTATTTTTTAAGTTTATTTGCAAATTGCAAAACTTTTTTTTAAAGCAAATTTTGAAATTTTTATTGAAATTTTGCATAATGGAAAGAAAGGAAAATTACTGAATTGTTTAGAACAGGTAGAAATTAACCAGAAAAAATCCTCAGGTTTATTACTCAACGATTAATTAGATGGAGGAGGGTCTCCTTTATTGAACTTATTCTAGGTATTATGGTAAATATTGTTAATGAATTTAGTACTTGTAATTAGGTAAACTATATATTCTGTAACATACTTTGTTAGTTAATTTACATCGTGCTCCAGGAGAAGACACAGTGTGTCGAAACAATTGTCAGCAATAATATAATGAACATAAGTGGTGATCTTAAACAGTTGTTTAAATTTTTATTCCTAGTTAATGATCTAATCTGTCATAAACAGCCTGAACAGAGTTTTGCAGAAAATCCGGGGTGATCTTCATATTAAATTCTTTGTTGTAAATCTTGTACAGTTTCAGGTCGACTTCGGTAAACTTTTGTTTTCAAATGACCTCATAAAAAAATCGAGTGGCGTAAGGTCGGGACTCCTTGCAGGCTATTTTACAGCACCTCTTCTGCCTATCGATCGATTAGGAAAACTTGCATCCAAATATCTACAAACATTGATTTCCTAGTGAGGAGGTACTCTGTCCTGTTAATACCACAGATTCCTGTTAGGGGTATCCAAATTATTTTCATAGGGAGAAAGACCTGCACAAGTTGGAATAACTTGCTCTTGAAGTAACTATAAATACCGCTGTGTTGTAAGATTTCCATCGATAAAAAAGGGACCAATGATATGACGTTCACAAATCCTTGCCCATACGTTTATTTATTGTGGTCTTTGAGAATGTCGATTTTTCAGTGGGAATTCTCAGTAGACCAGTACCAGCAGTTATGCCTGTTAACTTTTCCGTTAAGACAAAATGTGGCCTGGTCAGAAAAAAAATATTTTGAATTAGGTTAGGATCACTATTGATTCGTTCCATCGTGACCTCGCAAAATTCAACTCGTCTATCATAGTCATCTACATATAATTCTTGCAATAGAATGGGTGTGTATGGATGCAATTTTTCTTCATTCATTATACGACTTATGTTATGGTCTAGGCAAAGCTGACGAGTGGCTGTATGGAGGTTTTCTGTAATTTCCAATAAAACATCTAACTTTTTATGATCCCTTGTTTTAACTTCTGGAGGTCCAGATTTAGAACAATCCTTAATATAATCTGATTGTCTAAATCGTTTTAATGTTTTGCTAACTACAGATTTGGTAATAGGTTCTCGATTCGGATATTCTGCGTTAAAAAGATCACACACCTCCTGTTGTGTTCTTTTACGGTCTCCGTAACCAACCATCATTAACAAAGTTATTCTTTCAGTTTCTGTTAAATGTACTATTACGCTCAAATTGCAATTTCACAAAATGCAGCAATAAAGGCTTTTGTGAGTATATCATTTTTGACGTCGTTACCTAACAGTAAATGTTTGACACAAGCCAGCTTAAAAAAAAATTATAATTTGATCTCCTTAATTTCAAATATCAATAATTCCAAAACAATTCAGACATATGGTATGTTAGACAAATAATATCTAGAATTTTTAGTAGAACTCAAAAATAAAATGATATACAGAGCTTTCCATTTTAAAAAATTTAAGATGGTGTAAGTTCTTCGAACTGACAGTTCAAAACATATTATTGTCAACGTCAGCATGTGTGCCGTATAATACCCTATAACTTTTATTTAAACATATTTTTGATACACTGATTAATAAATGCTGTGGAATCATTATTTCATACATATGGGGCACCCTGTATATAGCTGCCATTCTCTTGTATTATTCACTTATTAACCTTTAAAATATTTTTTCTAAATATACATACTTTTTGCAGCTCCCTGGTGTATGTCACCCCTTAACTGTAGTGATAAAAATTGTAAATTCAAAATACTGATCTGTTTAACATAAACAACAAATACATAAACTAAAACTAGCAGTGCCCGCGGCTCCGCTCGCGTGGACTTGATTCACTACTATCGTCACTGCTTATTCCTTATGTTACCTACGTAATGAAATATCTGCCATTATTTCCCCATATCTCCCATTATTTCTCCTTATCTCCCATTATCTCTACCTAATTTCCATTGTCTAGGCTTATCTCTGCTCATCTCCCATTATTTCTCTTTATCTCCCATTATTTCCCTTATCTCCCATTATCTCACCTTATCTCCCTATATCTAGGCTTATCTCGACTTATCTCGCAATAGTTCTCCCTATCTCCCATTATTTCTCCTTATCTCCCATTATCTCACCATAACTCCCATTAACAAGACTTATCTCTGCTTATCTCCCATTATTTCTCCTTATCTCCCATTATTTATACTTATCTCCCATTATCTCACCTTATCTCCCATTATCTAGGTTTATATCGAATTATATAGAACATATGTATGAATTTATAAAAACACGTAAATTGGGTAAATGGTTCTCAAGTGATAAGCGCACTAACGGACAGACAGAGAGACGTTGCATTTTATATATATATATATATATATATATATATATATATATATATATATATATATATATATATATATATATATATATATATTATATTCTTTCCAACATGATATTGTTCCATATTTAATGGTTTAGACAGTGTATTGCAAGAGAACGAGTTAACGGTAACCTTTTTTCCGACTTGATTCAGTATTATCGTCACTGTTTATTCTTTATGTTACCTAACGCAATAAAATATATCCTATAACCTGGCCAGAGAACATATGTTTTAAAAAAAAAAGTACGTAAATCGGGATAAGTGGTTCTCCAGTGATATGCGCATTAACGGATAGACAGACAGAGGTACGTTGCATATATCTATAATATATATATATATATATATATATATATATATATATATATATATATATTATATATATATATATATATATATATATATATATATATATATATATATTATAGATGTAATAAAATATATATCTATAACCTGGTGAGAGATGAGAATTTAAAAAATCACATAAATCGGATAAGTGGTTCTCGAGGGATAAGAGCACTAACGGACAGACAGACAGACAGAGAGACGTTGCATTTTATATATATCATAGATATAGATTATTATTATATAAACTGGCCAAAGAATATATGTATAAATTTATAAAAAGACACGTAAATCGGATAAGTGGTTCTCACGTGATGGACACTAATGGACAGACAGACACACAGAGAGGCATTGCATTATATATATATATATATATATATATATATATATATATATATATATATATATATATATATATAAATATATATATATTATAGATTATAGATTACAAATATTCTCTGCTACATAATATTGTTCTATATTTAATGGTTTAGGCTGTGTATTGCAAGGGAACGCGCTAGCGGCAAACATTTTTCCGACTTCATTTACTATTATCGTCACTACTCATTCCTTATGCTACCTATCGTAATAAAATATAGCCTATAACCTGGCCAGAGAACATATTATGTATGTTTTAAAAAAAAAGTACGTAAATCGGATAAGTGGTTCTCCAGTGATGAGCGCACTAACGGACAGACAGACAGAGAGACGTTGCATTATATATATATATATATATATATATATATATATATATATATATATATATATATATGTGTGTGTGTTTGCCGATATTAGGACTTTATAATATTCCACTATCAATTAAAAATCGTTTTTAATTGCGTAACATAAGATTTTTCATATAATTTCCCAAAGCAATAATTTATATAGTTTCTCACCCAAGTAAATAAGTAATAATTTTTCAAAATTCATACATATAGAGATTATAATTTTTAATATATTTGTGAAAATACATTCATTACGCGTTAATAAACATCAAAAATATTAATACTAATAAAATTACTACTAAACTTTATAGCAATATGACAACAAATATTACGTTGTTGGTCTAACTATTGTTAAAAGTTTCTTATCGTTAAAATGCCATCCAAAACTCCATTTAAACGAAACTGTGAATTAAAGTTCAGTTTTTAATCAAAGGTACACGAAATCTATTATCCACATGTGCATGTTCTCTGAAATAAGCTGAAAGTGCTAGAAATAAACTAAACTCTGATGAATAAAACATGTGTGTTTTGCTGGATATTTTCTGTATACATCTATACAACAGTAAAATGCTAAATACACGCCAAGTAAAGTTAACCTATTAAATTTAATGTATTTAATGTTTTCATCGCAACATAGGACACGTATCTAAAAAGATGCCGAGCTTCTCACGAATATAAAGAAATAATAGCGTCGAAAACAGCAACCTACATTAGTGCTGTATTAGCTGTTTTATGATAGTTATTTGATCAAATTCCTAGTTTTAATGGTAACCAACAGTATCGCAAGAACTAATATAAAAAACTCATTAAGCGAATTAATTTGTACTAAAAGGGGAAATGCAGACAAACTAGAACTCATAATTTCAGAATTCAAGCTGCTGGCATGTAGAAATTTTCCAAGACTATCGTAAAATTTAAAGTTTAAATATTTTTAAGCTCTTCTTTATTTTAAGAAATACATACAAATGATTATTTGCGTAACATGTTCCCATAATTATCTTGTGGTTTATACTAACATTTACTATTCTGCCTAGAATCTTATTAAATTTCTTGCTGATAGAGTGATTTTCAGAGAAGCTTAAAGCATGGATTATCCCCGAGCCCGAGAGATATCTTAGCCATTTTGTCATTGATATAAGAGAACACCAAATTTTGCCGAATAGTTTGGAATTCAAATTTTTGCATTTGAGAAAAATAATTAATTAAAAAAAATAAACTGACTTCAAGAAAGCATAAAATAATATATTTTTTCATCTTACAAAGTTAGTGCCTTTCTGCCTACAGGGGAAAATATAATAAGCCTAAACAAAAATCGCAAGGAATGTAATCCATATGTAATTAATACTAATGCACAAAATATAAAACGTAAACATTTAAACAAAATTTTAAAGTTGTCACAAGTTGCGATCGCTTATTTATTTACTTGTAGTTCTATACTAATTTGCAGACGAATTGAGGTTTAATATTATTCTTGCAATATATATATATATATATATATATATATATATATATATATATATATATATATATATATATATATATATATGTATATATATATATATATATATATATATATATATATATATATATATATATATATAGGGTGACTCGTGAGGTCATGTAGAAGCACGTACAATACTTTTTTTTCAAATATCAAAATGTTTGAAAAATTTAAAAAAAAAAACCGGTCAAGTGCAAGTTGAACTTGCACAATTAGTGTTCCGTACGTTGATTGTTTTGAAAATAAAAATTTTTGTTAGGGTGGTATAAAATGATCAGTGACTTCACAAAACACACCCCAAATAAGTTTTCAATAAAGTTTGTTTCCAATCTTTACTGAAAACTGGTGACCTTGAAATTCTGTTTTTTTTTATTTACCAAATAAATTATTAAAGGTAATGCACTCGTGATAATTTTCGTTCAATCTATACCCCGTGGAGAATATTCCAGAATTTTTTCAAAATTTTTTGATTAGTACTTTTCGAGATAAGGTAAGGGACAGCGATTTTTTAAAAGTAATACGAAGAAAAGTGTGCGCAAGTATTACATTATATACGAGTATATATATATATATATATATATATATATATATACATATATATATATATATATATATATATATATATATATATATATATATATATATATATATATATATACATATATATACATATTTTTACTCGTGTTTTCACAAGCTTTCATTTGACACCACACTCGATGACCTAGTAAAAAAAAAATTTTTTTCACTTCCGATTTCACCCCTCAAAACGAACCCCTTAAGTCAAAATTTATGTTACGGTGGTATAAAATGATCAGTGACTTCACAAAACACACCCTAAATGAGTTTTCAACAAAGTTTGTTTCCAATCTTTACTGAAATCTGATGACCTTGAAATTTTTGTTTTTTTATATACCATATAAATTATTAAAGGTAATGCACTCGTGATAATTTTCGTTCAATCTACACCCCGTGGAGAATATTCCAGAATTTTTTCGAAATTTTTTGATAAGGACTTTTCGAGATAAAGCCCGGGACAGCGATATTTCGCGAATTTTTAAAAATAACACAACGAAAAGTGCGCGCAAGTATAATATTATATATATATTTTTTACTCGTGTTTTCACAAGCTTTCATTTGACACCACACTCGATGACCTAGTAAAAAAATTTTTTTTTCGCTTCCGACTTCACCCCCCAAAACTAACCCCTTAAGTCAAAATTTAATTCTCAAAACTACATGGCTCTGATGAGGCCATCAATTCCTATATTATTTCCAAATTTCACCTTTCTATGTCAAATAGTTTCGGACAAAAATTGGGTGTGTGACAGACAGACAGACAGACAGACAGACAGACAGACAGACAGACAGACAGACAGACAGACAGACAGACAGACAGACAGACACCGAAGTGATCTTATAAGTGTTCCGTACGGAACACTAAAAAGGAGTAAAACTGCAGTTTACCAAATCATTTACCAATTCGACACGCATCTGAAAAGCCGTCATTGTACGAACTAGCTCAGGCGCAGGCCTGTGTTGCCAAACATATCATTTTCTTCAACAATTACAGATTTTCAAATTTCAGGTAAAATTATTCTAATTAAAAATTAAAAAGCATAGTATAAATAACTATAATTAATAAAACTTTTTGTCTATTATTTGATATGTTTAATAACACGCGAGAAAAACTGGATCATTATCCTTTAACAGCTGATTTTGACTATTATGTTAACTACGGTTTAAGTTTGAGCAAAATAAAAACAGAATTTCAAATAGGTATTTCTCTCAACTTTTCCAAAATTAATGCCGAAATGGTAAACGATTTTCTTATAAGAAATGTAGGATTTTTTTAGTGTTAAAGTGATAAAATGTATGTGTTTATTATTTTTATGTACCTTAAATATGCATCTATATAAAATACCCTAAGTTGTGCGTGACATATTTATAACTAAACCCGAACCACATAGTCTATCACATTTGCTGCTATAATATACACTTTTTACAAATTTCTTAGTTACCAACATTGTATTACTCTATTTAAATAACAAACCCACCTTTATCCACGACATATTGCAAAATTTGTAAACGTTCGCCGTAAAGAAACAAACTAAACTTGAATTTAACGTTTTGATAGAGGGCGCTGTCACTTAACCACCGCCAAGCACCGAGCCACTGAGCTGCCGACAAAACCGCGAATACCTCTAAGAAATCCTTTGTTGTCGGTCGACAAAAGATCCTTTGTCGGCTTTAGAAAAAAGTAAAGCTGGCATTTTTACAATGATGCAAATAAAATTTCTGTGAACCACATGTCTTAAAATTTTTACTTATTATAATATTGAAATATAAAATTTGTGTAATAATTTGTTGGTGTCACGAAGTAATTATTCTAAGAGCTAACAATTTTAATAATATTTTTTTATTAAATTTATTTAGAAAATCCTATTCAAATGTGAACAACACTGTAAACTTTACGTGCCGGTAAACGTTCGGCGATATTGTGCAGTTGTATGGTTCGCCAGTGACGGCGTAAAGAAAATATTCATGTCATCATTTCTTTAAGGTGGATTTTTCCTTTATTATTGAGATCCGCTATTTAAAGTGAATTTTCTGCAATTAGTCTTGGTACAAGGAGGCGCCAGTTCCAATACAGTGAATTCCATAACACCTTGTATACAGTAGTTGAGATTTTGAAAAGGAATACCTATCATATCTTATATTAGGTACTCTAGTAATACGCTTGTAACAACTAATTGGGTTTCAGTATCAAATTTTTCTTACATGTAAGATTTGCGCCAATAGGAACAAATAAGAACGGAAAAAGGACTGGTCGACCTAACGCTGCAATAAAACGTCAATGAAATTAACGTCTAACCGTTCCTAAAATTGCCAATCAGACACAACTAAAACAGATGGCAAAGGGCTAAAAGACATAAAAAACTGAACGATTGACCAATGGGATAAAATCCTTTGGACAGATAAATCGAAATTTCAAATTTATAGATCTATTAGAAGAATAATTGTACACCGCTCAACTAACGAAACTGCTTCAGAACTTTGCACTGTACCAACTATTCAGCAGGTGATGTCGTTATCGTTTGAGGATGTTTTGATGGCAGTAAACCCGGCAGTACAATGAAAATGAACAGAAAATTAAATGAAGAACGACACTTCGAAGTTCTACAAGAGCATGCCATGGCATCTAGGCTTAATATTAGTGGATGCAATTTTATCTTTCAACAAGATAACGACCCTACGCTCTCTTCAAGACGAAAAAAAAAGAAAAACAGATATCATGCAGAGGTCATCCCAATTTCACATTTTCCCTTAGACTGAACTAGTAACGAAAGTTCATCTGGAGAGTTAAAAATCGTTGTCGGTCAAGCAGAGTTTGGGCATACCCAAAAAAATAAATGGGAAAAATTAATCGCCCAGTATTTTAATAAATAAAATTAATAATTAAAAATAAAGGTGCTGATTTGAGCGAAAGTAACAATTAATAGATATTCTTTTTATGAGTATATTTATGACTGATTTTGCAGATATTGCAAAAAAATAAATAGAGAGAGGGAGAGATAATTAAGGCTTATTATTTCAGATAGAATGATATACAAAAGAAATATTTAGAATATTTATTTTCATAATATAAAGATACAAACAAACAACACTTAACCTTGCAGTTAAAAATTTATTTCAACGCGCGCGTATATATATATATATATATATATATATATATATATATATATATATATATATATATATATATATATGCAGTCTGTCAAGAAGTAAGAACGTGACCGCTCGTGTGCTAACAATGGCGCAATTACCTTAGTAAGTCTTCCAGTCGCCTCCTACATCAACCTGGCCTCTTCGAGGCATGCTGTGGACGAGATTTTCTGCATACCCTGCAAATTTTTCGAATCTCGCGAGACAACTGAGTCAAAGTCCTCAGAGTCTTCCCTCTGAGCTTTCTCTTTGCAAGGGACCAAACGGTCCACCTCCCCGCCTCAGTTGGGATTTTTACCCTTTTTCCATGTCCCAAGGATATCGGCGGGGATGTCGTAATACCCGTCAATGTCGTCCAAGTGCCGAAACATACATTTTTACATTTCACGGCGGCAGTGCTGCCACGGACGTTATTTGCATTTCTGCAAACAACTACTACCTATGTACGTGGCCAAGCCAAATATACTTATGTAAATTAATAAATAAGTATACCGACCTGCGGGATTGAACTCTTGACCTTCTGCACAGTAGCAAAGTACTACGCCACCGAGCCAGGGCCAGCAACACAGACTATATATATATATATATATATATATATATATATATATATATATATATATATATATATATATATATATATATATATATATATACATATATATATATATATATATATATATATATATATATATATATATATATATTTAGAGGAGGAGGATAATCTTGACCGACTAGTTAAACAGCAAACTTAAAATTCTTGGTGTATGCGGTCATGGGAATAGGGCTAAAAGTTTTTTACACCTTTTTAGCAACGCCAAGCTTTCAAATATATTTTATTTTCTTCTTCAGGGCTACAAATGCAGAAGATTATCAGTATTCTAAGGTTAACAACAGGAAAGCAACCCAAACTTATCAACATCAAACTACTTACTGCTAAGTGGTGCTTTTTGGATAATTCCTTTTAACAACAAACCACATTACTGTTATTAATTAGGAAAACATGAGAAAATTTATTTAACCCAAAGAAGACAATGACGTTGACATTTCGTTTAATTTTTCCAAAGTTAAATTTATAAAATTTGACATTAGGTTATTATTATAGAGATGTGTCTAATATATTTTGTGAATTTTCATTTTGCCAACCCATCTGCCATAGGTTCGAGAAAATTGTGCTTAAGTCATCAATGTCAGTTTTTTTATTAACAGAATTCGGTTCGAGGTGCATTTCTACCATTTTCCTAAAGATTCTCTTGTTGAAATTTCCTTTCCTACACATGATTTTGGATTCATTAAATTAAATTCATGTGAGAATTGATTACTATGTGAAGCAAATGCGCAAGAGTTTTTTCTTAAGTCTGTAATCGCTTTATGAGAAGTGACTCTGTCTTTTAGGACCCTTGATGTTTGTCCTATGTAGACCTTTTCACACTGAGTGCAAGGGATATTGTATACTACTTCCAACACTTTTATAGTTTCATCCTTATCTTTTAAATTAGTAAAAATATTATTAATTGTTTTTTATGTTTGAAGGTAATTTTTAAATTGGGTTGACTATTGAAAAGTTTAGTAATTTTAGTGGAAATTTCTTTTAGATAAGGAAAGGAGTAGTGATAAATGATTCGGTTTTCAAAAAGAAAAGCACTGATATGAGGAGTAAGATTATGTTCTTGTTGAAAGGTAGGTGATATTGAGTTAAATAATAGTTTGTTCAATATCTTTATTGGATAGGAGTTAGTCAGCAAAATATCTCGAAGTTTATTTAAGTTTTTAAGTCTGAAAGATGGATGAGAGATCCTCTCTATCCTGGATTTCAACCCTAAAATCGTATTTATTTTGATTTTCCCGGTGTGGGAGAAATGGAAGTTGATATACCTTCCTGAATAGGTTGGTTTGGTTTACCAATCTACAATGATGGAGTTATCATCTTTTCTAATTAATAAAGTGGTTTAGAAAGAGGTACTATTGTTTGTTTCCTCCTCGATCGTGAACGGAAGTTTGAGATAAAAGCCATTCTATTCTATATTCTAAGGATCTCATATGTATATATATATATATATATATATATATATATAATATATATATATATATATATATATATATATATGTATGTATTTGTATTTGTATTTGTATTTGCATTTATTTGCTTAAACCTTTTCTTACACTGACTGTACAAAGCAGTCATTTTTTTTACTAATGCTTTCTCTATTAATTTTTATTTTGTTTGTATATTTGTTTCTGTTTTCCTTTCCGTTGTTTGATCTTTAGTAATAAATATCTTAAATAACAATGATGTTTAGTATATTCCAATTTTTTCATTTATTGTATGGTTTTTCACTATTATGTTATCTAAAAACTACGTGCTTATTTACATTTTTTTTTGTCGTTTACCTCCCCGCCTGAGTAGGGATTTTATCCTTTTTCATATCCTGAAGATATCGGCGGGGATGTCTTAACACCCGTCAACGTTGTCGAAGTGCCGAAACAACGCGATAGTACTGCTACGGACGCTATTGCATTCCTGCAAACAACTAGTGTCTAGGTACGTAGCCAAGCCATATCTGCTTAAATAAAAGTATACCGACCTGCCAGGATTGGAACCCGAGAATTTCTGCAATGCAAGCAAGTACTACTCCACGGAGCCACGGGCCTTCACATGTCCTGGTATATTGAAAATTTTCCAACTTTTAGCCAAGACGATGTATTTAGCTCACCTATGGAGATAGGCGATAACAAGAATAAAAATGTTTCAAGGAAGACAAGACCAATTCTCCAAATTTATTCCGATATTAGAATATCCCAGCTGGAAGGCAGTTACGATTTCATTATTTTGTTATAGGTTATATCACAAGAGCTTCAAATTGTACCAAGTAAAGGGTCTTCCATTTGGGACTTGACAACTTTGAAATTTCACTGTGAACGCACCCATAAGCCAATCACCGAACTGTCAACGTCAAAACATTCAGTAAAGTCAACATTTTCATCATGGTGAAGTACACGAACGAACAACGTTTACAAATAATTAAAATTTTACTACCAAAATTTGGAGTCGGTGACTGCAACTTTAAGAGCGTTAACGCCAACTTTTGGTCGTAATTCTCGTCCCAGTAGACAAGCAATTCATAGTCTAGTGAAAAAATGTGAGTTAACATATTTGCTGCTGGATGTTCCCGTGCCAGTGAGACAACGAGTTGGTCGAAGTGGCCAGAATATTGCTGCCGTTCAAGCGTCCATCTCAAACGAACCAAAACAGTCGATTTCACGGCGTTCTCAAGAATTGGGCATCGCTCAGACCACACTATGGCAAATTTTGCGAAAGGATCTTGGCCTGCATCCTTATAAGTTAAAGTTAACTCAAGAACTTAAGCCACTCGATCATATGAAGCGACGTACGTTCTCGAATTGGGCTCTAGAAATGTTGGAAGAAGATGACCAATTTCATCGCAAAATCATCTTTAGTGATGAAGCGCATTTTTGGATAAACGGCTTCGTCAACAAACAGAATATGCGTTATTGGTTAGGTGAAAACCCTCATGTGCTTGAAGAAACATCACTTCATCCACAAAAAATTACTGTTTGGTGCGGTTTTCATGCCGGTGGTGTTCTTTTTCGTTGATGAAAATAACCGTCACGTTACAGTCAATGGAGATCGCTACAGAGGCATGTTGCAACGTTATTTCTTTGATCAATTGCATGGGCTAGACATTAATGATATGTGGTTTCAACAAGACGGCGCCACAAGCCACACAGCGGGTGTAACAATCGACTTACTGCAATCTAAATTCGGTGAACGTTATATCGAGAAATGGTCCCGTCGAATGGCCGCCTAGATCGTGTGATTTAACACCTCTAGACTTCTTTTTATGGGGGTACGTTAAATCATTGGTCTATGCTAACAAGCCTGCGTCGTTAGAGGAGCTCAGAGCCAATATTGAAAGAGAGATAGCGGCCGTTTCCGTCTAAATGTGTGGCCGAGTCATCGAAAATTGGGTTCAACGAATCGACCGCTGCAAACGTGCCCGTGGTGGACATATGAATGAAGTCGAATTCCATACATAAATCTTTTGATTGTACTTCAAGCCGATAGTAAAATTTGGAAATGTCTCAAATGGGTTGCGTTTTTATTTCCAAAAAAAAGTTGTCAAGTCCTTAATGGAAGACCCGATATTTAGAATAGAGTATACATTTTTGTTTTCCAGTAAAATAAAAACTATATTATAAATTGTCGTTTTTATTTAAGTTTTGCCTTTTTTCAAAAAAAAAATCTATAACCACTTTTTTTAATAAGCTGTTTGTTCAGAGAGATAATTTTCAATCTTGGAGTGCGCAGTTTGTTAACATATCCATATTATCATATTTAGTAAATTCAAAAATTTTTATTTGATCCTACACAGTAACTTATTTCGTCATTTTACAAATTCCTAGCATCGGAAGTCACACTTTAATTACCCATGACCTTTGATTCCCGGCCCTAAAATCTTACAATAAGTTGGTCTACAGGTCCAAAATTAGTTTTGAAAATACACCATATTATTTCGATAATCTGACGTCATCAGAAAAATAGGTCGAAAATGTCAGATTTAGTAAGTTGACGAGTTTCAGAAATATTTTAACACACTGCGTCACTTGTAATCGAATACTTTGTGTAGTTTTTCACAAATGAAATGTATTATTATTATTACTAATACAGTACATCGATTAAATCCTGGAGACATTTTAAAATTATCCATATAACCTTAACCCAATAGAACACATTTAAAATTATGATTCATAATAAATAATCCATAATTAACTTACTTGCAAGGGTCCCATACAACTACTCCCAAACCGGGGCAATCCACTTCATTAACAATCTCACATTCCCGTTTATCACATACGCAAGCCGGTGTCGAAAGTCCACCACAGAAAGCAATAAAAGCCACAAATGCAAACACGAAAACACTATTCATTTTAGCGTTAGTGAAAAAAATTTATTTACAAGCATTCAACTTAACGATTGAGCGTTTTAAAACGCCGCTTCTGATTCTAACGCAACGTTAATTTACATCGCAGAGTTACCGGCTCCGATTACGTCACTGAATGTTAAAAGTTGTACATAAATTGTTAAAACACCAACGGATTTAAAGGACCTTCGATGTTGCTACATTATTATAAAGTGGTAGTTATTGTCAAATTAATTACTAAACACTTTGTATTAAGTGGCTGATCAATTGAATATTTCTGTCACTTGCTTTAAGCCTCTTTTAACTTTTTACGAGTTGATAATTATACATTCCTGAAACTTTGCCGAACGGAACTGTATTTTAATCCTCCCAAAATTCCTCGAATCAAAATCCAAAATCTTCCATAAATACCAGAAAAGTTAATACACCTTTGAAAACTCGAAAACTTTCCTTAAGGAATCTTTCAAAAACCCATTCGGTTAAATCCAGCTTAATTCTTAAGCGAAACCGCTAAAACGCTTAAAACTCCTTTTGAATTACACAGGCAAAAACGCAAAGTTTCTTACGGAAACTTTTGCTGGGGATCGAATAATATTCCGCGTGTACGCGAGGGGTGAAAAGGTTGGAAATTCAGGGGTAAAGCGCTGGAGAAGGAGATCGAGTGACGACTGGATGGATTCGGAACGGTCTGTGATGCCTGGAAAAGTCGGGCGCACGCGCTGCGAAATGGAAATATTGTTGAAAATTTTTTTATTATATTGTTAGTTTTTTAAATTTGTTAATGACTAATTTTCTATTTATTCATAATTAACTTGAGCGGTCCGATATGATGGGTAAGTGTATAGATTTTCTTGAACAGAAATTACGGGTATAAAATATTTCAGAGCGGTATAATGTAACAATAGATGTTAAACAATTCAATGCTGTTAAAAGTTAATTCTTGGGTAGAAAACTAAGTAATTTTTTTAAAGTTTCCATGTGAAAATTTTATCATCTCTTTATTAAAGTTCTACAATATTTAGCTAATCACAATAAATGAATACCCTAGAACATTCTATGGCCAGATTTATATAAAGTTCTGGCATATTCTATTACCCAGTTTCTATAACGTTCTAAATGAGACACAGTCAGAGAAAACACTGTTTTTGTAACAATTCTTTCCACCTCTTTTAACATTTTAACTTGTAAGTACGAAGAGTTAATGTGTTTCATTTACTAATTTACATTGATCTAGACGAATCGCAAAGAGGACCAGATCTTTGCATAAATGACAATCAGCAAAATCTGTTTTTAATACTGACAGTACCAGTCAACCGATTTAGTTTATCTTCTTCCTCTTCTTCTTCTTCCTCTAGCCATTCTCTATCCTTTAGATATAGGCCTCTCTCATGTATTTCCATATGTCCCTGTTTTGAGCAATTTGATACCAGTTGAGCCCCGCGAATTTTTTAATATTATCATACCAACCTTGTTGAGGTCTGTCAGTTGTTCTTTTTCTTCCCATGGTCTCCATCAGGTCACTTTTCGTTCCATTTTCAATATTTCTGGCCATATGGCCAGCTCAATTTCATTCGAGAGAAGATATTCTTGACCCCTAATCCTAATCCATTTAGTTTGCGATCCCTAAGTCATATACCCAGCATTTTCCTTCCAATTGCTCTCTAATGAGCTTACAATCTTCTGATAACTTTCTTTGTCAGAATCCATATTTCGCTACCATATGTTGTTACTAGTAGACGCATTCATTATATATACTTTTAAGTCCTAAAACCTGTTTGGAGTCTGGCGTGACTGTATCACATGACTAAAATTAAAGAAAAGAGTTTGTAACGTAATGTAGAAAAATCATTATTGCTATTTAATATTAAGACAAGCTAGGCAACTTTGACAGGTGACAGAGTAACCAGTATTTATTTGTGGGCTTATAAAGTGCCAATTCTATGTAATTGGAAGATAGGGCCTATTCCTGTAGACTTCTAAATTGCATGCTTAGAAAACGTTTGAATAAATCTCAGTTTAGAAGAGTCCTATCGACAATAGACGCTCTAATGGAGTTTGTATGCTACATAGTAAGGGCCTTGAAGATGGAAAAACTGACCGCTGCACTCTATGACCTCTCAAAGGCTCTTGACTGTGCGTGCCAAAATGAAGTACTATGGTGTCAGAGGGAACGCCTACAACTTCCCTAAATCTTACTAGCTTAACAGAAGACAGATGGTCGAATGGAATGGTGATTACTCGCCAAGCATGCCAGTACTAACAGGAGTGCCCCAGGGTGCAATACCGGGGCCAATTGTCTTTACTATATACGTCAACGACTATCCACTATATCACCATATCATTAAAGTCATACAATAGGCTGATAATATAACACTATAGATACACACACTGAAACAGATTATCGAAAAAAGATCAAAACAAAATAAGAGTCTACACCTTACTTTCATAGACTTAAAAAAGGAATTTGACAGTGTACCCAGAAATAAAGTGTGGAAAAGCCTAGAAAACAAAGGAATAAACAAAAAGACAATAAGAATAATAAAGGGAATATACAGCAACAATGTGCAGTATGTAATAACAAAACAACATGAAGTCGGAGGGATTTACAACACAGGAAGGTTTGAGGCAAGGAGGAAGCTTGGGCCCAACATTATTCACTGTATACATGGATGAAATAATCAAGAAATGCAAAATAAAAGAGAAAAGAATGACAATAGGATACTGGAAGCTGAAAGAGTATCTGAAGCGGCTTTTGCTGATGATATTATGCTGGTGGAGGAAAATAAGAGACAATTACAGGTAAAACCTCGATATTTGGAATAAAGCGTTTAAGGAAGAAGGTATGAAAATTAATATAGATAAAACAAAAGTAATGACAATGAAAAACCAACGAACATTTACATAGAAGGGAATACAATGCAACAAGTGGAACAATATAAGTATCTGGGAGTGATAATGGATAAAACTGGAATCAAGACAAAGAAATTGATGAAAGAATCGAAAAAACGAACAAACTTTACTATGCAATAAATAATAAATTCATTAGGAGGAAAGAGGTGACGAAACAAGCAAAAATAAAAATGTTCAAGGCAATTTTTAGGACAATCCTGACATATGGATGTGAATCATGGACCCTAACAGACAGGCAGAAAAACAAGATACAAGCCGTAGAAATGAAATACCTGAGAGCAGTACAAGGAGTTACACGGAAGGACAGAATAAGGAATACAGAAATAAGGAGGCTGAGAGTACAAGCAATATAGAATATATACAACAAAGACAACTGGGATGGTGGGGACATGTACAGAGAATGAAGGATGATAGACAGGTGAAAAAGTGTATGAAGCCCGAATACAGGGAAAACAGAAGTGAGGAAGACCTAGACAAACCTGGAATAGGAGTATTGGAAGTATACTTAAGGAGAAGGGAAAATCCTGGGAAGAAGCAGTGAAAATGGCAAAGAATAGAGACAGATGGAAGACGTTTATATGTGGAGATTGAGAGGGAAAAAAAGGAGAATGTATAACTGCCCTACACCATATGATAGAAGGGATATACGATTATATATATATATATATATATATATATATATATATATATATATATATATATATATGGCAAAAAATAGTATTGAAACATTACAAAACATAGTTAAGCAGTCTCTAATTAAATCAAAAATCTGGTTCACACACAATCCGTGTAGACTTAACATTTAAACAACATATTCATAAGCTCAGTCTCAAGTTATCAAACGTCATTTACTTACCTCACAAGACAAAACCATACTCCTAACACACCTAAAATTATCAAACATGCTTACATGGGTGTTTTTTAATGCCAATTACTATATGGCTTATTACTGTGGGAAAATTTCGTGGAATAGCCAGTTATTTTTCTTCTTAAAGTCTCATATCCGATACAGATGTAGGCAACGCTCTTGCCTTGGCCTGTGGTTGGTGGTCGTTTTAATGTTCCACAGACAAAGGAGGCCTACAGTTTAATGCCGGTTCCAAAGACTAAAGTGAGGGGACTTTCCTAGGCATAATACTACGCGTGGCTTGCCATTGCTTTCCCGAATGAGGCGACCGTCATGTTATAAAGTTATTTTTTTTTTTTAATTTTTCGAACTTGTGTCCCAGCGGAGAAGGTACCATCTACGCTATGGCCGCCTCGAGTTAAACAACAAAAAATACCAATTCGACCGATGGTCAACATCGCACAAAAGCATTCATGACGTGACCACTTCAAAATATTAAATATTATGACCCTACCTGCTCTGTATATACACCAATACCTATTGTATGCACGAAAGCATGTAAATAAACTTCCCAGTCTGGAATCGATATATGAGCACGACACAAAGCACAAAAAACTGATTATACTCCCTCAACATAGACTTTCCAGAACCCAGCGAAGCTATGAAATCACTATTGTAAAGTTTTACAATCACTTCCCGCGGAGAATTACTGATTTGCTTGTCAGTGAGTTTAAATGGGAAACAAAAAAATGCTATTATCATTGGGTCCTTATGATCATAATGAATATTTGTGTGCTCAGTTACCCTGATTGTCTATATTTATATCATCATATATTTTATTTGTATCTTTCTTATTGCTTTATTGTTGTTATTATTGTATATTTTATCTATATTATTGTCATGTACTATAATTTTTAACGTTCTTAGTATGTTTTAATCGATTAGAAGTAATTTTCTTTTAAATTAAGTTTTAGGACAACAATATGCATTTTTTGAGATTTTCATATGTGCTACTTATTATGTAAATAAAGACTTTATTATTATTAACTAGCCCTCGTTTGGCAACATTTCTATATAATTCACTTATTTAGAAGAAAACTGTTTATTTATCAGTTGAAAAAATCTGAAGAAGTTTTCTGTTTAAAACATTCTTTATTTCTTTTTCTTTTAAAAATAAAAGTAGAAGAATTTTGTGGCACAGTAAATATAGCGGCCGCTACAGAAAGTTAAACAGATGGAAAAAACGTAGCTGTAAAACGAAGCCACCTAGCTACCGCTAAATCGTTAAAATGTGTCTCATATAGTTTCTCAGAGATGTCTCCCAAGTAGAAATTATATTATCAATTGCAATTAATTACCTTGGTAAATTGTCTAATCGTCTCCTGCGCCAATAATCGCCTGACATCTTCGAGGCATGATGTCGACGAGATTTTCTGCATACTCTGCAAATTTTTCGAATCTCGCGAGACAACTGAGTCAAAGTCCTCAGAGTCTTTTCTCTTAACTTTCTCTTTACAAGAAACCAAACGTTTTCAATAGGATTGACGTCCAGCGATTGCGAGGGCCACATTAGTATCTTATCGTGGGCCCAAGCGAGCCGTTTCGCGACGTAAGTTTCGCCTAGCAAAGGTTTCTCCAACTTGCTTCGGAATTTGTCATCATGAGCACGAAGATGTTGTCGAATAGTTTTTTTGTCTCGTTATAAAGGTTGCAAAAATGGGCTAAAATTCACACTTTTTTGCGGTTACTCTTTGTTTACTGCTTTACTGTACAAGGTGAGTCAACAATAGAGTAAAGTTCATTATCTCATTTGTTTCGGGAATGACGAAAAAATGTCAAATAAATAGTTTTAGGGAAGGTGCACAGTTTAAAATTATTTTTGAGTATACAGAGTACTTCAAAAAAGTGTGGCCGATATCACATATGTTTTTTTTAAATTGAACATCCTATTTTCTAATTTATTTTTAAATTCTGCGTAAAATTTTATAACATTTTTATTAATAATGTTATATACCTAAACCTAGTAGTTTTTCTAACATTTTAATTTTTTTTTTAAAAATACTAGTTTTCAGTTTGGTAAAAAATTGCCAGTAGCACCTGTTTTTCTCACGGTGGAATACTCATAATTAGTACGAGCGTTCTATAGAGATGAAAAAAAGATATATGTAAAGAAATTTAAGTTAGATGCTATAGGGTGTTCAAAATAAGTTTACACATTTCGACTATTTTAAATTGAAAAACCTCAAATTTTTTAAATGGCACACCCTATATTATTATTATTTTTTCTGATAGATTTGACAAAACCCTCCAACATTTATTAAGTATGTATTTCTAATAGTTTTCGATTTATTTTGAATTTTTCAATTTTTTACCCTTGTTTTTTTAACACACTTACGCTATTGTGAAAACATAAACAAATAGGTAATAATATTATTAATATAGTTTAACTTATCTAATGATTAATAACCGTATTTTCTTAATTTTTCGAGTCCCGTAAAAACAAAGACACGATTCGGAGTGACTTTATCATCTGAGCCCCGTTTTGGTAAGTCGTCGAGATAACGATTTATCCACTTCTTCTCAAACGACACCGACTTTTTAATATATTAAGCGGCCGCGGAATGTGTTATTTTAGGCCCTTTGGATGGGAACAAAGAAAGACTGCCTCGAACTGACGCGCAAACAAGTGACTCATTTTGGATTCTACGCGATTTTGACGAAAGTTCGGAATCTAATCGGAATACTAAAATTCATCGTAGATAAAGGTTCCCTCTACTGATTTTTTGTTGAATCACTAGAATCGCATCTACCAAAGATGAATTATCGAGGACACGTTCTAACTTGACAGACTATGTGTTACCGGCAAAAATACGTTTGATTTTTCAAAGGTTGCCAAAGTCTCTAATTTCATTTCCCTACGCATTCTTTTTATAGACAGTGGATAGCCTTAATATTGTTAATTTTAAATCAACAAAAGATATGATTATGGTAATTTGTCTTTCGTTTTATACCAGGTGTACAAGCATAAAATGGCGATTTTTTTTCTAAAAAAGCATGTTAAATTCGGCAGTATGATAAAAAGTGCTTTATTCAAAGTAGGCTCCATCGCTTGTTATATATTTTTCCCATCTTTCGGGCAATTTGTGAACATCTTCCTCTTTTGCTGCGAACCATTCATCGAGCCATTTTTTCACATCTTCGTACGAACCAAAGCGCTGCTCAGCAAGTGCGTGACCCATCGATGCAAATAAGTAGTAATCAGAAGGAGCCAAATCTGTTGAGTAAGCCGCATGGGGTAGAACTTCCCAGCTGAGTGCTTCCAACCTGTCGCGAACTGGTTTGCCGCATTGTCATGAAGAAAAATGACTTTGTGTTGCCTCTTTCGGTATTCTGGCCTTTTTTCAAGCAGCGAACGGTTCAAATCAGTCAATTGTTGTAGGTAACGTTTAGTATTAACCTTTTCCCCAGGTTTTAATACCTCATAATAGACCACGCCCCTCTGGTTCCACCAAACACAGAGCATCGTCTTTCTGCCAAAGCGATTCGGTCTTGCAGTCGATGTGGATGGTGCGCCTGATTTTTTGCGCTTGGGATTCTCAAAATAAATCCATTTTTCATCCCCTGTAACTATACGATGCAAAAACAACTTCCTTTCCATTTGCCTGTCGTTCAACTCATGTGGTCCCCATCTACCGGTCTTCTGAATCTTTCCCATCTCTCGTAGCCAATTGGAAACAGCTTGTTGACTAACGCCCAATTGCTCGGCGATTTGTTTTTGTGTTTGCGAATAATCTTCGTCCAACAATGCTTGCAATTCCCCATCTTCGTAGTTTTTGGCGGTTTTCCACGTTCCTTGTCTGCAACATCGAAGTAACCACTTTTGAAACGCCGACACCATCGTTCACATATATCTTGCGATGGAGCATATTCACCATAAGCTTCTCGAAGTAATCGGTATGATTCAACAGCAGTTTTCTTCAAACAAAAACAAAAAATTAATACTGTCCGCGAATGCTCTTTGTTCGCTATAAATTTCGACATACAATTATCACTCGTGCGCGTCTGACACTTGTTGATGACAACAAAATGGCGCAGTGTCAAATCTTTATAGCACAAACTGCATTGGTGCACCATCTGTTGTCTGAAATCCGCATTTCATACTTGTATACCTGGTACTTATTCATTGCATGACAAACTGTTATGACACTTGAAAGTGTACAGAACGTTCTTATTAAGACATAAGCCCCTGTTAGTTCGGGTTAGTTTAGGTTAGTTCAGGTTAGTTCTCGCCGCTCTCCCCAGCCACATGCAACACGAGTAACAATTAATTCTTATTGTTTTCAAAATCTATTATACACATTGCCGACTGTACGTTTGGTATTCTGGTATTTTTTTTTTTCTTTGCCTAATCTCTCATCAGAATTTTATAGAATTCTTAGGCATTCTATTGATTACCTATGCAAAGTAAAATATTTCATACATTGCCTAAACGAGCCCGACATTCTATAGAATGCCTGAATTATACCCTTCACCGGTAACATATATACAAAACCACCATTCTCTTGAAAAAGTCCAAATAAGCCCTAACATGTAGAGTAATCATCTGATAAATAGCCAAGTTTCATTCTATATTATTCTTAAAATATTTCATAAAAAGTCAAACCGCAGATTCAGTCCAGTATATAAAAAAATATTAAACTTTTTTGATAGGAAAATACTTGAAAAATTGAAGGGCAAAATCAATATACGACAAAATTTTATGAAATGGATTGCAAGAAATAAAGGAGAGTCCCACATAGCGATGTGTATGTCTGGCTCAGATATCGTCTTGAATTCTAATAATATTAAATCTTCTGTTCGAGAGAATAAGGTATATTGAAATTTGCAATGAAATAAATTCGAAATAAAATAAAAGAGATATGTGTATACCACGAATAGGACTGAGTCAACGAATTTAGATCCCAAGCTAGAAGACGCATTCATTATATAGCTCCAGATGGCTTCGGACTTCTCGTGTCTTGTGTGAAACTTCGAACTTCATGTTGGCATATCGAAAAATTGATAAAATGTTTTCCTTCGCACACTAAAAAACACAGTCCACTTTGTGGTGAAATAATAATAAAATATCTAGCCAACTGCAAGTCGGACCGCAATACGTGTTCCGTACGTTGATTGTTTTTAAAATAAAAATTTTTGTTACGGAGGTATAAAATGATCAATGACTTCACAAAACACATCCCAAATGAGTTTTCAACAAACTTTGTTTCATAACTTTGTTGACAACTGATGACCTTGAAATTTTTGTTTTTTTTATATACCAGATAAGGTATTGAAGATAATGCACTCGTGATAATTTTTGGTCAATATACACCCTACGGAGAATATTCCAGAATTTTTCCAAAATTCTTTGATCATTACTTTTCAACATAGGGAGGGCAGCAATTTTTCGCAATTTTTTAAAAATAATACAAGGAAAAGTGTGCGCAATCATCATCATCATATATATTTTTGAACTCGCTTTCATTTGACATGCCAATCGATGACTTGGTAAAAAATTTCCAAAAACTAGCCCGTTAAGTGAAAATTTAACTACAAAAAACCAAAGCTACACGGCTCTGATGCGGTTCCTATATTAGTGTCAAATTTCAACTTTCTATGTCAAATAGTTTCGGAGAAAATCGGGTGACAAACGGACAGACAGACAGGAAGGCAGACGGACAGACAGACAGGCGGACAGACAGACAGACGGACAGATACCGAAGTGATCTGAAGTGTTTCGTACGGCACACTAAAAATAGAAATTTACAATTAACTAGCCGTGCCCGCAGCTCCGCTCGCGTGGACTATTATCATCACTGCTTATTCCTTATGTTACCTAACGTAATAAAATTTAAAAAAAAAAACACGTAAATCGGATAAGTGGTTCTTGAGTACTAAGCGCACTAACAAGACAGAGAGAGAGAGAAACGTTGCGTTTTTTATATATTATAGATTTTTTTTTTTGACAAACACGTAAATCGGATAAGTGGTTTTCGAATGATAAGCACACTTACGGACAGACAGACAGACAGAGAGACGTTGCGTTTTATATATATTATATAGATTATTATTATTGTATAATTTGTCCAGAGAACATATGTATGAATTAAAAAAAAAAACACGTAAATCGGATAAGTGGTACTCGAATGATAAGCGTACTAACGGACAGACAGACAGATAGACAGACGTTGCATTTTATAAATATTGTATTCTTTGTTACATGATATTGTTCCATATTTAACGGTTTAGGCAGTGTATTGAAAGAGAGTGTGCTAGCGGCAACCTTTTTTCCGATTTGATCCACTATTATGGTCACTGCTGATTTTTTATATTACCTAACGTAATAAAATATATCCTATAACCTGACCAGAGATCATATATATAATTCTAAAAAAAAACACGTAAATCGAAAAAAAGTGGTTCTCGAGTGATAAGCGCAATAACGGACAGACAGATAGAGAGACCAAACAGACAGACAGAGATACGTTGCATTTTTATATATATTATAGATGAAAACACGTAAATCGGATAAGTGGTTCTCGAGTGACAAGCGCACTAACGGACAGATAGACAAAGAGACGTTGCATTTTATATATATTATAGATATTATCTGCTACATGATATTGTTCCATATTTAATGGTTTAGGCAGTGTATTGCAAGAGAACGCGCTAGCGGCAAACTTTTTTCCGACTTGATTCACTATTATCGTCACAGCTTATTCCTTATGTTACCTAACGTAATAAAATATAGCCTATAACCTGGCCAGAGAACACATGCATGTTTTAAAAAAAAAGCACGTAAATAGGATAAGTGGTTCTCCAGTGATAAGCGCACTAACGGACAGACAGACAGAGATACGTTGCAGTTTATATATATATATATATATATATATATATATATATATATATATATATATATATATATATATATATATATATACATATATATATATATATATATATATATATATATATATATATATATATATATATACATATATATATATATATATATATATATATATATATATATATATATATATATATATATATATATAAATATATATATATATATATATATATATATATATAAATATATATATATATATATATATATATATATATATATATATATATATATACGAGGCTGGTTTGAAAAGTCCGTGCAAAAATAAATACTACTCATGTGTTTGGGGTAAACCTTTTTTATTTTTCGACATAGTCTCCTTTTAGGCTTACACACTTCGTCCAACGATGTTCTAGTTTGTTGATCCCTTCCGAATAATAGGATTTGTCCAAGTCTGCAAAATATCCATTAGAGTCTGCAATCGCCTCCTCGTTTGAATAAAATCTTTGTCCCGCCAGCCATTTCTTCAAATTGGGGAACAAATAGTAGTCCGAGAGAGCCAAGTCTGGAGAATAGGGGGATGTGAAACGAGTTGGAATCCTATTTCCATTAATTTTGCGACCACAACTGCTGAGGTGTGTGCTGGTGCGTTGTCGTGATGGAAAAGGACTTTCTTGTGGGCCAATCGCGGGCGTTTTTTTTTCTTGCAGCTCGGTTTTCAAACAGTCCAATAACGATGAATAATATTTACCTGTAATAGTTTTACCCTTTTCCAGATAGTCGATGAGGATTATCCCTTGCGAATCCCAAAAGACAGTCGCCATAACCTTTCCGGCCGAAGGAACGGTCTTCGCCTTTTTTGGTGCAGATTCCCCCTTGGTAACCCATTGTTTAGATTGTTGTTTGGTTTCAGGAGTATAGTAATATATCCGTGTTTCATCCACAGTGACGAAACGACGCTTAAAGTCCTCCGGATTCTTCTGGAATAGCTACAAACCATCCTTGCAACACTTCACACAATTCCGTTTTTAGTCAAGCGTGAGCAATCGCGGCACCCATCTTGCGGATAGCTTTCTCATGTCCAAATGTTTAAGCAAAATATTATGTACCCGTTCAGTCTAGATGCCCACAGCACTAGCAATCTCACGCACCTTAACTCTTCTGTCATCCATCACCATATCGTGGATTTGATCAATGATTTCTGGAGTAGTAACCTCCACAGGCCGTCCAGAACGTTCAGCGTCACTTGTGCCCACATGGCCAGTCCGAAAATTTTGAAACCACTTATAAACTGTTCTAATCGAAGGTGCAGAGTCACCATAATGTTTATCAAGCTTCTCTTTAGTCTCCTAAGGCGTTTTGCCTTTCATAAAGTAATGTTTAATCACAACACGAAATTCTTTTTCGTCCATTTCTTGAAAATCACTCGACTTCCTTGATTCACACGAATGCCAAACACAAAGAAATAGACCAATATGGCTGAAACTTGGTGTGCGTTCATTCAAGAGATGCTACTAACTAAACATGACCTCGATACCCGCCGGTGGTGCCATCTCTCGGACTTTGCACGGACTTTTCAAACCAGCCTCGTATATATAAGTTAGGTTGAATTCTTTCTTGAACCTTGGAATATTGAATATATATTTTTTCAATTTCTTGGGCTTTATGGTTCTTTTTGTTTTAAGGATAGAGAAATTACATCACGTTCTAGTTAGAATTTATTGAAAACGTTTCGCCTAATTTTTAGGCTTCTTCAGTTCATCTAAAAATTGAAATTTTCTGTTTTGGATATTCAATAGGGCCGCACAAAATTTTTTTTAATTATGAATATATAAAATTCTTAAACTTATAATACAATGTAGAAGGTAAAAATAATAAAAATACACACAAAAAATATATATAAAAACTTACATGTGTGGGTTGAAACGAAGACACACTTAATATTCTTTAAAAGGTGTTACTAAGACGGTCACATTTAAAAAAAAAATTATATATATATATATATATATATATATATATATATATATATATATATATATATTACAGATTATTATTATTATTGTATAATCTGGCTAGAGAACATGTGTATGAATTAAAAAACAGGTAAATCGGATAAGTGGTTCTCGAGTGATAAGCGTATTAACGGACAGATAGACAGATAGAGAGACGTTGCATTTTATAAATATTCTTTGTTACATGATATTGTTCCATATTTAACAGTTTAGACAGTGTATTGCAAGAGAGTGCACCAGCGGCAAACTTTTTTCCGACCCGATTCACTATTATCGTCACTACTTATTCCTTATGTTACCTAACGTAATAAAATATAGCCTATAACCTGGCCAGAGAACACATGCATGTTTTAAAAAAAAAAGCATGTAAATAGGATAAGTGGTTCTCCAGTGATAAGCGCACTAACGGACAGACAGACAGAGAGACGTTGCAGTTTATATATATATATATATATATATATATATATATATATATATATATATATATATATGTATATATATATATATATATATATATATATATATATATATATATATATATATTATAAAAGATTATAAATAACCTGGCCAGAGAACAAATGTGTGAATTAAAAAAAAACACGTAGATCGGATAAGTGGTTCTCGAGTGATAAGCGCACTAACGGACAGATAGACAGAGAGACGTTGCATTTTATATATGTTATAGATATTCTTTGCTATGTGATATTGTTCCACATTTAATGGTTTAGGCAGTGTATTGCAAAAAAACGCGCTAGCGGCGAACTTTCTTCCGACTTGATTCACTATTATCGTCACTGCTTATTCCTTATGTTACCTAACGTAATAAAATATTACTCAGTGTATATCACCACTACACCAAACATTTTATTTTTGCGCTCGACGCGCGTTTCGCTAACCATGTTAGCTTCGTCAGGAGCTATGATTGACTTGGTAACATGGTTAGCGAAACGCGCATCGAGTGCAAAAATAAAGTGTTTGGTGTAGTGGTGATATATACTCAGTAGTGTCATTGTGCCAAAGATTCCACATTCCCAACTTAGTAATAAAATATATCCTATAACCTGGCCAGAGATCATATACATGTTTAAAAAAAAGCACGTAAATCGAAGCACGTAAACGAAGTGATTCTCCAGTGATAAGCGCACTAACGGACAGACAGACAGAGAGAAGTTGCATTTTATATATATTATAGATAAACCAAAAAAGTATTTAATGATTAAAAAACATTAAGCAAACTACATGCTCTCTGCCAACATACATTAACGAATAAAATTCAAATGTGGATGATACAGATAAAAAATTATCAGGTATGCCAAAAAAGAACCTCCTGATATGTTAATCAAAATAAACCTTTTTTGTGATGTTTGGCTAGGTTATTATTTATTATGGAATTGAAAGTTGAAAAAATATGTTGTTCGTCATCTAAAAACCCTAAGATCGGAAAAAATAAAAATTTCGGAGGATTATTTTTTTTATGAATACAATGCTTCCTGTTAGCACGGAAAGTCAATTCAATATATTACCTACTGTTTCATACAGTCTGTCAAATAAAAACGTGACCGCTCGTATTCTTGAAAAAATGTGTTTCGAAAAAATTTGTTGCCATCTGTGTATTATTTGGTGTGCTAACAACGGCGCCATTACCTTAGTAAGTTCTCCAACCGCCTCGTGCTTCAATAAACGCCTGATATCTCCGAGGCATGCTATCGACGAGATTTTCTGCGTACTACGGCAATGATCTCCAAATTTTTCGAATCTAGCAAGACAACTGAGTCAATGCTCTCAGAATCTTTCCTCTACGCCTTCTCTTTACACAGAACCAAACGTTTTCAATAAGGTTGGCGTCCGACGATTGTGAGGGCCACTCTAGTATCTCATCGTGGACCCAAGCGAACCGCTTGGCGAGCGATTTTCGCCCAGCAAAGGTTTCTTCCACGTGCATGAGCACGAAGATGTCGAATGGTCTCATGGGACATATTCAAACCCGATTTTCTTAATTTTGCCGCTGATTGACACAGCGTTAAATACGGGTGAAAACAAAAAAACAAATTCGTTTTTCGACTTTTGGGGTGACACGTTTTGGCAAATCGTCGACATTTTTCGTCTCGCTAAAACGATTTATTCACTTCTTCACAAACGATACCGACTTTTTAATATATTTAGCGGCCGCAGAATGTGTCATTTTAGGCCTCTTTAGATGGGAGCAAAGAAAGACTGCCTGATTTTACATAATTTCGACGGAAGTTCGAAATCAACTAATACTTTTACTAAAATGCATCGTAGACAAAGGTTCCCTCTACCGATTTTTTGTTAAATCGCTAGAATCACAACTACCAAAAATGAATTATCGCGAACACGTCCTTACTTGACAGACTGTACGCATATTTCCGCCAAGTTAACCATTTGTACTTCTAAAACTTGACCTATATTCAGCTCAACCTTTTTTAAGTTACTGTAGAATCAGATCTCAATCCTTTCTATACAGTACTTCTGTTAAAATTGGAAATAATGGAAAAACAACAAACAACACTGAAATAGAAATATATTACGACACACATACAATCACCATTTTAACCCTGTACCTCATCGCTTTGACCAGTATATATTTCACTAGAGAAAAATTATTTCATATTAAATAACCAATATCCCAATGAAAAACTATAAAAAAAAGACTATTGAAAAGATACACTGAAAAAAAATGTAATGTACCATATATATATATACATTAGGTTATTATATCTTATTAGAGGGTATTATTAGGAAGGTGATTTTATTAATTTTATTTTAGAACCAAGAGAAGAGAAAAAATATATATTTTGACACTCTTATGAACATTATTCATTTTACTAAATTACGCTATTGCAAGTGGTCTGAGATCCAGGGAGATAAAAGGAAATCACAGGGATAAAAATCCAGCAAATATCTTCATTTTTGATATTTATGGATGAAGCCTGCCTTGTGATGTAGGGATTTAACGAAGGTCAGTAACTTAATGTCTGCAATAAATAATAGTTAATGTAGAGATACAAGAACGTCTAGGATAGCACTATCACCGTGAGACACAGATATATGTTTGAGCACGTAGACAACGTTGATGGATATTATGATATCTCCGCTTATATCTCCTTAAAAATATGAAGTAAAAAGATAAAATCCCTGTCGAAGTGGGAAAGTGAGCCATAAACAACTACTCAACAGAAAGTATGATTGATAGTTTAACTAGAAGCACAAATTCTTCGTGGACGATCCCCTGACTGTCAAAAAAGTAAACTGAATATTACCCTTGCAGACAAAAAAGGTTAATTTAAGAATTTATTTTCTGTATTAATTACGTATTGCCAGATGTTTTGCATTTTTTGCTTAGAGTGACAACAGCGAATATTTCTCTTCTCTAATTATATTTAATTATATTTTCTCTTTATAAACTTAACTTTACAAAATTAAGACAAGATTTTATTTTATACTTTTTTAAAGAGGCTTTCATTTTTTTTGTAAGACAACTAAATATGAATTAAACAAAACAGAAACATATTTTCAGATGTAATTTACAAAAAAATTCTTCACTTTAATTTCTTCTAAAGAAAATTAATTTACAATTTTGCTATATGTATTTTAACACTTGAGGGATTATCTCCAATAAGCTTTAAGGTTAAGATACTATAACAACGTTTACAAAACATTAAATACCATAAAACATAAAAAATTGGAGAATGCCGTGCAACACAATTTAAATCTACTGTCCACCAACTTCTCTACTCGAAGAAGAGATGTAAAACTAAAACATCGCCATCCGTGCACCTAGTAACTGGATTCTGGATATACATTTATAAGGCATTCCATTAAATAAATAGAATAAATAAATAAATATCGTCGTTAATTCGGTATCCACTAAATCAAAACAAAGGTAATACAATTCAAATATATATATATATATATATATATATATATATATATATATATATATATATATATATATAATAAATAACTTCCAAATATACACACAATTACAATTAACGCAGAAGGAAAAAAAATGGTGGAGTTTAGCCACAGGCTACTCTTACACTCATACATTTCCATCCTTATTCAAATTTAAAAATAAAATAAAATAAAAATAAAATAAGAGATGGAAAAAAAGAGACATTTGATAATACAATAAGAATCCAAACCCTACACACTATATTACATATTATAAATATATGTAAACCACGTATAGCCAAAGTTTACAAAAAAATTCTGCAATCCTTGGTATAGCACTACACATGTTGTAGACCCAGTAAGCGAGCTTTATACTCGAGCGCAAACTATTGTTTTTGCACAACTTCAAGTCCTGATCAAGCGAATTATAAAGAGACACAGCGTTATAAGTAAAGCAACGCCGGAACAAAGCCGACTGATGTTGTGACATAGTCAGATGATCTCGATGTCTCAGGTCACGGTCATGAACAGAAGAGCGGAATATAAGTTTTTCTCTTAAGTACGCTGGTCCGTCATTGCGCAGAAGTTTCATTAGGAAAACTGCAAAATGCAATTTAACTGTATTTGTCATATTTAACCATTTTAGTTCATTAATTTTAACTGATTCATGATCATACTTTCTAAGGTTGAAAATAAAACGGCAACATGTATTCTGAACAATCTGTAGACGATTTTTAGTAATCATGTCCAAGCATGGAAAATAGATTATACAACAATAATGGAATATAGGCAGGATCAAGGATTCACATAACTTTTTCCTCATTTTATAATTTCAGACATACCGATTTGCATACAGGACTTTCATTCTCGCATGGCTTCTCCGAAACAGCGTACTAACATGCTTCCTCAACCTCAAGTCCACATCAATATATAGCCCGAGATTCCTGCTACACTCCGTAAAACTCAAATTAATGTCACCCAAATGAAGTTTAATAACTTCTTCCAACATCTGGCGACAATTCCTTGAGCAAAACAACTTTACTTCAGTCTTATCCGGATTTATTTTCAGGTTATGCTCTTTTGAATAAGTAAGTATTGCATCGAGATCTGCGTTTAAGCACTGAGTAGTATCCTCTGGCTCGCTGGGGTTGAAATAGTGCACCAATACAGTATCATCGGCACAAGCCTGTACATGCAAATTTACAGCTGAGTGAAAAATGTCAAAAGTGTTTATCAGAAATAAGAGATTAAATGCAGGGTCTCTCGTTCTAGATTATTTCGCAACCTGTAGTGCAGAATTGTAATAGCAGAACGAAGTTAGGCAGGCATTCACAAAAGAAGAAATTTAAAATATCATTCTATTTCTCTATATACAGCGTTTATCGTCTGTGAGTGCGACCTCCTTACCTTCTGTGTCTGTCTTGTGCTACATCGGTCCATCTCCTCTAAGCCACTGTCCTTACAAACACTTCGATGTCCATCTGTTTGTCCGTCTATCTGTCTATCAGCATGTCCGTCTGTCTATCATCTGTCACACCTGATTATCAGAGCAGTTCAATTTTGACTCAAAGAGTTAGTTTTTGGGGGTGAAATCGGAACTGAAAAAAAAAATTACCAGGTCATCCAATGAGATGTCAAATGAAAGCTTGTGAAAATACGAGTTCAAAGATATGTATGATGTAATACTCATGCACACTTTTCTTTGAATATTTTTTAAAAAAAATGCTCAAAAATCGTTGTCCCTACTCAAAAAGTCCTGATGAAAAAATCTTGAAAAACATTCCGGAATAAAGTGTAGATTGAGAGAAAATTATCACTAGTGCATTATTGCATTACGTCGATAATTTTTCTTGTATAAAAAAAACGTGAAAGCTCTGTTCCTCGACACAATGATGAACGTTTCGTTAATATACTTTTAAGTATGTTATTGCGCGTTCGTCGCTACTGTATCAAGACAAGAGAACTTTACTTTATTTGTTGATAATTAAACAAATATTTAGATAGTAAATATTGGTTTTACACCTTTATTACTAGATTCTAAATTGATTTTTATTAACTATTAGGTAGCTAAAATGTTATAACTATTATACATTATTGACTAAGAAAACACGTGAAAATACATAGTAGATCTTAAGATATATACATGTCACGGACCTAATTAATTTAGCCTAAGTAAGGATTTTATTTTATTTTAAAAGCAATCACGGTACGGAATACTAATTGCGCAAGTCCAACTTACACTTGACAGGTTTTTTCTTTCTGTGGTTTCTATGCCGTCATGTTTCTTATTCCCCCTATCCCACCCATCTCCATTTTGTCTTTATTATGGTGTTTGTCATATTACTGGGATAAAACATTGATTAAATATTTTTATTTTCATACATGTCTTTAATCTTTAGTTTTTCTTTTGTAATATATAGTTTGTTATTATTGTTCCGTACGGAACATTTATAATATCCCTTCGGTCTCTGTCTGTCCGTCTGTCACACTCGGTTTTTCCCAAATTATTTGATATTGAAAGTTAATATTTGACCCTAATATAGGAATTGATAACCCCATCAGAGCCGTGTAGTTTTGAAAGTTAAATTTTGACTTAAGGAATTAGTTATGGGGGGTGGAAGTGAAAAAAAAAATACCAGGTCATCGAGTAGGGCGTCAAATGAAAGCTTGTAAAAACACGAGCTCAAAAATATATATGATGTAATACTTTTCTTTATATGACACAGGCCAACGATGAAAACTAACCCTGTTTTGGGGAGGGAAATCAGAAGTGAAAAAAAAATTACCAGGTTATCAGGACTCAAATGAAATCTTGTAAAAACACAAGTTCAAAAAAATATATAATGTAATACTTTTCTTTGTTTTATATTTCAAAACTTGCCAAAAATCGCTGTCTCCTCCCTTATCTCGAAAAGTACTGATCAAAAAATTTTGTATCTACAGGGTGTAGATTGAAAGAAAATTTTTACGAGTATATTACCTTTAATAATTTATCTGGTATATAAAAAAGAACATCGGAAACTTTTTTGAAAACTTATTTGGGGTGTGTTTTGTGAAGTCATTAATCATTTTATACCTCCGTAACAAAATTTTTTATTTTAAAATCAATCATCACTAATTGCGCAAGTCCGACTTGCACTTGACCGACTATTTTTTTCTTCTAAGAAATTCCATTAAAAGTACAAAAATGCAACTAAACACCATACAAAATTTCTAATAGAAAATATTCTGTACAATTCATGTGGTTGAATGAAGGACAAACTGTTCCTGAGGGTTTTCTCGACAGCAGAACAGTACTTATCGAAAACAAGGGCTTCATGACCAGCCTCAAAAATTATAGACCGATCACTTATTATAAACTATTCAACTAAATTATCTAGAATATATCGCGCAGCACTAATTAGTCGTTCTTATGATCGTCATGAAAACTCACCTTCAGCTAATCTAGTCCGAATTAACTGACAAAGCGATTTATTGTAAAACATCTAAAGAATAAACAAACAAAACCGAAACTTATTTACAAACATAGTTTAAAGAAAAACATTACAACTTTACTTCAATTTCGTTTTACAACTTTTCTTGCGAGAAATTGGTTAGAGTTTTACTGTGTTTTAGCACTGGTGAGATTACCGCTAATAAACTTAAAGGTTAGAGTAATACAACAAAACGTTTCTCGTAAAATCTTTACTACTTATAGTGTTTATATACAAACTGATAGGAAATTGTATTAAGAGCATATTCGAAAAAAAGTGTTTTTTTACTAATGTTTTTTAGCGAAACTATTCACTATATAAATCGAGTTTTTTATTTTATATAATAACACTAGTCATCAAATTTGATTTTTTCCTCTAAATTTTTTTCAGTTTTGAGCTTATTGTAGTGTTCTGATTTCGAATCCAATATTAGTTTTTCCCTGACAGCTCATGTTTTTTAATATTTTCGGTCTACCTTAACTTAGACGACACCCGCAGTTTTTAAGATTGACTCAGAATAATTAAGTTTTTTTTTAATTTCGACACGTAGACGTTGTTTGCACAAGCCAGATTGTTTTTGCTATGTTTGTGGTGAATACATCTCGGGCTTTGTTAAAACTACGTATTTTAACCACTTTCAAACAACATTGTGGAATCAAGACAAGCAATTGTGTGCATATTGTGTGCCAGAACTGTATTGTGTGTCTGCGGCAATGGTCAAATGGAAAAAGAAGTGCTATCAAATTTAAAACACCGATGACTTGGCAGGAACCTCGAAATCACCATGACGACTGCTATTTTTGCGTCATAAATATTAACGGCATAAATTCTGGAAATCGAAATAAATGGTCATATCCTAACTTACCCTCCGCTCAACGACCTCTTCTATACTCGGGTGAGATACAAGGAGCATCATCTAGATGCTCTGAAGAACGAGATCTTATGGAAATTGAAGACAACACAATGGGCAATACTGATTCAGATTTCACAATCAATCATCAGATCCTCAACCTGAAGATGAGTTCACAACAATACCAACCAAATGATTAGCGTCTTTTTATAGACATTAGCAAGAGAAGCTTAAAGTATACTACTTCATAACGGCAACAAGTATTATGTTAAACCTATTGCACCCTCTACTACTATGAAAGAAGAGTATACAACTATTTCTTCAGTAATGGAAAAAATTAAGTATCGAGCGCCATAACTGGCTCATTTGTGTAGACTTCTCGGACAACAGGGTGGATACACGAAATACCCATGTTTTATATGTCTGTGGGATAGCCGCGACAAACAATGTCATTGGTCTCAAAAAAATTGGCCAGTACCAGAGGAACTGATGGTTGGTACCAAAAATGTAGTAAATCGAGATCACATTATACTGCCACCACTTCATATCAAACTAGGCATTACGAAACAGTTTGTAAAAGCCCTTGACAAAACCGGCGAATGGTTTGCTTTTCTTTCACGCAAGTTTCTAGGATTAAGCACAGAAAAATTGAAAGCGGGTATTTTTGATGGGCCCCAAAACAGACAACTTGTGAAAGACCTAAACTTTGTGAATTCAATGTATGAAGTCGAGTCTAAAGCTTGGAAATGTTGTGGTGATTAAAAATTTTCTCAGAAAGAATAAGTCGGACAACTATTCTGAGTAAGTTGAGTGCATGTTATCCAATTTGAAAAATCTAGACTGCAACATGAGTATCAAGATTCATTATTTACATTCTCATTTAGATCGATTCCCAGAAAATCTTGGCGATTTCAGTGAAGAGCAGGGTGAAAGATTTGACCAAGATATCCGCACAAAGGAAGAGCGTTATCAAGGAAGGTGGGTCAAGCATATAATGGCCGATTATTGTTGGAGTTTGCAAAAAGATGATCCACAAGCCGTACATTCAAGAAAATAGCATAAATGAACGTCTCATAGTGTGTGATTATATCAAACATAGAAAAACTGTTGTATTTTTGTTCCATTTTTGAAGAAAATTGTAATTTCATATAAATAAATTTTTCCGTAATTTTAAACAATTTTACAATTAAAATGCAAAAAAGTACAATTTTCTACTTCATAAATAGTACGATTATAAAAAGTAAGCCAATTTTCGTTGATGACAATAGTAGAACAATTTTTAAAAAAGTAAACAGCATAAAATCTTCTAACCAAATCTATGTAATGTGAAGACAAAAAACAAAAAATCGTAGTGGGAAGAACTCAAGGAAAAACTTGAAGAAAAAACTGACATGAAAAACGGGGATTTAAAACTGGTGATTTGAACTGATATTTTCAGACGTATTGTCTAAAACTAGCACCTTAAACCCTTATTGACTATACAACGTAATTAGAAGATGATTTCAAGAGCAAATTGTGAACACTGCATCGTCTTGAACCCTATTAAAATAAATTTACTGTCTAAAAATACAAAGCTAATTTTGGAATTAGTACAAAAAAACAAGTGAACAAAAAGTCCAACAGCACTCTATTTCCACCGTCTGCTTATGAGGCCTGAACGTTTCAACAAAAGAAGCTAAATATTAAAAAATTACATTGTGAATAGTGTAATTATACGTTAGATATACAGTCAGTCCAAAAAGTCTCCATTCACCACCTGCTTTCTATACTGTTTTTCTGTTATGTTTAACTAACTAATTGGAACTCTGAGAAACCATGTTTAAATTAATATTTGAAACTTAACCAACGAGAATTAATATTAAAAACAACTACGGAACATTTTATTTAGAAGTTACATCATTGTTATAAATATATAAACAAAATTAATGTCAAAAAGTCTCCATACACTCAAGAACTGCATTGAAAAAAAAACCGTTATAATCAGCCGCATTTTATCAAGTTATCTATTACTCGCTAAACTGAAAACAAATGAATAATTTTCGGCCATACTTTATAATCTATCACTTGTTGCTGATAATTTTGCAGTGGGTTTTCCAAGTAGTATTAAAGATGAGCCAGAGAAATAGTGAAATTCAATTTCAAGTTCGAAAGATCATAATTGATTTGTGGAAAGATGAAAAATCGTACAGAGATATACGAAAAATTGTTAAAAAGTCGCATACTACTGATCAGTACATTGTAAACCACTATAAATCAACGGGTTCCTATAAAATTCAACCACGCTCCGGTAGTCCCAAGAATCTGACTCCACGTGAAGAGGCCAGTATTGTTAGACAAATCGTTATGGATCCCAAGAAAAGTGCACCAAAATTAAAAGAAGAAGTACGGAAACTATTTTCGAAAAATGTTTATTCACAAACAGTGAGAAATTGTTTACACAGAGCAGGTTATAAGGGACGTGCAGCCAGGAAGAAGCCGTTAATTTCGGAAGCTAATCGCAAAAAGCGGTTATCTTTTGCTCCTGAATTTTGGGAATCCGTAATCTTTAGTGATGAAACTAAAATTAACCTTTCTGGGTCTGATGGCAGAACTAAAGTGTGAAGAAAAAAGAATACCGCATTCGATATTAAAAAGATTTGTTCTACGGTGAGACAAGGGGGTGGCAGTGTTCTGCTTTGGGGATACATGTCCGCTGGAGGGGTTGGAAATTTACATTTTATTAATGGTACCATGGATCAGCATGTTTCTCTGAACATCTTGAGAGGCAGTTTAAGAGAAAGTATCAAAAAATTAGCAGTCGAAAAAAGATACATTTTCCAACAGGACAATGATCCGAAACATACCGCAAACTTGGTGCGAGAATGGATAATCCATAATGTCTGACAGCAGCTTCATATACCTTCGCAGTCACCCGATGTTAACCCCATAGAGCATTTATGGAAGGAACTTAAACGACACGTTCGCAGACATAATGTTTCAACTAGAGACGAATTAAAAAACAGTATATTAAACGAATGGGAGAACATGCCAGCAAAAGTTACTAGAAAACTGTTTGCAAGCATGACAAAAAAGTTTACAGGAGATTATCAAGGCCAACGGCGGTCCCACTAAACATTGGTTTAAACGAACTTGTTATTTTCCGTTAACCTCCGTCAAACTATTATTGGTTAAGTGTATGGGGACTTTTTTGACATTAATTTTTTTTACATATTTATAACAATGACAAATAAAATTTTCCGTAGTTCCGTTGATTAGGTTTCAAATATTAATTTAAACATTTTTTCTCATAGTTCCAATGAATTAGTTAAACGTAACAGCAAAATCGTATAGAAAGCAGATGGTGCATGAAGACTTTTTGGACTGACTGTATATGAGTCTAGATAATGAAGGCACGTTTAAAAATATTGTTAAAGTTAAATAAAAATGAATGAATAGAGAAAATAACTACGATAGTTAATTACGAAAATGTGGTTCTAATGTTGCTCGATAAAAAATACCAAGTAAAAAAAAGGGAACAAGATACCTAAATTAAAGAGAAAAAAAGAAAAAATTTGAAAATCAAACATGTAAATTGTGGCGGTCAATTAATGAGGTTGAGGTTAATGTCCCTGAGGTATATTACTAAAAACTGTTAGAAAAGTAATAATATATGATTCTGTTATTTTTCGTTGACCCTCTCGTTTTATTTTTATTTTTCAATTTTCTTGGGTTTGGAGATCAATTATAGAATGAAACTTCCCTTTTATTATTGACGTTTCGGCACAGTTTGCCTTTCTCAAAATTCTTGTTTACTTTGGCTTGGACGTGGATGTTTAGGTTAATATTTATCATAGCCAATTCGATGAATTACACCGTACTCTTTTTTTCTTTTTGTCGTTACAAAAACCACATGTTAATCAATTGTCAGTGTGATATATTTTTATTTTAAAAATTGGAATGAACACAACATGTAAACTACGTTTATAGTACTGCTATACTTGCAAACTGTGCCGAAATGTCTATAATAAAAGAAAAGGATCACAATAAATTTTGGAAAGTTTCAATATATATATATATATATATATATATATATATATATATATATATATATATATATATATATATATATATATATATATATGTATATATATATATATATATATATATATATATATATATATATTAGAGTGACCGGATCTCATAGAGGGGGAAAAAAAATGTCGGAATCTTGTTCGTCTGGGCCCCACAAAACGATTCCCCTTTCCAGAAATTGAGATAGCCGAAATTTGAGCTCGATTAAACGACGTTAACCCGTGCCGCTCGTCGCTCAAAGTTTAAAAAATCCAAATTTTTTTGGCCAAAAAGCTGACATATGGAGCCATAACTCCAGAACGGTAAATAATAGAAACACGCTTAATATCTCAAAAGAAAGCTAATGTTGTTCTTCAAAATTTATTTTCTATACATAATTGTTGTTATTTTAAGTCAAACCGAGTTACAACAGCCTTTAGCCCCAAAAACGTGACCTGGTACCACTAGGAGCATACTTCGTATATTTTGTTATTAAGTGATAAATTTTGCTTTTTTTTGGTATATTTTTGAGTTTAAAGTAGACATATAATAAAAAAAACAAGTAATACTGCTAAGTCTAATGACATTTTTTATTTTAAAATATAAAAATTAGGTATATAATACATACAAAACAGACACAGAAAAGATACAGACGTAGTATGTATCTACATGAGTTGATAATTTTACATAGTTATCTAATCTATTCTAGAGCGTTTGTTACGTCAGGATATAATGCTCGGCTTTTACTTACAACTTGCAGGACATATTGCTTTTGGTCTTCATCTTTTGTCAGAAGGTCGTTAAAGTCGGTTATTAATTTAACACCACGCTCAGCCATATCATTAACTACTTTTAATGTTTTGACAATTTTCAATCCTTCTTGGAAGTCATTATTTTGAGGCCAGGTGTTTGGATGTTGTCTTAGGAAATCTGTTTTTATATTAAATTGGTCAAAGAATGTAAACGTTTCTTTGGTAAGTAAATTTACCAATCCTCCATCAACTACCTCTTTTCTTTCTTTCCTAACTTTTGGATTTACAACCCTAGCGTGCTGTGATGGTTCATCTGTGCTACTGAGCAATTTATTAGCCATTACCAACTTTTCATCGTCTGTAATGGTGGGATCAAAAAACGATAATCCCACCAACTTTGCATTCAAATACCACAAATGGTTCGAAAATTTGGTCAGGGCTATTTCTGCAATGTCGTTGTCACCTTCTTTATAGTCTAACAGACTATGCAAAATACCTAAATCTTGCTTTGGTGCAAGATGAGCTTTTGGAGCATTGAACCAAGCTTTACAATAAATTTTAACTAGGAAAACAGAAATGGCACGCACAGAACTTTCTTCTTCTCTAGACATCTTAAATTGACGACGAAAAATGAACATTTTTAAGCAGTAAATAGCCTTTGCCATCCACCTAGCGTGATGAATGGCTCCTGGAGTTCTAAAACCCACAACATTGCCCTCTAGTGATCCAACAAATACGAGAACCAACTGCAATAGCTCCTTGTAGTCATCTCTGGGGTGGCTCTCAGTTAATTTGGTCTCGAATTCAGCAGTAACATTTGCAATTACTTCTGGAGTTAGCTGCTTTTGTATTAGATTGTCACTGATACCTGTGTCGTATTTTCCTTTGTCTATCTTGGGACACGCAGTGAGGAATCTCTTGAAAATGTCTGGATGAGGTCCAGTGGTTGATCCCATTTTTGTGTCGGATACGCCTCTTAACAGAATTTCTAAGATATGGTGACGGCAAGCTAGGTATAACAATTCTCTTCCTAACATTTGCTCCAATATGACGCATGCTCCATTGAGTCTTCCCGTGTTGGATGCTGTAGTGTCGAAGCACATCGCCTTGACGGTGTTGAGAAGACCCCATTCATGTAGGCATTCATATACGGCTACGGCTTGCTCCTCTCCAGAGCTGTTTGCTGTTACAGGAACTCCCAGCAGCTGTTCCTTTTCGCCATATGAAATAGCTACAGCTATTCGCTCACATTGTTCATTTTTTAAAACACCCGGTAAAAGTTTAGCGTCCCAATGGACAACCACGGGCTCTTTTTCAGGAATGTTTACTTTATCAAAAATTTTTTTATTATATTGTTCTCTGAACATTTGCCTTCTATCATGTAATAAAGTTTTCGAGACTTTGTACTCAAGAGGGTCAAGGTTTAGTGCTTCTAGAGTAGCTATTAAAATTCTCGTGGCATTTCTGTCGGATACCTTACATCGATCTAATAAAATGGACAATTTCATGTTTAAAATCTCTTTAACGCCCCTTGCAAATGAGACTTTCATCCTCTTGCTCTCAGATGGTCCTGGATCTTCTGCAGCTTCTTCAGGGATGTCCATTTCCTCCAAGCTCTCAAGTTCCTGGTAGATGCTGTCCTCTTCAGTGGCTTCTTCTCCTTCTTCGAACTTGTCTTCATCATCCGTCTCTAAGAAACAACAAGAGAAAGAGAAAAAAAAAGACTATAAAAACTTGTCGTTTTAGCAGAGTAGTAATAATACATAGGTACTAAATTACCTACTTCTAATTATCAAAAGGTATTATTTAAAAAATATAAACTCAATCATAAAGATGCCAAATCATGCTCTCATGTACAATTTTCTTTCAATTATAATGAAACTATTTACTTATTTGTTTATCTATTTTTTAGAATACTAATAATAAAAAAAAAACTCACCAATATCAAAAGTTGCTTCTTGGATTTGTCGGTTCATTTTTGCAAGTTCCTTTTGCACCTTGATTTCTTTAGCTCGAGACAACTTGAGATCCACTCCAGTCATGGAACCTGGGCGGCCCTTCTGCCTCTGTTTCACGAGAAACGCCTTATCTTCTTCCGATTTCATCAGAGCCAAGGCATTTTGTTGAGCAATATCAAAGAGATCATCCAACTTTTCAACAAACTGTTTAAATTTGTTCTTGGCCGTTTTCGATGTTTTCTTCCGGTCTTTTTGAAGAGTTCTTCACTCGGCGTGAAGTTTTTCCAGCTTAGTAATTGCATCTTGCTCATGTTTAGTCGGGATTCGAGCTTTCTCCCAAAAAATGAACACTTCTCGTATTGTAAGTTTTGCTGATTCTCTTACAGTTAATTTCACAGTACGTAAATAATAAAATAAAGCACACAAAACTTGACGATTTGAGGGTAGTTTACAACCGGTGATCTGATGAATGGGATAGCCCACAAGAAATATTTTATCCTTGGTCCGGCTTTGTACACCTGATGTGGAAGCCATTTCAGAGGCCAATAGGTAAATAACAGTTAACTTGGAAAATGAAACAAAATATATTGCAAACTTTAATTTCAATAAAATGTTTTCAAATGTCTTTTAAAATAATACTATAATAGTTATAAAAACAATAACACACACATTTGGAAAATTAAAAAAAAAAAACCGTTAAAATATCTTCACTAGATAATTGTTCGATCTAACCAGCTCAAAGGCACTTTAGAAACTAAACTGAATAAATAAAAGGTCGGTTGTACGCTGAAGTAAAATCACCATCCCTAAAATAGAAATCAGATTCACCCTCCTTTTTACCTGTCAAACGGGTCTTTCTTTGGTAAATTAGTCAGGTAATCCCCATATAATAAAAGATTAAATTTGAACAAAAGGCTCTTTATGTTTGAAAATTGAGTTCCAAAATACTTTTTAACAAAAAAATGTTAATTCCGAGACACATTATGTAAAAACCCGTAAAATTCTTAGAATACTCCCAAACTGGCTCCTACTGGTACCAGGTCACGTTTTTGGGGTTAAAGGCTGTTGTAACTCGGTTTGACTTAAAATAACAACAATTATGTGTAGAATATAAATTTTGAAGAACAACATTAGCTTTCTTTTGAGATATTAAGCGTGTTTCTATTATTTACCGTTCTGGAGTTATGGCTCAATATGTCAGCTTTTTGGCCAAAAATTTGGATTTTTTCAAACTTTGAGCGACGAGCGGCACGGGTTAACGTCGTTTAATCGAGCTCAAATTTCGGCTATCTCAATATCTGGAAAGGGGAATCGTTTTGGGGTCCAGACAAACAAAATTCCGACATAGATTTTTTGCGGTCACCCTAATATATATATATATATATATATATATATATATATATATATATATATATATATATATATATATATATATATGTATATGTATATGTATATCCTTTTGTGCATTTGTCCGTAAAAGTATCACTTCGTAATAGATTTTTGTATAAACTGTCAACTAGTAGAAAATGTTTTAACGTTTAATTTTTATATGCCTACGATTTTTACGTCTCTTTTTTAATATAGTTTTTAGTAATACACCTCAGGTACACTACCCTCATTAATTGATCTCTATACTTTACATATTTGATTTTCAGATTTTTCTTTAATTCAGGTGCCCGGTTTCCTTTTGTTTAGTTTAGCTATTTTTTATCGAACTACATTAAAACAACATTCCGTTTATAATTAACTACTATACTAATATATAAGCAACAAATAGCCAGATTTACTTGTTAATTTACTTGCTTGTGCTTGCTAAGTACCTGCCATTTATTCGTACAAATATCAGCAAAATGCAGCTCTGTGGGTCATGCTATCATCTTTATGTTTCGGAAGAGAACAGGGCAATTAAATAGTTGAAGGGAATAGTACAAAGACCATTAATGTAACTTAAGGTATCTCTTACAAGAAGACAGAGAGAGCATTATGTTAGAAAACGCGAAATAATTTGATTTTTAGGGTGTAATGAGTGCGGCAACGTAGCTTCTCGTCGCACGCCATCACGTGTTCCTTATAATAATCTTGATACTTTTGCATGATATACAATAAAAATTATGTATAATTAATTAAAACGATACTTTGGATTATTTATTATAAATATATCAATTATTGATTGATAACTGTATAAATGTGCCTGCAAGGTACCCGTTTATTCTAATATCTTTTAAAAGAAAGTCCGATCAGTGCAATGCATCGCATCCGCGGGCACAGTATTCTTCAAGCTACGTTACCACAGCGAAAATTCACTTCATAAAATACATGAAAAAAGTAATATTTATCTAATATTTTTGCAACAACTGGAAGGCAAACTGTCTTCATATTTTAAAAAACAAAAGCAACTAAGTTTGGAATGTGGAATCTTTGAGACAATGACACTACTCAGTATATATCAACACTACACCAAACACTTTATTTTTGCACTCGACGCGCGTTTCGCTATTCATGTTAGCTTCATCATCGCTCCTGATGAAGTTAACATGGCTAACGAAACACGCGTCGAGTGCAGAACTAAAGTGTTTGGTGTAGTGGTGATATATACTAAGTCGTAAACGAAAGCAAAGCAATTTTTTTATGTATATATATTTTTTTGTGACTTTTTACTTTTTAATGCTTATCGACAAAAAGAATTGTAAAAAATGCATGCTTTTGATCGAAGAAAAAGTATGGATTCCTATCTTTTACGTATTAAATATCTGAAACTTTTACAATTAATTATGACGATACGGCGTAGTAAACCATCTGTATATTGAAGCAGTGAATCCATGCTGCTAGAATCTATCACTACTCAAAATGTCAAGTAAAACTACTTTTAACAGTTACTCGTAAGAAATACCTTAAGTATATTGTATTCGCGATATTCTGTATCAGGATAGTCGTTACCACAGAAAATTTTGGGAGGAATGAAACATAATTTTTTGAAGAACGTTAAAAAAACATAAGCACCAAATACTTCAACCAAGATATTTACTATAGAAAGAAGTAGTTGTCATCATGAATTAGCTTAGATTACTCAGGCAAGTAAATTTGGTCAATCACAAACTATGTATCACAGTTTGGAAAATTGTGAGTAGAGTCATGAAATAAGAATTGAGCTAACAGTGATTAATATTATTTTTCTTACACGAAATAATCTGGGAAGATCGATCTTTGCGATAAGTTTCCGTGACACAAAATTTAATATGGAGTGCAAATGCACCCAGCTTGAAGTTGCACGTAAGAGAACTAATTTTTATATAGGCTACGGGTTAAATAAAACTTTTAGAACCTTCAATAAACATAAAACGGAATCTTATATGAAATAAAGTTTTATTTTACAATATTCTTTAAACAGAATTGACAAGGTTTTATTATGCCATATAACAAGATAGATTAACTTCAACGTGAGTTAAAGGTTGCCTTCAAGGCAATAGTTTAGAAATGTGTAGAATTTATTACTAGAAATAAAGGATATTGCATACCAACGTGTATATTTGATCCTATTCTTGCTTTGAATTTTATATTTATTCAACTTGCTCGGAAGACGGTATATTGAAGTTTTCTATATATAGAAATTAAATAAAAGGGTTCGGTGTACGGTATGCAAATCATATATGAGAATATTGAGTAAAAATATGCTTGTTTCTTCACACAAGAAAGAAATAGGTGTTGCGTTATATGTATAGTTCTTCTGCTTCCAATCCTTTCAATACAGCATTCATTTTATTATTAAAAAATATTCAGAAGTACAAAAACGTATGTCAAAAGCCACATCATCTACTTATAATAACATATATTAGGTTGTCGAAAAAATATTGAGCTATCTAAAATCAAAATTAAGACAATTATTTTTTTTATATTTGAAAAAAACGTTATTAAGCCAGATATGCGCTATTTTGTTTGAATACCTTTTGTCATTTTTGTGATACTGCCATACTCACTGTAGTTTGTGGCTTCTGGGCAAAAAAATTTGGCAAGTATTTTTCACAGGCCGCTTTTCAAACTAACTTAAGAGGTTACATAACACGTAGGCTGAAAAGTACTTGGTCTGACACATAAATGTCGCCCTATTTAAAAAAACCAATGATTTTTAGGCAGTACCAACCTTCAAACGATACAATCGAATTTCGTGTGTTGATTAAACACTGTTCTTTGATGGGAAAAAATACCGTCCAAGCAAAGCAAAGGCTTGATAAGTGTTACGGCGAGTCTGCCCCTGGAAAATCACTCGTCATTTACTGGTATGCGGAATTTGAACGCGATCGTACATATACAAATGATACTGAACGCTCAGGGCGCCCAAATAGGATGGTTACACCGAAAAACATTTAAAAAATCCACAAAATTATTTTGGATGACCGTAAAATGAAATTGCGTGAGATAGCTGACACCCTAAAGATATCAAAAGAACTTACTACTCAGTATATATCACCACTACACACTTTATTTTTGCACTAGACGCGCGTTTCGCTAACCATGTTAGCTTCATCAGGAGCGATGATTAACTAAAGCTAAACTACAAATCTACCCTATTTATACTTAGCCTAACCCTCGAATTCCTCAGGCGGAACTAATGGCATAGGCAAAGCCGTCAGTCCCGGTCAAGTAACCAGTAGAGGGGACGGGACTATAAGAAATAGTCCCACTGTCTTTATTTAAACTACTTTTACATTTTATAATTTCCATACTTTCGTATGCGTTCAACATTCTCCTATCAGATATATTTTTAATTAATTTTAAATTATCTAATGTTACAATATGAACAGCTTCAAGGGCATGTTCGGCAATGCTAGACTTTTCTGCTCTACTGTATTTTAAGTGTGCTAAATGTTCTTTAAATCGTGTTTTAATTGACCTTTTAGTTTGCCTAACATACTTTTTGTCACAATCATTACAACTAATTTCATAAATTCCACTTTTCTCACAATTAGGAATCTTATCTTTGCGATTTCCTAAGATATTCCGCAGATTGTCTGATAACTTATAGACTAAGGTGAGGCCTACCTTATTAAATACCTTATTGAGTCCCTTGCTATATTTCGGATTATATGGTATGGAGACATACTTGGTGTTATTTACTTCGCGTGTAAAAAATTTGGATTTCTGAATATTTAATCTGAACTTATGTCTATTTATTCGCCTGTTTACTAAGTCATCGTCATAACCATTAACTCTAGTTATATTTCTAATACGATTCCTTTCGTTATTAAAGTTTACTCTATTTAGAGGAAAAGTGACCAAACGATGAACTAAAAAATATAATGAGGCTAATTTGTGTTGTTTGCAATGAAATGAATCATTAGGAATATATATATATATATATATATATATATATATATATATATATATATATATATATATATATATATATATATATATATGTTACTGTGTCTTTCCTATAGATATCAAATTCTAATCTATTATTATTTTTAATAATTAAAATATCCAGAAAAGGCAGTTGTCCTTTGTTCTCAAATTCGTAAGTGAATTTAGTGGAATCATACCGGCTATTTAATTTGGAAACAAAGTCATCAATATTTACTTTCTTTGTATCAAAAATCGCGAAAATATCATCCACATACCTATACCATACCCTTGGGAAATATTCAAATTCCTGACTTACTCATGAATAAATTAGCTAAGAAAGGTGATAAGCAATTACCCATAGCTGTTCCTTCTTTCTGAACATAAAATTGGCTGTTATATTGAAAATATTTTGTTCCATACAAAGTTTAGATAATGTTAAGTATTCATGAATCATTTCGTCCTCAGTCATTCATCCTAAGTAATTCTTCGAGATATTGTAAAATGACATCAAAAGAAATTAAGATTTCACCTTCATTAAGAACTAGATTTTTTGTTTTATTAATAAATTCTAAAGAATTCTTCACTGCGAAAGTATTTAATGGTAAATTCTCAAGTTCTTTTGATAACCATTTGGATATTAAATATGTGGGTGACCCGACCGATGAAACAATGGTATGGTCAGATTACTTACATACCATACCAAAGCAGTCAGCTGAGTGGACAATAGCCGGTGAAAGACGCCCGAAGTAACCAAAGACACAACAGTCGGCTGGGAAAATTTTGGCCTCTGTATTTTGGGATGCGCATCGAATAATTTTCATCGACTATCATCTATTCGCAGACCTCAACAAATGCTCGCGGGACAGAGATTTGGCTCCAGTAAAGAAGTTATCGCCGAAACTGAGGCCTATTTTGAAGGCAAAGACAAATCCTTCTACAAGAAAGGTGAGGAAAATTTGTTTTTAAATATGTTTTAAATGTTAACATTATTTTTTATCGGGTTAAATGGACCACTGATGAAAACTATGACGGCTCCTTGTCTGCAGGATAACTTCACAAAAAATAATCCAATTGACTTGTTATATTGGAAATATTTTGTTCCATACAAAGTTTAAATAATGTTAAATATTCATGAATAATTTCGTCCTCAAAGTCATTCATCCTAAGTAATTCTTCGAGATATTGTAAAGTTTGTGGTATTGGCACACTTAGGAACAAAGATCTGACATCAAAAGAAATTAAGATTTCACCTTCATTAAGAACTAGATTTTGTGTTTTATTAATGAATTCTAAAGAATTCTTCACTGCGAAAGTATTTAATAGTAAATTCTCAAGTTCTTTTGATAACCATTTGGATATTAAATATGTGGGTGATCCGACCGATGAAACAATGGGTCGCATTGCTTCTCCAAGTTTGTAAATTTTGGACAAGCAATACAACTTTGGCATAGTCAGATTACTCACATACCATACCAAAGCAGTCAGCTGAGTGAAAGATGCCCGAAGCAACCAAAGACACAACAGTCGGCTGGGAAGATTTTGGCCTCTGTATTTTTGGATGCGCATCGAATAATTTTCATCGACTATCATCTATGCGCAGACCTCAAAAAATGCTCGCGAGATAGAGATTTGGCTCCAATAAAGAAGTTATCGCCGAAACTGAGGCTTATTTTGAAGGCAAAGACAAATCCTTCTACAAGAAAGGTGAGAAAAATTTGTTTTCGAAATATGTTTTAAATGTTAACATTATTTTTTATCGGGTTAAATGGGCCACTGATGAAAACTATGACTCCTCCTTGTCTGCAGGATAACTTCCCAAAAAATAATCCAATCTGCAAAAAAATAATGTAATGCAAAATAATGTAGTAGTCAAGTAGTCAAAAATTGTCGAAGAGTTTTTTTTCAAAAATAAAATATTGACGATGTTTCAAACTTTAATATGCAATTTTAGACCCAAAAATTTATGTTTAATTATTTATAAAAAATTGTGCATTAGAAAAATTTAAAAAAAAAAACTCTCGACAGAAAAAGAACTTATTAAAATTAAAAAAAAAAGTTAAAAAATATTAAAAAGTATTATTGCAGTGTCTGAAGACAAGTACCGGTCCGAATCCGACGCCAGTCACATTTAATGATATAACTTTTTAATGGAATAGAATTTTCTTTAAAAATTTTGGTTCAGGTAATTCTTAGAAGCATAGAGAATAAAAATCCGTAAAAAAAACAAAAAGGAGTCCAATAGCGGCAATTTTTACCCAGACATCAAAAATGTGTGTAGTCTGGCGTTGTCATTGTGGAAGACGTCACCCTATCTGTTGACTAGTTCCCGTCGATTTGTTCAATCGTTTGCTTCAATCAAGAGCGGCGCGTGTACGAAAAAACCGATTCATGTTGGTCTTGAATCGCAGTAAATTGTAGTCGGTTAGAAATACAATTCTAGGTATATTATTCCGAAGGATTGATGATCTCCATATAAAAGACTGCTTAACAAAGGTTGTACGAGGAGTGACAAGCTGAACCTCATAAAAAAAATAGAATCAAGTCAGCAGAGCCGCAACCAATGCAGCGATGCTCCATGGAATTTGAGCTTTGTGCAGAATTAACAGTTATTGTGGAGTTCAGCAACGTTAACTTTCTTACAAAAAACTGCCACCTGAAATTTTGTAGCGTTAAATTCTACTTGGTTACTCTCACCCCAAGTTATATATACATATATATATATATATATATATATATATATATATATATATATATATATATATATATATATATATATATATATATTTATATATATAGATATATATATATATATATATATATATATATATATATATATATATATAATACTAATATATATATATTACCATTAAATATAACAAAGTGTACATTGGTTCGTTCAATAATAGTATAATAATTATAATTATAAATATAATAAAAATAAAAATAGTGTAGGATTACCATAAATCATACACACCATAAATATACGGACATACAAAGAAATTGTACAAAGTTGGACAAAACAATATTAAGCTTAATATTTAAAATCAGTAAAAATACAAAAATAGAAAAATAATTAAAATTGGTATTTAAGTATACCTTGATTTAAGACAAGATAATGTAGATAGGTCAGGTTCATGACAGCAATACCTAGAAAGAAATCTCACAACCAGCACTCTCTTAAAGATCATCAGGCCCCGTAGAAATCCCCTATCGAGTAGAAGGCATTTTCCAGTAAGAAGGACTTTAGCCGAGATATAAATCTTGGACCACGCATATTTCGCAGTCCTGCAGGCATTCCATTATGAAGGCTGATGCAACTATAGAGGGGAGAGCCTTTGAAGAAAGTTGATCTATGAATACAGTGTTACTCCTGGTGTTATATATGTATTTGTTACTCCCAGCATCTTAAAAAGGTGTGTATTATTGTTTACAAGAGTTAAGCACCTTAATATGTAAAGACATGGAAAAGTTAAGATTCGTTGTTTTATAAACGTATCTCTGCAGCTTTCACGAAAATTTAGATTAAAAATCAAAGGGATTATTTTCTTTTGGTTCACAAATATACGTTTACTTTTCACACCAGCAGCACCCCAGGATACAACATTGTTAGACATGTGACTAAAAGCTAATGAATAATATACAGCCAAGAGACCGTCACTGTCAAGGGTACTTTTTAAGCTTAAGCTTATATATAGTTCCAAGTCTTGGTTAAGTTGAACGACTTCCTGCTGTCTGAAAATATTTGCATAAGTAGCCGATGTTCCAACATCCAAAGTGAATGAAGAAATAAGCGTACTGTTATTTGTAAAGCTGTAGATTGGATCCCTGACCCTTTCCAGCAGATCGTTAATGTGAATGAGAAAAGAGTAGCAGACTGTATGGAACCTCAGGGCACACCGGCATTGATAGTGAACGTATTAAAAAGAAATTTATCGACTATCACTCGTAGAGAAAGTTTTCTATGGAAACGCGAAAACCATAAACAAAACTTTTCAGGCAGACCATAAGAGTGTAGCTTAGCCAACAATCCGCCATGCCAAACACGGTCGAATGCTTTAGATATATCAAGTGCAAAGTATTCAATTTCGGTGTTCCAAACAAATGTTAAGTAAGTTAGAAAATCTGTTGATCTTTGCTTACAAAAGCCCTATTGATGGTCATTAATAATATTAAACTATTACAGATATTTTAGAAGATACTGACTGATAGCCTTCTTGTTGTCTGGCAAGGTCTTCTTACTTTCTTTGGATATCGGCTAAACTATTGCGCATTTCCAGCAGGAATAAAATATTCCCTTTCTGTAGCGTAGGTTGAAAAGTCTACAGATAACTGGTGTTAGTCCGCTCGCACATTTTAGTACTCTGGCAAGTATTCCGTCAGCGCCAGAAGCTTTTTTGATGTCTAGCTTCAGTAAACTCGGTTTATGATACGCCATCTGAAGACAATATCGGGCATCCTTTTACTGCCTGCTGGATAGTTGATGGTGCTTTTCCTTGAAAATCGACAGTAAAATGTGAAGCAAAGGCCAAAGTTGAGAAAGCCAACCTAAAAAGTTGGCTTTCTCAACTGGTATTGTTGCGATAGTATTTGCTGGTAGTATAGTGGATTTTAGTGAAATTTTGACTAATGGCCTTAGCTGCTGACCAAAAGGAAGATATACCCTTATGGTAATTAACACTCAAATGAAGTTCACATACAGCTGGACTTCAGGTATAAAAAGTCTTATTACTTTCTTATAATATTAGCGTTACCTGCGTAGGCTTTCAAACCAACGAATATTGATGAAAAAAACCAACTTTTGTTCGATTTGCGTGAATGATTATTTTTAAAATAATCTAGAAATAATACCACTCGCTGAGCAAAAAGGTTTTTAATGCATCGGGTTTTAATAAAATGTATGATCAAATCTAGATAAAAATAACAACGAGATATTATGTAAATCCCTTTAATATACAAACGAAAGCATAAAAAATGCGGGAAAAATAACCCATCCTTTCTCCATTTCTCCAATGCAAACTAAGTAATGTCTCCATTCCGAGGGCACACTTTTAATTCCCACGACTCCACAAGTTTCGTTTTCCAGTTTCCAGTTGCCAGCTCGCTCTATTCGTTTTTTCTTTTACCCGCGAGCGGAGCCATTATGTAAATTGAAAATTTTTGCATCATTTTCTTTTAAAATTACTTTGTTACCTTTTTCCACGTAAACTAACAGATCAAAATGTTTTTTTTGTTTGTTTATAATAATACGCATGTTAATAGAGAATTAGACAAAGAAGATAGTACTATAAAACTGCCTGGATTAACAAAAGTTAAAAAAAATTTTGGAATTTTTTTTCCAAAATTAGTAATAAAAAATAAATACATGGTCTGTCCGGAAAATATTGTCACCAAGTCGATTAAAAAATGTATTGACCAAATCGCTAAGATACAATTAAATTCTTCAAAATAGTCTCCTGCTGCGTCGATACATTTTTCCCAGCGCGATTTCCAAGCTGCGAAGGCGTCCTGGAAGGCGTGTACAGGAATTGCTTTTAAAGCCGGTGTACAAGGTGAGTCAACGATAGAGCAAAGTTCAAAGTTCATTATCTAATTTTTTTCAGGAATGACGAAAAAATGTTAAATACAATAATTTTGGAGAATGTTAAGGTGCCCAGTTTAAAATTATTTTTGAGAATACAGGGTACTTCAAAAAAGTGTGGCCGATATAACATATATTTTTTTAAATTGGACATCCTATTTTCTAATTTATTTTTCTGCGTAAAATTTTATAACTTTTTTATTAATAATGTTATATACCTAAACCTAGTAGTTTTTGTAATATTTCAATTTTTTTTAAAAATACTAGTTTTGTGTTTTGTAAAAAATTGACAGTAGCTCCGTTGTTTCTAAAGGTGGAATACTCATAATTGGTACGAGCGTTCTACAGAGATGAAAAAAAAGAAATTTGAGTTAGATGCTACAGGGTGTTCAAAATAAATTTATACATTTCGACTATTTTAAATTGAAAAATTTCAAATCTTTTAAGTAGCACACCCTGTATATTATTATTTTTTTTGATAGATTTTACAAAACCCTCCAACTTTTATTAAGTATGTCATATACTTATTTCTAAGAGTTTTCGATTTATTTTGAATTTTTCAATTTTTACCCTTGTTTTTAATACACTTACGCTATAACATCATAATTGCCAAAACAAAACAAAAATGTAGGCATTGTCAAATTTTGTCATGTCTATTAAGCAAGTAAAAATAGTTTAATTTGTTGTAGTAAGTGATGTATAAAGGTAATAATTATGGATTTTCCTAAAAATGATTTAATTTATATGGTTTATATACTGCGCGAGGAGGGAAAAAATTGTCTTTTGGCAGTAAGGCTTTACGGAGCGAAGTACCCTAATAGATGTATACCATCTAGAAAATCTTTTCAGTGCTTAATGGAACGATTTGATGGTAGTAGTAGCGTTGAGTATACGGAACGGAAAGAAATAAACCAGAATCCTACCAATGAGGAAAAAGAAATGGAGATTTTACTTCATGTTGAAGATAATCCCCAGATCAGCAGCCATCAACTAGCTGACTTATCTGACACATCCTAATCTACGGCTACTCGCACCACGAAAAAATACAATTATCATCCCTTTCATATGGAACTACACCAAGAACTTCAAGACCGTGATTTTGAACGACGAGTAAACTTTTGTACCACCATGAATGGAGCAATAGAGGCCGATCTAAATTTTTATCCAAAATAATGTTTTCTGATGAAGCTACTTTTTGCAGTAATGGGGCGGTTAACAGCCATAACATGTATTATTATTCAACAGTTAATCCATTTTGGGTCCGGGAAGTTCAAAACCAAAACCATTGGTCGCTTAATGTATGGTGTGGAATATTAAATTTTCGAATTATTGGTCCATATTTTTTCCGCTTAACGGGCCTAAATATCTAAATTTTTTGCAAAACGAATTACCCCAGCTTCTTGAAGAAGTTGATAACTTTGAAAGGGCACAAACATGAATTCAACAAGACGGAGCTCCTGCTCATTACCACCGGGAAGTTAGAGAATTTTTAAACGATCGTTACCCACAAAAATGGATCGGTAGGGATGGATTCATTCAGTGGGCCCCTCGATCATATGACTTAACACCTTTAAACTTCTTTTTGTGTGGCTACATTAAAGATCGTGTTTATGTGAATCCCCCTACAATACCAGTAGATATGGAAAACAGGATACGGGATGCGTGCAGGACAATAACGCCCTTTATGCTAAGGAACGTGAAGGAAAATATAGTAAAACGACTAAACATGTGTATTCAAGTAGACGGGCATATTTTTGAACATTTATTACGTCATAATAATTAATCATTAGATAAGTTAAAATATATTAAAATTATTATTAACTATTTGTTAATGTTTTCACAATAGCGTAAGGATAAAAATTGAAAAATTCAAAATAAATCAAAAACTATTAGAAATAGGTAGAAGACATACTTAATAAAAGTTGGAGAATTTTGTAAAATCTGACAGAAAAAATAATAATATACAGGGTGTGCTATTTAAAAAATTTTTCGTCATTCCCGAAACAAATGAGATAATGAACTTTACTCTATCGTTGACTCACCCTCTACAAGCTGCTTTCACTTCGTCAATTGTTCTGAAATAGTGTCCTTTCAGGGGGAATTTCAAGCGGGGAAACAAAAACAAGTCTTGGGGAGACACGTCGGGACTGTAGGGTAGCTGGGGCAGCGTTGTCACGTTCGATCTGGACAGGTAGCTGGTCACGACGAAGGCGGTGTGGGCTGGCGCATTGTCATGGTGAGATTTCCAATCGCTGCTGATGTCTGACCTGACGCGCCAGATCCTTGTTTGCAGTTTCTTGAGTACTTCCACGTAAAATGAGTTGATGGTTGTCCCAGGAGGTATAAACTCATAGTGGACGATCCCCCTGATGTGAAAATACACGATGAACATAGTCTTGATCTTTGATTTGCTCATTCGATCCGCGTGCCATCTGTAGGCTTACCTTTGTGATAAATACCCATTTTCGAAGGCCTGCTAACCACTGGAAAAGTTTCCATTGCGGATTTGCCAAGTCTCACACAAAACTTTATCGCGTATCTTTGTTCCAGTGAGCGATGCATCACGACTCGTACAAGAAACGAAACAGATGTTCATGAGATCGCCCGTCCTTACCCTCCAAGAACTCGGAGACAACTGAGCAAGTACTCGCTCAGTAACTGACTTCCCCCACCACCGATCCCCGGCGGGTAGAGCGCGCTGCGACGTACAATCGCTTCACAATAAAATCTGTAACTTTACTTTCCGAAGAGATCCTGTAAACTTAAATTTGATCGGCTTATTACAGGAGCACAACGATCCTCGGGAATTTAATTTCTATAGGTACAAATACTTACATGTCTATCGTGCGGCCAAATTTTCGGGTTCGATATCATTTACATAGTTTAGATAAAGCCTTGGATGTTCAGCTAACTAAAAAATAACTACATAAATTTGCAGACGCTGGTTGGCCTTCAAGTAAATCCCGGAAAGTGTAACCAACTACATCAAGAACTGATGCAAATGTTCAATGCAACCGTGGATACTCCTTATATATCGAGCTGCATTCCGTTACGACGTGACAATTGATTACAGTGCAGACCAATCCATTGCTACTGGATCGATGAGCGTTGTGTGCCCACATTGTAAGGCATTGAAATACAGAAATGAAACCCTCGGATTGTGTTACGCAAGTGGCAAATTCGAATTGGCGCCATTGGTCCCACCACCAGAGCCATTGCGCCCATTTCTGGAACAGGAACAGATTCCACACACGCTTGCAGTTTCCAGTGCAGATTGCATTCGCAAGGACAATACACAAATCACAAGGGCAGTCATTGAGTGTTTGCGGCATTAACCTTGAAAATCTATGCTTCTCGCATGGTCAATTGTATGTCGCCTGTTCCCGTGTCGGAAAACCATCAGCTTTGTTTGTTTACGCGCCAGACAACAGAACAAAAATGTCGTGTATCATAAAGCAGTGCAATGAACGAAATGGTGATGTCATAACAAACCAATCGAAACAAAGCATTTCTTTGTTTTGATTGTTTACTTGAACATCGAACATCTTACAATCGAAATCGAAATGTAAATAAAACACCTTGTGATTCATTGTGATTTCAAATTTAATGAAAGAAAATAAATCATGAAATTATGACTTAATTCAATTGTGAATCATGGTTCCAAATCGATCACATTTCAGGCACATCACACATTTCCAGCATTTCAGCGGTGTACTGCCGATAGAATTCATCTCGCATGTAAAATTTCCCATACTTCTGAATGTACTCCTCTTCAAATTGAATATCCATAACCACAATCGTTAATAGATACAATGATCACTCAGAAATACGTCTTTTTTTCTCATTTTTACTTTGTTTACAAATTTCCAATAGCTTTTCACAAATTCACAAAACGATCACAAACAAATTGATTGAAATTTGGACAGGACAACGTCTGTCGGGTCAGCTAGTAAATAAATAATTTGTTACACTAATTATAAATTAAAGAATATACGGGGAATAAAATCTACGTCAATGATTAAATTAATGTACACATCGGGAATCTTACCTCCAAACTTTGACAGTAACCTGTAGCTTACTTGTTACTATGTCCAGAATCAAAGTTTTGTGTACAGTATTATTACAAATTTTACCCCTTTCATTAGAAGAAAATTTAACTGATGCTGCAGAAATAACAACATTAAAATTAAAATACTTATTTACTTACAAAATAACATGGTCAAACATCGTTTTTTTTTTTTTTTCCACACCTTCAAAACGTCTTAACGATAATAACACTTTTCAGTATTTATTATAGCTCCGCTTGTGACCCAACAACCAATAAAACCCGGACTGATGAAATATTTTTTTAGAACTAACAACTGAAAACCATGCTTACAAATGAAAACACTACGTTAGGTAAATAAAAAAACATATAAAACTTCCTCACCCTCATCCAGCGTTCATCGCCTATAAGTGGACATACGCCTCCTCCATCTCGTTCCATCTGTTTCTCTCTTGTGCTACGTTCGTCCATCTCCTCCCAGCCACTTTCCTAATATCATCATACCATGTTAGTATTGAGTGTCAATTCGCAAAACTCGGGTCCTTTCGATAAGCAAACCATTATGTATCCTAATTGTGTCCGGGTGTCCGTTGCAATCAATTCTTAAAACCAGTCCACTGCAAGTAGGATTTGCGAAATTAGTGTTCCATACTGTGATCACCTTTAAAATAAAAATTTTTGTTACGGAGCTATAAAATGATCACAAAACACACTCAATAGAAGAATTAAGAACTCACATTATAAACATGTCTAGTCAGTTCTTGACTTGTATATATCTTAAGCTCCAATATGTATTTTCAATCAATAAGTCAATAATGTATAATACTCATATTATCTTAGCTACCTAAGAGCCAATAAATCAATCTAACTCAATCTACAATCTAGTGGTAAAAGTTTAAACCTTTTTTTACTACTTAAGTATTTGTTTAATTAGACATAAATAAAATAAAATTATTTTCTCTCGGTACCTAATGCTTAAAGCAGTAGCTCTCGTCTCGGTTAAATTCACAACTTTCATTGAAATAAACCTTCACCATTTTGTCGGTCAAATAGTTTTTTTTTGTATATCAGGTAAATTATCAAACGTAATGCACTCGTGATAATTTTCGCTCAATCTACACTTTATCGAGACTATTCCAGAATTTTCTCAAAATTTTTTGATCAGTACTTCTCGAGATATGGTGGGAGGGCCCAGATTTTTGGCCATTTTTTAAAAATAATACAAATAAAAGTACGCGCAAGTATTACATCATATATATTTTTGAACTCGTGCTTTTGGAAGCTTTCATTTGACGCCCTACTCGATGACCTGGTAATTTTTTTTCACTTCCGATTCCACCCCCCATAACTAACCCATTAAGTCAAAATTTAACTTTCAAAACTACATTGCTCTGATGAGGCCATCTATTCCTATATTAGTATCAAATTTGAACTTTCTATGTCAAATATTTTCGGGGGAAATCGGGTAACAGACAGACAGACACCGAAGTAATATCATAATTAAGTGTTCCGTTCGGAACACTAAAACCATGTCTAAATCATAAAAAAAACTGTATAAAACCTATAAAAACACAAAATGTGTATAAAAACAACACATCGTCAATATTGACGAAAGAATGACAATAATAATGTAAAATTACCCACTTACGCGTAATGTGTTATTCTAATGCATTAGTTAAAACTGGCAATCATTTCCTGTATACTAGGCGTCTTATCGAAATTGGGTTACGCACTTGTTCCAAAGAATAAAGATAGAGAGCACGCCTCGCTTTGTACGAAGGTAATAATGAAAAATAGGGAAAGTTCCACCATTTTCAACTAGTTCCAAAGCTCTAATTTTAAAAAGATAACTCTAAATTAGATTTGGATTTTTTTTTTATGTCTGAGTGTATTAAAACTTATTTTTACTTTGCAGTTATAACATCCTTTAAGATTATTTACAATGTTTGTTACCTCAAATTTGCCTCTTAAACTATGTTCTACACAGTCAACATAAGACAGCAATGTTCTTTTTTCACTCTAATCGGTTTTAGCGAGGACACATTTTATTGTATTGTTTTGACTTTCATCGTACAACAACTATACTGTAACGTGTATGTTAGTAATGTTAAACAAATTGTTCATTACAAACAGTAGTGTTTAATTTAACAATACGATTGTAAAGTATATTTGGTTTATTTAGTTAAGAACTTATTTCTCTAGGATTACGTCGTGTACTATATTTACAATCTTTAATTGAATAAGACATACTTGCAGTCATGGGCGTTGCCTGAGGGGGGGCAGGGGAGAGCAGCTGCCCCGCCTAGATCCTTAAGGACCTAAAAAATTCTAAATATAATTTTTTTTCCCCGTGAATGGAATTTTGAGTTTTGAGAAGTTGCCCCTCCTAGGTCAGAGGCTGACTACGCCCATGCTTGCAGTATAGAAAACCTTTATTTATTCGAATTTTTGGGCTAATGAGGACATTTTGTATATATCCTGTTTTAATAAACTAGCGTTTTTAGAGTATAAAGTCGCTCTATTCAAATCTTTTTACTAGTGACCTCTGTTAAAAAATAGTCTAACACTTTTTAGTTGCCGGTTACTATGACCTCTATTAGAGAGTAACGAATCTTCACTGGTTTAGTTAAGATACGTACCAAAATTCAATGCTGACTACTCTAAGGTGTTTTTATTGGTTTAGGATAACGACGAAAAAAACTACTAAATGTCAAACTTGACAGTAAAAACTTCAAGAAATTTTCATGTAAACAAATCTGAAGAGAAATGTTTCTTAATTGATAATCTATTTAATTCCTGCTTTTATTAATAAGGAATTTTAATCCGATTACTCATAGTTCTTAGATAGAGTAAACGTGTTGTTTACTTTGTAATCAAGGCGAACTTTTATTACGAAATTTAATCTTGTTATCTTTCTGTACAATTGTTCATATCTGCTCATCTGTTACGAATCCGCCTATAAAACGCCCTACTCTTGATAAAATAGCAGTCGGCAATTAACTGTGTTGCGGTGAAAGTTGAAAGCAGGAAACGTATTACAATTATTGAGTTTTCTAATTAACAACGATAGAAGTTTACAGAAATGGCAGCTCAAGACGTTTTTAAAAAACAGAAAACGTGTCTTCAAGTAGCTACTAATGTTACAGAACAACATCATCATGTGTCTAGAGCGAAAAGGGGGCAAATTTTGGGTAACCTGAGAGGTTTTAGAGGATGTACTGTATGGTTTACAGGTAAGGCTTCCTAAAACGTTTTTGTGCAAAAAATTTAAAATATATTTCATTTGTAGGATCTTTAGATATAATCTGTTGAATTTTTCGTCAAAAAGTAATATATCTAATGTTAATAAACTTTGCTTCAATTCCAAAATAGTAATTCCTATTAATTACATAACTTTTTTGAGTGTTTAAAAGTTTTGTTATATTCTAGCTTTGCTATTTGATTCTCGTATCATAGTAAATGTTTCATTTAATAAATTTCAAAAGGCCAAAAGTCAAATTTTTCGAGAAATGTATTCCTAGAATGTTAATATTCCTAAAAAAATTTATTCTATATCTTCTACTACTTTAAGTAAGGTTTTCAAACCTTGGGACTTCCTTTCTTGTTTATAATTAGTAAAAGTTTATGTTATAATACTGATTTCACAGACTCATTTGTCATATTTAAGTTACTGTATAGAAGAGAAAGGAAGTAAAAATTCTATATAGAGCATGTTGGTACAAAAGTAAAAGTTCCTGTTTATGAAATTAATATGAGAATTGGTTATTAAAATATTGGTTGAGTTGTGAACTTTTTCAAAATAATTACTCATTATTTTGTTTCAATATTCAAAATTTGTCTTCATCTCTAGATCTCTGTGTATAATATTATTTAGAGAGTACCTCGGCCCATCCAAGATTATTTTCAGAACTGTATTTTGGATCATTTGGAATCTAGGATAAAGTTCTACTTTGTATCTTATTTTCAAAGGAGATTTTTGAAACATCTGAAGAAGACAGAAGCTTCTCTTTTTTTTTTATTTATAATATTTCTATGAATATTTCGTGATTTTTTTAAGTCAATTTTATCTATTTGTAGTGGTGAAAGGTCAGGTCAGGTGATCGAAACCTTTGCATGCAGAACATGGTTTACCATTATATTTTTGCACTTACAGGTAATCAACAATTCCAATGCCATAACATAACCCTTCTGTTTCTTAGAAATTGTAGTAATTGTTCCTTTTTGCAAAGCATTTTCTCCTCTATCAACTAGTATGTTTTTCATCACTCAGCATCTTTTATACATTCTTCATTACAATTTATAGCAAATAAATCAACATGCAGATCCATCATTTCTATTATTTTCAGTATAGGCTTGACACCTTCATTGAAAATCTACTTGGCAATAAATGCACAAAAATAAGAACCCCAAGAAATGTATTTTGATATGAATTATCAATTTGTTTTATTGAAACTCTCATTGTTATTGTGAGTCAAGCTTCCACAACATCTATTTACTACATCATATGTTGTTTAGAAACTCATATGTAAGCTGAATTACTACCTGCACCTTGATGTGTGGCTGATCAAAGTATTCCAGCCACTTCAGCTTTCCACCACTCATAATGTCCTTATCGTTTAGATGCTCCAAATTGTTTCACTTATTTTTTGGAAGAAGAAAAATGGTAAAAATTCCAAAGTGCAACAAACTCATGCAATCCTCAAAGTACCTAGAACAGAGACAATAATTTCAACAACAAACAATTTTTTTGTATGACTCATTTTCATGACTTGGAAAAAATCGGTAAAGTGATTTACCCAGTACTTTGCTTGCAAACATACCATTCTAAAATAAGTAGCGAATTTGACTTTCTAAAGTGAAGGGAAAGTAAATTTCCATAATACAGTTAAAACCATACGAAGTATCAACGGCCACCCTTTTTACTCATTCCCTAAAACGATATATTTCAAGTATTATATTGCGATTTTGTTCAAGAATTATGGTGCCTACAGATCGACAGGCCTACAATGAGAAAATATATCTTCGTGATCTAAGAATTTTGAAAATTAAAGAAGAGCAAAAATCGCCGAGGGTTTGTTTTTACGAATATGATATTTCCCTTTAGCAAGAGAAGTAAAAACATTAATTTACCTCCTGTGTCAGATGCAAGTAAATTTTGACAAAATTGACTGTTATCACTGAAATCAACTTAACATTTTTCTAGATCACTCAGTAACCATATCCCAATCCCTTCTGGATACATTTCTGTTAAAATTGAAAATAATGGAAAACCACACTGAAATACAAGTATATTATGATATATACACGACCACCCTTCTAACACCCTACCCCATTCCTTTCATCTCACATGATTATAAATAATAAGTTAAATTTTATAAAATATCCAACCAAAAATCAGTAAAAATTCTCATAATAATATTGAAGCTATACAATATTTCATGATCCCCACCTCTTTCACCCTCTTCCCTTGTTACCATTAAAAATAACAAGAAAATAATGTAATTTTGGATTTCTTGACTTCAAAAACCCTAAAAAAGATATATAACAGGATATAAACGAATCAAGTCTTATAATCTCCTCCCCACACCTTTCGTCCCTGATATGTTTTACTATAAATATTTAAGTATAAAATGTATTTATTATTTCGACAAAAAAAAAACAGGAAAAGTTACAGTAACTATTTAAAATTACGACACCACCTAAAAATAAACTAAAAACGGCGTTTTCTAACGTTTTTTGGAGCACAGATCACGAATCAGGTGTTAAAAATCGACGCTCGACCACCCGTGAACCGCCCCGCCACCCTAACCCCCGAAAAATCGATCAAATTAAAAAAAATCCTCAGTATTTTTTATGCCTTTCGGGGCGCTGAACACAGATCTGTCCTTGAAAATCGTCGCTCGACTACTAAGCCGCCTCGCCCACCCCCACCCCAACCCCCGAAAAATCGATTAAATTGAAAGAAAAATGGACCTGAACTAACTTGAACAAAAATGAACCAAAATGGTATTTTCGAACGTTTTTTTGGGGCGCTGAACACAAATCCGGCGTTAAAAATGGGCACTCGACCACCCCTAAGCCGCCCCGCCACCCCCAATCCCCGAAAAATCTGTAAATCGAAAAATGGATTGTAGGTAGTGAACGTATGTTTTTTGGGGTGGGAAATACGACTTTTTCACTAGAGAAGCGTATTGGGGGTCGCCACCCCCTCAAACCCCCTATCTTTTATATTTTAACTTAACGTAAACTATGTTAACCTATCCGAGTTCGGTGAGTATAGGGTAGCTTAGGTTAGTTCAGGTTAATCGATTTTTCGGGGGTTGGGGCGGCTCAGGGGTAGTCGAACGTCGATTTTTAACGCCGGATTCGTGTTCAGCGCCCTAATAAAACATAAAAGTACCCTAGGGTTTCTCCCTTTTTTTTTTTTATTTGATCGATTTTTCGGGGGTTAGAGGTGGTGGGGCGGCTCAGGGGTGGTCGAGAGATTTTTCATTTCAGATTCGTGTTCAGCGCCCCCAAAGAACGTAGGAAAAAACTTTTTCATTTCTGGATGGTGTCCTAATTGTAAATAATTACCAAAATTACCATGTTACTATTAAAACAAAAAATTTATCGACCCCACCCTTTTTTCACCGCCCTTGACCTGAAACGATATCATTCAAAAACTATAGGGTTTATCTCCTCATACGCACCAAGGTTGAAATTGATATCTCGTTTCATTCGAGAGTTATCGTGCCAACACACCGACGGAAATGAGTGACTATGTTTTTCCTGATCTAGGAATCCTAAACATAAAGAAAAGCAAAAATCTGGAAGTGTAAACGCAAGTTGACTTAAATAAATTTTTTATTTACAGGTTTATCAGGAGCTGGAAAAACTGCCATATCTTTTGAACTAGAAGCATATCTGGTACAGCACGGAATCCCCGCTTATAGTTTAGACGGGGATAACATGAGACATGGCCTTAACAAAGATCTAGGCTTCTCAAAAAAAGACAGAGAAGAAAATATAAGAAGAGTTGCAGAAGTGGCTAAGCTATTTGCTGATGCAGGTCAAATATGTTTGTGCAGTTTTGTATCACCTTTTGCTGAAGATAGAGAAGTTGCACGGAGGATTCACCGTGAGAGTGACCTGCCTTTCTTTGAAATTTTCGTGGATACTCCTCTTGAGGTTTGTGAACAACGTGACACCAAAGGACTCTATCAAAAAGCAAGAAGTGGCGTTATAAAAGGCTTTACCGGCATAGATCAACCATATGAAACTCCAGAAAGTCCAGAACTGGTAGTCAAAACTGTGAATCGTAGAGTAGAAGAATGTATGATGCAGGTAGTTGAAATGCTAAGGGAAAATGGAATTATCCCAGTTTTCCAAGAGCCAGATGATACAGTCCCAGAGTTGTTTGTGCCTGTTCATCGCATGGTTAGTGCTGAGGAAGAGGCTGCAAGCTTACCTAAGTTAAATATTGGTTTTCTAGATTTACAATGGCTACAGGTAAGATAAAAACTTATGCTACTCTCCAAAAAATTGAAAGCAGCTTTATTAATTACCACAGTTACCACATGTATGTTAATTATCATATGTTTTTGTATGCATTTCTTAGATTTTTATTTTTATCAATTTCTAACTGCACTAGCGTTTTATATTCCCCAATCTAAAAAAAAAGGGTTGTTTATTTCTAGTGGATAATAATAATAATCTTTACTGTCTAACAGATATACCATTTACAAGACACTTAAGCATAAATAACATAATACAAAGGAGACAGAGAAAAAAAAATGAAAAGTAAAATATTAGTGTAGAACAAAGGAGAGAAGAGAGAAATAACATTAAAATCATTAAATTAAACTGGAAAACTAAAATTAAAATAATATACTTGGAATAAATAACTATATATGCAACAATTTATTTTTTAAGCATTTGACAAATTGCGCAAATGACAGGTTGTTCACGTCAGTGTCGTTACAAGTACTGTTGGAAATGCTTATAGCCTGAAACAGTGGTGTTTTGATGAAAAAATTAGTCGATGCAGTAGGTAAATAGAAAACAGAAGAGGTTCTTACCAATCTATTAGGAATGTGAAAATTTACTTGAAACAATAAGTCTGGAGAATCAAAAAGAGATTTACATAATTCTATAAGAAAACAGACCAGGTGGTAATTTCTTTGATTTGTTAATAAAGATAGCTGAAAACTTTCATTTATAATAACCTCATCGACACCCCTATCAGGATACACTCTGGCATATTTTAATGTAAGAAATTTGGCAAACTTTCTTTGAACATTCTCTACCTGCCTAATATACTTAGCGTGTATTGGAGTCCAAACAGTTGCACCATATTCCAGTTGTGAAAGCACAGAGCTCGAATATAAAGTTTTTAATGTTTTACTATTATGAAAACCACTCAAATTACGTATTATGAAACCCAACGTCCTCATTGCCATACTGCAGATCCAATTAATATGATGGACAAATGAAAGTTTGAGATCAAAAATAATTCCAAGGGCCTTGAAGATGATACAGCGTGCAATATCTTCATTATCTAACTTATACTAGAAGTCAGTGGTGCTAAATTTATTCGAGTAGATCAAAAAGAAGCACTTACTGGCATTCAGTGGCAGCCTGTTCAACTCACACCATTGCTACAACGACTCCATATCAATGAAAAGCAATCACAAGAGTTTCTTATGATGCGGAAAAGCTTTAGGTCATCAACAAACAAAAGAAAATTACTAATTATATTATCACCAATGTCGTTAATGAAGATTGAAAAGATTAAAGGTGCAAGGTTGCTACCCTGTAGTGCACCACATGTGGCACTAAACGTTGAGAGAGAATCTATGGTCACGAATTTCGGCGTACCGTAAGCGGTTACACAAATAGGATTCGAAAAAAGTAATTAGGTTGTTGCTGAAAACCCAGTCTATCCAGCGTATATAGAAATATGGAATGATCAACTCTATCAAAGGCCTTCGAGAAATCATTGTATACAGCATCAACTTTTATTTGTTTGTCCAAAGCATCGCCTATAAATTCAGTAAAATAAGCCAAATTACTTATTGTACTGCGTTTGCTAAAAAAATATGTTGATTTACAGAAATCAGGCTTTTATCCTTGATATATTGACATCTCAAAGACTTTGGCGAATATCAGTAATAAAGATACCAGTCTATAATTAGATATATCATTTGCGTCACTCTTCTTAAGTACGGAAGTGATTTTGGCCTTCTTCCATATATCAGGATAATAAATAGCATCACATTTAGTAAAATCTTAACGGCATTACTCAAGTTTTTCAAAGGCGACAGTTTCGATTTCTGAATTGAATGTGCTTCAAAATGTTAGTGAAGTTGTTTAGTCTAAAACTACATTTTTAAAATAGCGCCAAAAAACCAGCTAAGCGTCGAATAGCAAAGGGCAATTTGTACTCTACATGAAGAAGCCTACAGCAAGCGACAAGTTGGAAATATCAAATACGCGCTTTACAGAAAACAAGTAACAAGAACAAATAAAAACACAAAAATATCTGGTCGACTTAAAGCTACAACAGAACGCGAATATTAGCGCATCATCGCCGCTTTAAAAGAAACTTGTTCTGAATCAGTCTCGAGTACTACTGTGAAGAGACAATTACTGTCTGCAGGGCCTAAAAAGATGTGTAGCTGCCAGGAAACTGAAACTAACAATGAGACACACACCAAATAGATTCCAACGAGTTAAAACACATATAAACTGGACAATAGACCAGTGATGGAATAAAGTTTTTTTCATATAAATCGAATTTTCCGATTTGAGATCTAATAGAAAAATATTTGTATGCTCATCAACTAACGAAAGGGCTTCAGAAGTTTGCACTGTTAAGCACTGAAGTGGCAGTGTTATGGTTTGGGAATGTTTTGATAGTAATATACCAGACAGTTTGATGAAAATAGACAGGTTTAAATAAATAAAACGACGTACTTGAATATCCTGCAATAACATCTAAGCTTACTCATATTAGTTGCAATTTTATCCTTTAACAAGATAACTATATTGTTTAATAACATGCCGAACATTGTGATGAAGTAATTAAAAATAAAATAACCGGTCAAGTGCAAGTTGGACTTGCGCAATTAGTATTCCGTGCGTTTATTGCTTTTAAAACAAGAATTTTTGTTATGGGAACACCCCAAGTGAGTTAACAACAAAAATTTTCTTTACTGAAAACTAATAACCTTAAAATTTTGCTTTTTTTTATATATCAGATAAATTATGAAAGGTAATGCACTCATGATAATTTTCGTTCAATCTACACCCTGTGGAGAATATTCCAGAACTTTTTGAAAATTTTTTGATAAGTACTTTTCGAGATAAGGGAGGAGTCAGCGATTTTTCGAAATTTTTTCAAAATAATACAAGGAAAACTGTGCGCAAGTATTACATTATATAAATTTTTGAATTCGTGTTTTTACCAGCTTTCATTTGACACCCCACTCGATGACCTGACCACCCCCTAAAACTAACCCCTTAAGTCAAAATTTAAGTTTCAAAAATACACATCTCTGATGAGGCCATCAATTCCTATATTAGTGCCAAATTTCAACTTTCTATGTCAAATAGTTTTAGAGAAATTGGGTGTGACAGACAGACGGACAGACACCCAAGTAATCTTATAAGTGTTCCATACGGAACATTATAAACACCTCTTTTGACTAAAGTAAAATTTAATGTAAATACTTTTTCATGGGTATATTTATGACAGTTGATTATAAAAATACACATTTGTTTTGCAATGATAAAAACCAAAAAAAGGTTTTGCATTTTTAATTTTAATTAAAAATTCCTTGTGATTCTAAACTTTTGGACTATACCTATAATATGCTGAGTTCAAATCAGAACAGCGATGACTTCTACTTTCAGTTTTGCCCCGGTCAAACTTCGCGGTGTCAGTAAATCTGCATTTTCCCTGCGAGAAAAAACAATGATACTTAACGCCCACTAGCCCTAGTACATCGACAACCAACAAACCAAGTCCGTGAAATTGTGGAAACCTGTGCCAACATGACGGGAGTTGGATCAACAACTATTTATAGATTTCTCAGAGAAAGAAAACACGGTCCTTGCAACGAACCTCAGAATCACAAAGGAAAGGAGCCCTTGGAGGTCGATGAAGACTTTAAAAACGCAATAAGAAGAAAAGTACACCATTTTTTTATTAAGAGAGAAATACCTACACTACTTAAAGTTTTGCAAGAAATCGGAGAAAACTAGGACATACCAGATTTAAAAAAATGAAAATTATGGAAAATCCTTCATAACCTGAATTTTCGTTGGGAAAAACCCAATAGAAAAATCTGTTCTTATCGATAAAATAGAAATAATTTGTTGGAGAAGAGAATATCTATGAGTAATCAAAAAACTTCGAGCTGAAGAAAGAAATATTTTTTATTTAGATGAGACTTGAGTTAATGAGGGACACACAGTGAAAAAATTCAGTCAGTCTATTGGATTACAACCCTCTTCAGGAAAAGGTCGCAGGCTAATTATAGCACATATTGGTAGTGAAAACGTATTTCTCGACGGTGGCTTGTTGGAATTCGAATCAAAGTCAACTAAAGATTACCATGAGGAGATGACGGCTGATGTTTTTGATGATAATTGAATGTATCAGATTATAGTATTAGACAATGCCCCATACCGTTCTCGGTTATTAGAACGACTCCCAACAAATTCATGGAAGAAAGCGGATATTCTTCAATGGATAAGAGACAAAAATCTCAAACATAAAGATGGTATGTTAAAAGCGGAACTTCTCAAAATTGCGAAACAAAGTAAGGCACAGTTCAAGAAATACGCAGTCGATGAGATGGCAAACGAACGGAATATCACAGTGCTTAGATTACCTCCATATCATTGCGAATTGAATCCCATAGAGCTAATTTGGACACAAATGAAAGGTTTTGTTGCAAGAGAAAACACCAGATTCAAACTTCAAGACGTAAGTCAATTATTACTCGCCGGAATAGAGAGGATCAAAGAGGATAATTGGAAAAATGCCATTCAACATGTTATAGAAGAAGAAAATGAAATGTGGAAACTCGATGAATACATCGAAGAAACTAAGGAAATAGAACCCTTAATTATCAATCTAAGAGAAGTCGAGTCTTCAGATTTTGACGATGATTGTTTTTGATTGTAATTAAAATACTTATATATCGCGAATTGTGAATTTGTATATATACATAGATCTACCAGGTGTACAAGTATGCGGATTTCAGACAACAGATGGTGCACCAATGCATTTTTGCTATAAAGATTTGACACTGCGCCATTTTGTTGTGTCATCAACAAGTGTCAGACGCGCACGAGTAATAAATTGGAAAAGTGTGTGTATAGTGTTGTGTTGTTGTGTTCAATATGTCGAAATTTATTCCGAACAAAGAGTATTCGCAGACAGCATTAATTTTTTGTTTTCATCTGAAGAAAACTGCTGTTGAATCATACTGATTACTTCGAGAAGCTTATGGTGAACATGGTCCATTGCAAGATACGTGTGAACGATGGTTTCGGCGTTTCAAAAGTGGTGGCTTCGATGTTGCAGACAAGGAACGTGGAAAACCGCCAAAAAAATACGAAGATGTGGAATTGCATGCATTGTTGGACGAAGATGATTCGCAAACACAAAAACAACTCGCCGAGCAATTGGGCGTTAGTCAACAAGCTGTTTCCAATCGGCTACGAGAGATGGGAAAGATTCAGAAGACTGGTAGATGGGTACCACATGAGTTAAACAACAGGCAAATGGAAAAGCGCAAAAACACAGACTTGGCTCCTTCCGATTACCACTTGTTTGCATCAATGGGTCACGCACTTGCTGAGCGGCGCTTTGGTTCGTACGAAGATGTGAAAAACTGGTTCGACGAATGGTTCGCAGCAAAAGGGGAAGATTTTTACTGACGTGATATTCACAAATTGCTCGAAAGATGGGAAAAATGTATAACAAGCGATAGAGCATACTTTGAATAAAGCACTTTTATCATCATTCTTCCGAATTTAACATGTTTTTTTTTAGAAAAAAAATCCGCATTTCATACTTGTACAACCTGGTATAGATTAAAAAATTTTTGATAATAATTCTTATATTTCTATAACTTTATTTTTAAGATAATTTTATTTATTAAACACTAAAAGAAGGTTACACTCGAACGGCTATGCTACCGATGAACCCTCATTTACATTTTATGACTATTGTATAGCAGAGGAGTTCTGCCTAAAATAGGGTGAACCCTTAAAAATAATTCAAAACAGATAGCAAAATCCAGTAAAATGCATAAAAAAATCTCTTTTTTTTTTGGCTCACCCCAACATTAGAACGACTAATCGTCATCTACAATGAGAGAATTCTGCTATCAATTCAAAACAAACACAATATACGTAACAAAACTGAAAAATTTGTAGAGTGAATGATTCATTAAAGTAGCTTACGTGTTGTTATTTTACAGGTTTGAAATTAAAAACCCAAGAAAGTTTAAAGGGCCATTTTTTTATTATTTAACCGATATTTTTAGTGTTCCGTACGGAACACTTATGGGATCACTTCGATGTCCATCTGTCACACCCGATTTTCTCCGAGACTATTTAACATAGAAAGTTGAAATTTGGCACAAGTATAGGAGTTGATGGCCCAATCAGAACCGTATAGTTTTGAAAGTTAAATTTTGACTTACAGGGTTAGTTTTAGGGGATGAAATCGGAAGTAAAAAAAAATTACCTGGTCATCGAGTGGGATGTTACATAAAAGCTTGTGAAAACACGAGTTCAAAAATATATAATGTAATTCTTGCGCACACTTTCCTTTGTATTATTTTCAAAAAATTGCCAAAAATCTCAGTCCCCCCAGCGTATCTCGAAAATTACTGATCAAAATATTTTGAAAAAACTCTGGAATAGTCTAAATAAAGTGTAGATTGAGCAAAAATTATCACAAGTGCATTACGTTTAATATTTTTTTGATATTAAAAAAAAACTATATGGCATGACAGAATGGGGAAAGTTTAGAAAGTTGAGAATTCAACCGGGACTAAGAGTTAAGAAATATTAATACGTGTTCGGGGCAGTCAGTAATATCATGATGGGTGACAAACGGATAGGTACCGAGACAAACTAATTCTATTTTATGTGTTTATATTTAAACAAATATTTAGGTAGTAAATTTTTAAACAAAAAGTTTTAAACTTTTACTACTAGATTCTAGATTGAGCTAGATTTTAGTTATTGGCTATTAGGTAGCTAATTTTTATTTTAAAGATAATCACGTTACGGAGCACTAATTGCGCAAATCCAACTTGCACTTAACAGGTTTTTAGTGTGCCGTCCGGAACACTTATATGATCACTTTGGTGTCTGTCCATTTGTCACACCCGATTTTTTCCGAAACTATTTGACATAGAAAGTTGAAATTTGTTACTAATATAAGAACTGATGGCCTTATCAGAGCCGTGTAGTTTTGAAAGTTAAATTTTCACTTAAGAAGTTTTCTTTGCCTTATTTTTAAAAAATTGCGAAAAATCGCTGTCCCCCTCCCTTATCTCGAAAGTACTGTTGAAATATTTTTGAAAAAATTCTGGAATAATCCCTACAGAGTGTAGATTGAACTAGAATTATCACGAGTGCATTACCTTGAATAACACAGGCCAACAAAAAAAATATACTTTTATTTGATTAAGCTACAATTTTGATCTCTTGGTAAATAGATGTTCCAGCTTCCAATAAATGTTTTTTCTTTCAGCCTAGAACCAAGCAATTCTGCTTTTTCCTTAGTCAAACCCAAATCTCTCACTAAATCATTTAACTAAGCTTGTGTAAACAACTGTGGTTTTAAATTTTCTAGGGAACATTGAAACTCATCATCATCCGGTCGACTTTCATTAAATTCGGGACTGGACCTGAGCCACCGCAATAGACTGCGGTGGCTCAGGGACAGGAAGTCCCAGTCCATGTCCTACCGGCCGATTAGCTGAAGTAAAGTTAGGATAGACAATTACTTTCTTATTTTTGGAGTTATATCCAGAAACATCAACGCTGCAAAAATAATAATCATTTGAATGATTTTCTTGCTCTCTCTGTACCATGGGTACTGCAGATCTAAAAGCTTTCTTTTCTTTTACCATTTCCTAAGATCCTCGACACAAATATAACATACTTTGTGAGGAGCCCAACATTTTTCTTGATTACCGATTTCTGCACCAAAATATGCAAAGTAATGTTTCTTTGATGTTTTTTAACTACAAACTCACCATATATATAACAAAAAGTTTTGGAAGAGTTTTTACAACCACGATTAGCCTTACTTTGAGTCGGAATTAAAACACTGCCATGCGAGATTATATTAACTGGAAGAAAAAAAACAGTTGTGACATTTATCGGAACTGCCAACCTAATAAAATTCGAATGATAAAAATAATTTTTTCACATTTTGAATATTAAAATGTGAAAAATTGGTGGGCCTTTTTTATTATTATTTTTGGACTCAGTACACCAAAAAACATAGGAATCAGGTAAAATTATCAAAAAAGTTTTTTCATCGTTGACCTGTGTAATTTATCTGGTATATAAAAAACAGAAATTTCAAGGTCATCAGTTTTCAGTAATTTCATGAGTAGTAATACTTAACCTATTACGATAAAAGTTACAACTTAAAGAACACCGTGTATATGACAGTAAAACGAGGTTAAAGTAACCAAATTTTTTCACAAAACAACGTCAACATTGTAATTTTTAACAATTTTCAATAAGTGGGTCACTTGGTATATTGGAATATTGTTAATGTATTCACATAAATTATTTCATAGAAATATTTATTATTTTAATTATAGTTTTTATCTTTAAGGACGTATGCCTAAATCCTTACATAAGTGCTTAAACAAAGGGTGTATGGGAATAAAAAAGTCATCCATAAAGCAGATAGACTAGAGATTATCGTTTTGTTTGATATTGTTATCAATAATTATTCACACTATCTGTACCGCTGTATGACTCATGTTTTTATGGGAAGCATAAACATTTTTTTGGATTACTTAATACTTACTTGAAAGATCAATTTTAATGGATTAAACATTGTGCAGGGTGTCCCATAAATAAGTTTAAATTTATTTGCCTCTATACGCGATCGCATTCGACAAATTCACATAGGTGTTTTATAGACAGTAAAATATCAACGCCTTGGGTAAACCCCAGGGTTCCAATCTGGGATCTCTGCTTTTCAATATGTTTGTTGACGACTTGCTGAGCGAGATAGGTTGCCGGAAGCTTGCTTATGCCGATGACATTAAGATTTTTAAACGCATAGACTCGGTTTCTGATTGCCACGAATTACAGCAGCATTAATGCTCTCACCAACTGGTGCTCTACTAACAGGCTCACCTTAAACGTTTCCAAATGCAATGTCGTCCGATATTCCTATCGTAACAACCCTATATTTTTCAATTATTCCATAGGTGATATTATTCTACAGAATCTTCGTTCAGGGAGAGATTTGGGTATCATCTTTGACAAGAAATTCTCTTTTGCTGACCATATTGAACAAATGGTTGCTGGTGCATCAAGGATGCTGGGTTTCCTGATTAGAAATTGTAGAGACTTTACTAACATAACTGCAATCAAGCTTCTCTATTATTCCTTCGTTAGGCCTAAGTTTGACTGTGCTTCTATTGTTTAGTATACAATTGCCATAACAACTCTATCGAATCGATACAGAGGCGCTTCATTAAATATCTTATTTTCAAGAGGGATGGTGTCCATCCGGACCGCGGTGTTGATCACGGACTAATCTTGTCAAGGTTTAATGAGTTGCCTCTTGCAAAGAGAAGGGACATTCACTCCATCAAATTCTTATATAAGCTGTTAAATCACCATATTGATTGCCCTTTCCTATTAAGCAATGTATCTTTCCATGTACCACGCCTTCGGGCAAGGCGCTCACCTATTTTTAGCCTCGGCCGGGCTAGGTCAAATATATTATTCCACAGCCCTATTTATATAATGTGCAAGAACGGCAATGTCATTGGAAACTCCGGTGAGTTCCATTGCAGTAAGCTGTCCGTACTTATTGGTTCTCTGCTCAGTGTTTAGAGGTTGCTCAAATTTGTAGTTTTTTATTATTACTATTTTTATTTTTTTTAATTTAGAGATTGTTCAAACATTTTAATTTTATTTTAATTGTATCATGTTCTTCTTTTATATGTAGCTCATTAGTATAAAGGTTATTCCTATAATTGGGCCCTGGCCTGTTGGAATTGAATGTGTAAATAAATAAATAAACGCCTTGATCGTGCTGATTATTAAAAAGGCGAACAAATTTAAATTGGCGAATTACAGACACATCCGCCTGTTATCGGTACTATACAAGATACTCACTAGAATTATAACATATAGATTAACGAACAAATTAGACAGTTATCAACCACGTGAACAAGCAGGATTCAGACGGGGATACAGCATTTTGGACCATCTGCAAACAATTAAATTACTAGTGGAAAAAGCAAATGAATATAAGGTCACCTCGTGAATAGCAATGGTTGACTACGAAAAAGCATTTCATTCGGTAAAGATATGGGCAATCCTTAACGCCTTAAGTAACAACAGAGTCGATGAATACATATATGAAAATGCCACTTCACAAATAGTGCTTAAAGAAAAAACAAGTTAAATCAAAATTAAAAGAGGAATTAGACAAGACGACTCGATATTCCCAAAGTTGTTCACGTTGACTCTAGAAGACATGTTCAAATCGGTAAAGTGCGAAAATAAAGGAATACTTATGGATGGTGAACGATTAAATCACTTAAGGTTCGCAGATGATGTCACTCTGATCGCCAACACAAAAAAGAATTACGAGAAATGCTGTTGGAATTAAATAACAAGTCTCGAAAAATAGAAAAATAAACTTCACCAAAAGTAAATATTTAAACAACGAAAGTGAAGATAATAACCAAGAACTATTAATAGAAAGTGAAAGAATAGGAAAGGTACAAACATTCATATATTTAGGACCAAAAATCGAAATATCAAAAAATAATTTAAAGGCTGACTTAGTGCGTTCGAGAGGTTACAATCTACTTTTAAATTAGGCATCCCAAATACAATAAAAGCTAAAGTATTCGAGCAATATGTACTGCCGGTATTAACATATGGCACTGAAACGTGGGCTTTAAATAAAAGTATAATAAATACACTCCACACAATCGAAAAATCATTTGCATTCATGTCTTGTATATCAACAATGGCGGTTACATGAAACACTAGATGAAGAGCAAAAGTCCATAATCAAGAAAGAAAAATCTTTTTGGCGCCAAGTACTCACTAGACTCCTTGATGTTACTCTAACACTTTCAACCTGTAATTTAGCTTTTCGTGACCATAGAGAAAAGACATGCAGCAGTGATTTAAGTCCAAGAGGAAATTTTTTTGAGTATCGTTGAGTTATTAGCGAAATACGATCCTGTTTTACAAGAATTGTTAAGTAAGCCAAAAGGTCAAACAAAATACTTAAGTCCAAAAATACAAAATGAGCTCGTTGCTATTCTGGTTCAAAAAGTGGAAAATGCCCTATTAAATGAAATAATAACCGCACCATTTTACTCTATTATATTTGATACGACTCAAGATATTCCGAAAACAGATCAATTGTTTGAACTTTATTACCGTTACTGTGTGATCGAGAAAGATGTAAATGGAACTCCAAAGGCGCTCGTAATTAAAGAGTCATTTGTAGGATTTCATGAAGTTAAGGATCAAACTGCTTTAGCAATGTCCAATCAGATTATAAAATCCATAAATGACAAAAATATTCCTCTGAATAAGTGCGGTGGACAAGGATATGACGGTGCTAATAACAGGAAAGGCACTTATGGTGGAGTTCAAAAACTCATAAGAGATGTCGAGCCAAATGCGGTGTATGTCCATGCTGCTCATAATTTAAATCTGGTAGTTAATGATGCAGTAAAACAGGTTATAGAAATGCAAACATTTTTTGAAACTGCAACAAATTTATAATTTTTTTGGGCATAGTATCAAAAGATTATTATCAAGGGGAATCTTCAACTTCGGTAACATTGAAAACATTAAATCCAACTAGATGGGAAGGACGTTACCCAAAGAGCAATGGAAAGGAGAATGCTAAATATTAGACTCCAAGATCGTATTCCTAATATCGAGATTCGAAGATCAAAAGTGACAGATGTAATACAATCAATCTGTATATTAAGGTGAAATTAGACACGCCGTATAGTTGAATGGAGGCCTAGAGAACACAATAGATGCAGAGGTAGACCATAGACAAGATGGATAGACAGCATAAAAAGATTAGCGGGACGCGATCGGATGCAAAAAGCAAACAACAAAGCTCATTGGAGACAACTTGGGGAGGCTTACATCCGACTATGAATGGAATAAGCTATTGATAATAATAATGATGATTCGACAAATTCAAAAACAAAACATCAAAAGTCTAGATTCTCATAAAGTGAGGCCTTGGGTCACGATGTTGGTACGTGGAATAATCAGTCCGCACTTCTTTGAGGATGAAATAATAATAATTTAACAAGGACTGTAATTTGTTATACGTCATCGGGTGAAAAGTCCGGAGACTTTCCGAGAGATGGCAGCATAAACAAAAAAAAAACAGATTTTCAGTTACTTTCAACTCGGAAGATTCCTGTAAAATTTTCATGACATTTTGTCTATCAATTTGCGAGTTGCAGCTGTTTAAGTGACAATACTTTTGATTTTTGCAAAACGCTGGAACAAAAAGAATTTCGCGAGTTGAATAAATATTACTTTTTGATTGGAAAAAATATAGCCAGAATCAAAGAATGGCTTGAGAAGTGTTATGGACCATCGCCTCCGTCAAAAGCAATATTATGTTGATGGTTTAGTCAACTTAAATGCGGTCGTACAAGCACCGATGGTGCACCACTTTCCGGACGCATGAGGCGCACTCCAAAGAACACAAAAAATACATCATATTGATCTGAATGGCCTCAAAGTAAAAGTTAGAGAGATAGCTGATATCGTGCAGATATCAACAAAACGCGTGAGTCATATTTTGCATATAAAAATGGGTACCGCGCTCTCTCTCACGATTGATCAAAAACAGTAACGTGTCGAAGATTCAGAACGCTATTTGGCATTGTTTCGAAGTAATCAACAGAATTTTTAGGTGGATTCGTAACAATGAACGAAACATGAATTTACCACTACACGCCTAAGTCTAACAGGCAGTCCGCAGAGAGGCTGGAACGGCATGAAAGCCGACCAAAGCCTCCAAAAACCTAAACATCAACTGGAAAGGTGTTGGCATGTAATTTTTCATTCCGATTTTGCTCCCTATCTACAAACCAAGGGCACAGAAAATATCGCTCTCGCTACAGAAAGACAAAGATGTGGAATAAAACGTCGCCACAAAACTGTCTGGCTACCGCAGGCACGTTAAAATCAGCTTCGTCGATTTTCTCAGAGATGGCGCGCAAGTAGAAGTTATATTGTAACAATAATACTGAAAAATATGCGTGGTATCTTTGAGAAACTCGACGAAGAACACTTTAACGTGCTGGCGGTAGCCCAGTCGGCCTCATTGGACGGCGTCGACCACGGGTTTGTCTTTCTATAGCGGTAGCTATAGGTCTGTGTCAAGAGTCTTTGAAGAACCGTCCATTTTGAGGAAACAATAACAGACTACTGTACACTTAACATTCCCTAAAACTATTGTACTTAACATTTTTTCGTCATTCTCGAAACAAATGAGATAATGAACTTTACTCTATCGTTTACTCACCCTGTACAATAGTTGTGTCAAAGACAATTTTTTTATTTTATGCCAGCGCCAAGATAGCGTGACCCCTTAAGGTAATTTCGAAGTGAAATATGCTCCTCCCACTAGTCGACTAACGACAGAAAAAGGTAATAAAATATTGGCAAAATTGAGGAAAACCAACTTATAAGTAGCCATTACATCGCCAAGGAACTAAATATCCATTACCAAATAGTTTTAAACCATAGAGGAAGAGAAGGAGATCTATAAAAAAGAAGCTCAATGTTTGGGTGCTATATGATTTGGTGCTAAAAAATTTACTCGATAGACTTTCCATCGGCGAATCTCTATAGAATCGAAACGAAGTCGCGCCATGAAATATGGATCACCTACCACAATAATATGCGAAAAACATTGTAGTTGAAAAAAGATGAAGCTCCACAAACGATGGCAAAGCCCGCATTGACGCCAAAAAAAAGTTGTGTGGTTGGTGGAATTGGAAGTAAATCGTGGATAGTGAGCTGCTGCAGCCTGGCTAAACGATTGACGTGACAATGCCAGATCATACACATCTTTGAAGACTCTGCAAAACTTGAGGGAGCTTGGCTGGGAAGTTTTAATGCATCCACCATACAGCCTGGACCTTATACAGTCAGACTACCATTGATTTTAATCTTTGCAAAAATCCCTGAATGGTGTTAAGTTAGTTTGAAATGGATGGTGTTAAGTTAGTTTGAAAAAAGGCCTGTGAGAACCACTTGTCACAATTTTTTGCCCAGAAGCCACAGAAATTCTACAGGGACGGGATTATGGTGTTGCCAGAAAAATGGTGGAAGGTCATCGAATAAAAGGGCAGATATTTGGTTGAATAAGGCTTCAAAATATAAAAAACAATTGTCTTAATTTTGACTTTGAAATTATTTAGATTAAAGAAATAATACATTCAACGCCAAATCCCTAGACAAACGTACAAAATATAATATATACAGATAAAATGTAATAGATACAATTAACCGCTTAAATTATTATTTAAGCTAGGTATTATTATCATATAACATATATTTACCATCGCTTGCACAGCAAAATAAAATGAAAAATGGAGTCTGATAAAACTTTAGAAAAAAGGAAATGGTGTTAAAATTGAAAATAAAGAAAAATAAATAAATTTTCAAATATATAACACGTTATATCTAAAACAGTCGCTCTGACTCTCCCAAACCCTGTTAACTGCCTATATATTTGACTAGTAATAGTTATGATTCAAATTTATATACATTATCGCAACCAAAAACCAGCAAAAATTTTCATAATACTATTTAAACTGGACAAAATTTTATACCTATAGGCTCCTTTTCTACTTCCAAATATTATATTTGTACCAGATATTATGTGTGTACCAAATCTGACACGCAATGATTTAGGGAACCAACCGTAAATTGAAAAATTCTACAAAAATCTAGATAAAGCAAGGCAACAAGAGAAAGCGCATTTCATAATAATTACAGGTTATTTTAACGACAAAATTGGAGAATGAAAACAAGGGAATACAGAATTTGTTGGACATTTTGGACTGGGCGATAGAAATAACAGAGGAGAAGACCCTAATGAACTATCTCAACAAGGAAAAACTGTAGTGCCTCAACACATTCTTTAAGAAACCAAAACAACCTAAATGGCGAAGCCCAGATGGCAACAAAGAACGAAATTGATTTTATACTATCTAATTGTCGAAATATATTTAGAGATGTATCTATCTTAAATCAATTTTGTACCGGCAGCGATGACAGGCTGGTAAGGGCAAAAGTAACTATAAACATAAAACTATAGAAATGAAGTTTAAGAAAAACAGCGCTTCCCAATAGGAGAAATTTTGAAACAAAAATAAAATGAACTTAAACGAAGATTAACAACGAACACTTATGTACAAATGAATATAGATGAAATTATAGCTAAAATCACAAATTAAGCCCTGAGACATTAAAACTGCTAGAAGAAAGAAGAAATGTAACAGATAAAACATCAGCAACCTTTAAAGAATTAAAAAAACTAGTGAAGAAGGAGATCTGAAAAGGTACAAGAAACTGCAATACAAACATCATAAAGGAAATCATAAAAGATAACTGTAAAATGAAAGTATTATGTTTACGACTATCTAACGGAAAAATAAAAATTACAAAACTAGGAGATGAAAACAGTATGAGAGTAAATAATAAAAATGATATAATTGGAGCTGTTGAAGTCTTTTACACAAGTTTATACGCATCCCAGTCAGATAGACGGCAAGAAAACATAAACATTATGAACGTAGAATCTGAAGAAGTCCCAGGTATCGCACAGGAGGAAATACAAGCTGTGCTGAAGCAGATGAAAAACAATAGATGCCCTGGAGAAGAGCAAATCACTGTAGAAATGCTGAAATTGGGCGGTAAATCTCTGAAAGATGCTTTAAAAATCCTACTGAAAAAATGTCCCTATGAGAAAAATATTCCAACAAAATGGTGTAATTCGGAGATTTTACTTCTCTTTCAGAAATACTGATATTGAAAATTATCGGCCCATATCTCTTCTATCGCACTGATATAAGCTCTTCACTAAAATCTTAATAAATCGCTTAACAGGCGTGGAACAGGCGGGTTTCAGAAAGGAATCTAGCAAGATCGACCACCTCTATTCAAAAACGTACTGTAATAAATAAATGCGCAGAATATAAGGTACCAATACATTGGATCTTCATTGATTTTCATAAGGCATTTGATACCGTTGAAATCTGGTCCGTTCTAAAGTCCCTGGCGAATGCAAGAATAGGTTCCAGATATATAAAAATAATAGAGAACATCTGTAAAGAAGAAAATACATATTAAATTTAACGAAACAATTGTCACTGACAACATGCCATTAAAAAGAGGAGTGCGACAAGGAGATACTATCTGACCTAAATTATTTACGCTGGCCCTTGAAATCGTCTTTAAGGGGTTAAATTAGGATGAGATGGACATCAACGGCACTAGACTAAGACACCTTAGGTTTGCAGACGACATAGTCGTGATAGCTAATAAAACCAGCTGAGCTACAGGAAATGTTAAACCAGCGGAGTAGAACGCGTCAACCAGTATATCAGCATGCAGAAATTACCAGGCGAATAAGGCTAGCATGGGCAGCTTTTGGAACACTAGGACATAATACCTGTGTCCTATCTGTCAGCACACATGAAATGGCAACGATGTGCCTTACTAAAGCATTTGCTAAAAAGCTCGTAACTTCACAGAGATCTATGGAAAAAAGCATGCTTGGTATCTCCCTTGGAGATAGAGTTAATAACGAGTAGATAAGGAAACGAACCAAAGTAAATGACATACCTCTGGAGGCGGCAAGGATAAAGTGGCGATGAGCGGATCATGTGGCTAGATCATCCCAGACAGATGGGTATATAGAGTTACCGTATGGAGACCCAGAGAAACAGCAAGAGGCGTGAGACGTCCACAGAAACGATGGGTCGATGATATAAGAGTAGTAGCAGGCAAGCATTGGTTAAAGGTGGCAAAAAATAGGGCAACATGGAAGAGATTAGAAGAGAGCTACGTCCAAGAGTGGACAAACTTGGGTTGACAAGAAGAGGATAAATTATCAAAAAATAATAAGCTCAAAACAAATATTTCTTTTTGCATATTTTTTAACTTCATAATTTCTTTTTCAGATTTTGAGCGAAGGCTGGGCATACCCATTAAAAGGTTTTATGAGAGAAGACCAATTTTTACAAACCCTTCACTTTAACTGCCTTCTTAATGATGGAAATCCAGTGAATCAAAGTATTCCAATAGTACTGCCTCTATCGACTTATGATAAAGAAAGGTAAAGAAGAAAATAGTTTCCAACTAGTTCAACCGAACTATTTATAAGTAACAATAAACATCACATTGAGAACCCTCAGCAGTTTTTGACTTTAGCTTGAAAAACCCGATACACTAACTTAACTTACATCTTTTTTATTTATCGTTCATCTAACATCATTTGTAGTCAAATTATCGCGACAGTGCATTAAGTTCAGATTAATTATTGTCATTTAGATTCTATTCGTAAGGACATGTTCAAACTTTCTAAAAATGTTAACGAACTAGTCGAGTGGTTGTCAACACTACACCAAACATTTTATTTTGCGTTTTGCTAGCCAGGCAATATGAGGAGCATTAATTGACCAAACCTAAAATTACAAATTAGACCATTGACACTAAGCGGAACCGAATATTCGCATATACAGGTTTAGTACCGGTCAACGAACTGGTACAAATGGCTGTTTAAATAAAGACGAAGAACCTGCTTCTTATGTTAAAAGTTACCATTATTAAATTTGTTTCATTAATCTTATTAATTCCTGAAAACTGAAAAAGACTTTTATGAGTGGGAAATTCCCCATCTGAAAAAGCTACAGTGTAGTAGATTTTATCTGCGTTTTTGGAATAGCTGGAATTATGTTTTTCGGCGATCTTTTTAGAAAATATGATTTTCTACATTCTCCCTCTGTTCGGCAGGGAATACAAATACATAATGAAAAATATTTTTCTCAAGCGGAAAGAAAACTGCATGACTAATTATTCTAAAAAACAAAAAATGCTTTGTTTAGTTAACTAAAAGAATAACACAAGATAGTAACTCTCCAGGGTGTTATGCGAGGGCCATTCCATTAATAATGTACATTGTTAATTTAATAATAATAATAAAAAAGGTCGAGATCACGAAAGTTAAATACAAAAATTTTGTGTATACTTATGAGATACAACATAGAGAGTAAAAACTTTTAATCAAATATACTAAAAATTTAAAGTAAAAATATGATTCCCACACCAATCTTACGGGAATATGTCTTTCTGTGGATTTGGCTAATTTTTGGATATGTTGTAGTCCTGGTCGTTCTGAATAAATGTCTCCATGAACATAACACGATTCTATGAATGAATTTCGCGCTACGGGCCTTCCAATCACATATGTTGAATACTAATATTCTCTCGATGCTCCATCTCCCCTCCCTCGCCTTTTTTGACCCGCAGTGGATAGGCATAGTTAATAATTTTAAGAACAACTGACAAGAATATCCTCGGTCCTGCGGATACAAATTCACGCACGCAGGCCATTCGGTCACTCATAAATACGGGGAAATATTAGTATTCAACATATGCTGATTCTTTGATTCGAAGGCCCGTAACGCGAAATCCATTCATAGAATCATGTTATGTCCATGGAAACATTTGTTCAGAAAAACGAGGACTACAACATATCCAAAAATTAACCAAATCCACATAAAGACATATTCCCATAAGATTGGTGCAGAGTTCCTTATATTTATATTTTACTCCGTTCACCTAACAGCGAAGGTATTAATTGAAATTCTTTAAATTCTCTCGATAATTGGGTCGTTATATTTAAGTACGAGTGTCGGTGAGCTGCGTAAACCCGGATAGTTTGAAAAGAGCCCTAATGAAACTTTGGAACATTGCTTTTTTCTTATTATAATCATTTTTTAATTTAAATATTTATGTTGTTTTTTTAGATTGCAAGATACTTCTGCTATAGCATTATATTACAATCATATTTGTTACGCTATTTTAAGAAAACCTGAGTTTTATTATCATAGGAAGGAGGAAAGGGCAGCTAGACAATTTGGTAAGTTTTTTTTATTAATATTTTCCCCTAATTTACACTTTTAACAATTCATGTTGGATGAAAATCAGATAAAACCATCTCAACACCTGTTGAGAAAGCCAATTTGTTACCTGAACACATTGCTTCACATTCTACTGTAGATTGCCAAGGACAAACACCACGTATTATTCCCAATGTGCAGTCAATACAAACAATGCGCGTGCAAACTAACACCAGTTTTCTGTAGATTTTTCAACCTATCCTACAGAAAGCGAATATTTCCTTACTGCTGGAAATGCGCTGTATTTCAGCTGATATCCAAAAAGGGAAAGAAGACGTTGCCAAACAACGACTGACCCGTTATGGAAAAGGCTGCGAATCAGCATCTTCTAATATATTTAAAAGGACTCAGTATTATTAGCGACCATCATCAAGTTTTCATATGTGAAGATCAACAGAAGATCTTCTAATTTATACACATATTTGCGACAACGCAATTGAACAGTAATGGTGAATTATTTAAGTCTAATTGTTCAATTATTAAGGAATCTGAATTTTTCAATTTGTATATTTCTAAAGATTCTAGGTAATTAAGTTTCAGGCCCTTTGTGTAAGTATGTAATATTTCAAAGTTTGGGTTGAATTTGTGGTTATTTTCAATTACCACATTTAAAGATGTCCGAAATAATTATTTTATTCCATAAGCTTAATGATTATACACAGTTTTATATTAGTTATTAAAATTTATTTTCTTTAATTTAATAGTTTTCTGAAAAAAACCTCACGGTGGAAGTCTTTTTTTTATAATTTCTTTGGATTCAGCATAAAAAAATACTTCAGAAAACATGTGTCTCACTTAAAAGACAGATTTTTTTTGTATATCTGTGTTATTAACGAAATCAAACATTTTTTTTTTAAATACCGAACAAACGTAAGGATTTACACAATATAGCCTCAAAATTTTTTAAAATTGCAAAAAGCAGCACGGAACCGGGAGGTGAAATTTCGCAGTTCACTTGATTTCAAATTTACGCGTTCAAAAATAATTCATCAGGGTTTTCTGGGGTCGCTGAATCTATTTTTGAGGTCATTTTGATCATATGTACCCTTTTAAGGGGTAAAAATGGGAATTGGAGGGGAAGAAATTACGATATTCACCCGAATTAGAATTTCGCGTTCAAAACACGTTCCTCAGGGGTTTCTGAGGTCGCTAAATCTATTTTCAGGGTCATTTTGATCATATACAACAAACCCTTTTGAGTGGTAAAAATGTGAGTTGGAGGGGGAGAAATTACGATATTCTCCTGAATTACAGTTTCGCGTTCAAAACTGATTCATCGGGGGTTTCTGGGGTGGCTGAATCTATTTTCCAACGCCCATTTCCACCCCTCGAAAGGATGCGTACGATCAAAATGACCACGAGAATAGTAGACTATGGTAATTTCTCCCCCTCCAACCCCCATTTTCAACACTCAAAAGGGTGCATATGATCAAAACGACCCTGAAAATAGATTCAGCGACTCCAGAAACCCCCGATGAACCAGTAAATTTGAAATCAAGTGGACTTCGAAATTTCACCTCCCGGTTCCGTGCTGCTTTTTGCAATTTTCAAAAATTTTAAGGTTATATTTTGCAAGTCCTTTGTCCGGAATTCGCTTACGAATATTTTCAAAAAAAAAAAATTGTCCGATTTCGTTAATAATTGAAGGCTCTAGATAATTTTGAACGAAAAATCAGATTCCTGGCCCACAATGCGGCGCCAAAGAAGACCAAGGCCAACAAAGTCATAGCCACAGTGTTTTCGGATGCACGCGACATAATCCACGTTGATTACCTTGAAAGGGGCAAAACGATTATTGCAGAGTATTATGTCAATTTATTGGATCGTTTTAACTATGCTGTGAAAGAAAACTGTCCACATTTGGTGAAGAAAAAAAATTCTGTTTTAAGACAATGTACATGTGCACACTTGTATCATCGCCATGGCAAAATTCCATGAGTTACGATACGAGTTGCTTCCGCATCTACCATATTCACCAGATTTAGCCCCCAGCTATTATTTCCTATTTCCAAAGATGAAAAAATGGCCCAACGGAATAAAATTTGACTCAAACGATGAGGTTATTGCTGAAACAAACGCCTATTTTGAAAGGTTGGAGAAATCGTATTTTTTAGATGGAATACAAAAGACAGAAAAACGTTGGACTAAGTGTATCGAGCTAAAAGGAGACTATGTTGAAAAATAAAATAAATTTTACACATAAAAATGTTTTTGTCTTGTCAAAGCCAGGTACTTACTCATAAAACTGTTGTATCTACCTACCCGTTAAAAATGACACCGCACAAAAAATGCTTGCTTGGTAATCAATTTTTTTTCCGAAAAATGAACGAAAGTAATTTGAAGCATCACGCAACGATCAAGGAATGCATGAAGGAATGTGCCATGTCTACAGCAATGACGCCCCATCTTAAAACAACACTCTCGTAGATAACATGCTCTAAATATTCCAAAGTTATATAATAAGATATAATTTAATACACGCAATAAGATAATTAGATTTTACATATTGTGTTTCCCTTGCTTATGAAAATATGTATTTTACAGAAATCAACAGGTACGTAATTTGGCCTTCACGCCTTTATTTGGGCAAACATTAACTTATCTCTACAGTTATTATAATAACAGGCAACGTCAATACCACTTTACAGCAATAAAAAAAATTAAATTTATTAATTGCATTACATTTGCATAAATAAACATTTAAAATTACATAAATAAATTACTGTATGATCTCATAAAAATTTATGTGGGGTCAAGTAGTAAACATTATACTGTAATCATCATTAGGTAATATGTTGTTAAAACTTTCTCCCTTTTATCTTAAGCCATTAAAATAGAATTTTTTTGTAATGTATTTGGTGATCACTCTAGGAAATACATAATTAAAATATAGAGTTAAATATTGACGTTCTGATGTTGGGGTACCTTTTCAGTTTTTACAAAAACAATGAAAAAATAAAAGATTTTTGGTACAAATCGTTTCATTGTTTCTCAAAATATTCGCCTTTAAGATTATACACTTTTGCATGCGTTCGAACCAATTCTCGAAACATTTTTTCCACTCTGAAGTTACTACCTCAAGAACATGATTTTGAAAGGAACAGTTTCTTCACGTGATGAAAATCGCTGTTCACACATTTTTTTGACATTCGGGAACACAAAGAAGTCGTTAGGCGATAAATCAGGTGAATACGGGCAATAAGATATTAATTCGATGTTTTTCTTCGTTAAATAATCAATTATTTGACATGCTGTGTGAGAGCAGGCATTGTCATGATGAGGAGTCAAAAAAAAAAATGAAACGAAAAATAAACAAAACAAAGTAATAAAAACAAATAAAATTAGAATATTAACATCAATTAATACTTCTACTTTTATCAATTTGATCTCCCCCCCCCCCCCCCCTTAATGAGAGAACTCGTATGGAGCGTCAGTCTCAAGGAAAAGAATATTTTATCTACTGAAACAAAAAATAAAAAAATAAATTTAATAAAATTAAATATGTTTCTTACAGGTGCTTAACTTAAGAAAAAATCTTCTAAGACAGACAAAAAGGAAAACAAAAAACCAAAAAAAAAACTATGGAATGGCACTGATAGCTAAATAAAAAACAAAATATTAGGTTCCCATATCTATTTATGTTTACAAGGGAGGGAGCTGGATGAGAACAGAAACTACCCGTTCCCAACCAGACACCTCCCTAAATGTTTTGCGAATGCCGCAGCAGAATAATGCGACGTTTCCTGTTGATTTTCCTGGCAAATAAATTGTTGTATACCATTCAGCATTAACTGTTCTTCGATCCTCTCAAGCAATGGTTGCAACATGTCAGGCATAACTAAAGAAACAATGGATCATTTTTTTGGAAATGCTTCGTGAACGAACCACTTTTGTTGTATTCGGTTCACCTTGGAACACCCAAATAGTTGATTTGGGTGTTGCTTAGTTTCCGGCTCGTACAAATATATCCAAGTTTTGTCTCCCGTTACGTTGTTGTATACTGATTCTGCATGTCCTTGGTCGAATTTTTTGAACATTTCCTTACACCAATTGACACGAGCCTGTTTTTTAGTTTCGGTCAAATTATGCGGAATTCATCGGGAACAGATCTTTTTCACAGCTAAATGTTCATGAAAAACCAATGTACTGCAGTCTACGGTATGCCTAAGAATGGTTCTACCTCACGGTAAGCCATATGCCGATCGTCTTCAATCATGTTGCGCACAGCATCGATGTTTTTTAGAACAACAGCCGATTTTGGTTGACCTTCACGAAATTCATCGCTGACAAGAAACACGACGAAATTCTTCAAACCAATTGTAAACAGTTGGTTGGACGTTTGTTTTCGATCCGACGACACATCTAACTGCGCCAGGGAGGTTTCCGATGTTATTTTGGCCGGTATGGAGGCTTACATCCCTTTTTCGAAGAAATGCCCTTCCAACGGCAAGCCTTGGTTTCACCTAAAATGCAAAGAAGCTGTTGCTTCTAAACATCTTGCATACCACAGTGGCGTGAAGATCCTAACACCATAAATCGTAACATCTTTGTTTGTGCCAGGAACAGATGGAAAGGAATTATCGACGAAACCAAGGAGGTACACAATCAACGGATTAGAAACAAACTTCTCGCTTGTCCCGGCAATTCCAGGTCCTTTTGGTCAGTCGCTAAGGCAGTTAGTCAAAATTTCACCAAATCCACCATACCACCCCTCACACGGCCAGATAATTCTATTGCAACGACACCTGTTGAGAAAGCGAACTTGTTGGCTGAACTCTTTGCTTCACATTCTACTGTCGATTTCCAAGGAAAAACACCACCTACTATTCCCATAGTGCAGTCAAGGATGCCCGATATTGTCTTCAGACAGCGTATCATAAAACGTATTTTGATGAAGCTAGACACCAAAAAGGCTTCTGGCGCTGACGGAATACCTGCCATAGTTCTCAAGAACTGTGCAAGGGAACTAACACCAGTTTTCTGTAGACTTTTCAACCTATCCTACAGAAAGGGAATATTTCCTTCCTGCTGGAAATGTGCCGCAGTTCAGCCGATACCTAAAAAAGGCAAGAAGACCTTGCCAAATAACTACCGACCAATCGCACTACTCTCAATAATATCGAAAGTCATGGAAAAGGCTATCAATCAGCATCTTCTAAAATATCTTGAAGGATTGCTCTTGACATATCCAAGGCATTTGACCGTGTTTGGCACGATGGGCTGTTGGCTAAGTTACGTTCTTCTGGTATGTCTGAAAAGTTCTGTTTGTGGCTCTCATGTTTCCTCAGAGAGCGTTCTTTACTAGTGGCAGTCGACGGATTTCTTTCTAACACCTTCACTATCAACGCCGGTGTGCCCCAAGGTTCCATACTATCTCCTACTCTCTTCCTCTTATTTATATTAAGGATCTGCTGGAAAAGACCGAGAATCCAATCTACAGCTTTGCAGATGACAGTACACTTATCTCTTCATTCACTTTGAATGCTCAGACATCGACTACTCAGACGAATATCCGCAGACAGCAGGAAGTCATTCAACTTAACAAAGACCTGGAAGAAATTCTATCTTGGGGTGACAGTAACCAAGTGGAATTTAACTCTACAAAAACCCAGGCGGCAGTTTTTTCTAAAAAAGTTAACGTTGCAGAACCCGACATAGTTATGTCGGGGCACTCCATCCCTCTAACATCGTCACTCAATCTGTTAGGCGTTAATTTGGGAGCAAATATGTCCTGGCATGAACATGTTGCAGGCATAGCAAGGAGAGCTTCTCAAAAGTTGGGAATATTGTTTCGAACTAGAAAGCTTTACACTCCACAACAACTGTTAATTCTTTACAAAGCTCAAATTCGACCAACTATGGAATACTGCTCCCATGTTTGGAGCTCCGCTCCTCCCAAACATACACTGCATTTGTTGGATTCTATCCAGAGAAGAGCTGTTCGTCTGATTGGACACCCGGAACTGACCGACTGCCTTGATTCGCTGGAACATCGAAGAACGGTTGGCGACTTGAGCCTATTCTATAAGTACTTTCATGGAAAGTGTTCAAAGGATGTGGCCCGCTTAATTCCTCCCAGAGCGGTGCATGTTAGGAGTACACGTCGCGCTAATACTTCACATTCGTATGAGGTTCAGCTTGTTACTCCTCGTACAACGCTTTTCAAGCAGTCCTTTATATGGAGAACATCATACCTTTGGAATAGTTTGCCCAGGACTGTGTTTCCCATCGAGTACAATCTACAGCGATTCAAGAACAACGTGAATCGCTTTCTCCGCACACGTGTCGCTCCTGTAGCGCTTTAGGGATTTCCCTGTAGCACGTGTGCTAGACCCATAAAAAAAAAAAAAAAAGTCTTTTCTGATGATGATTCATTACCAAAGGTTGAACGAAGAGATCCGAGGCATTATTTTTTGAGTTAGGCCTTTCCTAAAATCGTAAAAAATCGTCGCAACGAAAACCTTCACGTGAAATTTCCATTTGTTCACAAAACGGTTTTTTTTAACGCTGACTGTAAACTACTCGGCCAATTTCTGAGCTGCTCCTATTTTAACAATAGCAAATGTCAAATTTTACAACAATGGTAATGTCATATCTCAATAGCGCCATCTAGTGGTCGTTCGTAAAAACTTAAAAGGCGACCCTCATACACACAACACACAATCATAATTGTCTTTTGGTTGAAGATTACAAATACATCCTCCGGAGTAACGTCAATAGAAGCTAATTGAATTAGTAACGTCATAAGTCGTAATACATATCTTTGTCCGTACTTGGAACAGATGCAAACAAATAATTTACGAAACCAAGGAGGCATATTATCACAAAACTTCTTACCTGCCCCAACAATCCCAGGTTTTCTAGGTCGGCCACTAAATCTACTATACCACCACTTACACGGCCAGATAATAGAATTACAACAACACATGTTGAGAAAGCCAATTTGTTAGCTGAACTCTTTGTTTCCCACTCCACGGTTGATGCCTGTTATAGCTTTTAGGCAGCAGGTCATAACACCTATTTAAATGATGCTAGACGCCAAAAAATGCTAATGGCACTAATAAAATATCTCCCTAATATGCGAGCGAACTAATACCATTTCTTTTGTAGGCTTTTTAACTTATCCTATATAAAAGAAATATTTCCTTTTTGCTAGAAATGCGCTATAATTCAGCCGACACACGACTACCGACCAGTCGCACAGCGTGACTATTCGAGTGGTGTTTCAAAAATACCTACAGGTTTTTAATAATCCTGATCTAATTTCGAAAAGATTTAAAAAAAAAAAAACGTAACCTAACGTAACCTTATCTGGCCTAACATAAAATAAAATAATGAAAAATTAGGAAAGGAAAAATAGTCTCTGAATCTTAACCTTAAATATAACATAACTACTACTAACAACATAACCTAATCTAACCTAACACGACTTAACCAAACCTGATCTAACCTAACCTAATCTGAACTAGCCTGCTAGCGTAACATAATACAAAATAAATAAATGTAAGATAGGAAATGAAAAATAATAGTCTCTGAATCTAAAAGCCTTAAATACCTTTTATTATGCTAGGTTAAGCTAGTTCAGATTAGGTTAGGTTTGATCAGGTTTGGTTAAGTCGTGTTAGGTTGGATTAGGTTATGTTGGCTAATATTTAAGGCTTTTAGTTTCATAGACTATTACTAGGAAATAAAACCTAATTTTTCATTATTTTACTTTATGTTAGGGTAGATTAGGTTACATTAGGTTAAATTAGGTTAGGTTTTTTTTAAAAAAAAATAGGGCTCCGAAGATCTCTTCGAGATTTAATCAGGATTATTAAAAAAAAAACAATTAAATGGATGAATCCTGAGATGTGTAGGTATTTTTGAAACAATACCACTCGAATTGTGAGTTTCATTGCTTTCAGAATATGAAAAGTTTTGGAAAATGCTATCAATCAGCATCCTTTAAAATATCTTTCCACAGGCTCCACATTTTACTCCAATGTTTGGAGTCGTCATCCTCTTGAAGAATCCATTCCTCATTTTTATCGACAAACCACCGTTTGGTAATGCCTTCTTATAAATCTGGAGCATTTTTTCAGCGTTCATATTGTAGCTAAAGATGAAGAATCTCCCACAACCTTTTTCCGAAAGACATCCTCAAACATGGATCGTTACAGGGTACTTCACGGTACACTGAACCAATCAATCAGTGGAAATTGACTGGGCTTGTAGGGTGATAATATAACCCCAGAATGAAGCTTTATCCATAGAGATATTACACTAGAGGAGGTAAAGTATTGAGCCTGCCGTAAGCAAAGCGTAGAGTCGTTGAAAAGAGAAAGAAATAATATGAATAATTTTGTCTCTCTGACGCGCCCCCTCTCGCACAGGTCCCTTAGTGTTGTGGGCGTGCGCCGAGCAAGAGAGACAGAATGACTCATACTCTTTCTTTCTCTTTCTATAAGTGTCACGATTCTCGCGAGAACTTACCTCCTCTATTCTAATCTCTATGGCTTTATCGAAAAAAATTACAGTGCTCCAGTTTCGATCTATGTTTTCCTCTGCCCAGGCGAGTCGTTTCTCTCTGTGTTTTTCGCTCAGCAATTGATTGTACTCCGCTACTTCAAATCGTTAACTCGGAAATGAGTGGGGATCATTTCATACAATATGTCCAAGCCTTTCTGCTTTAGTTTTTGCGCCCCTTAGCCCTCGACTTGCCCATATACTTAGCAGCCGCTGTAGACGACATTTTAGGACCTTTGGGATGATTACATAGGAACACAGCCGCGAAGCGTACGCAACACTCATGTTCGATAATGTACCATTTAACCACAAATCAGGTTAGAAATGAATCTCTTTCCACAAAACATTGTTTGCAGGGGTACGCCAACAATAACTTAAAAAAAAGGGTTTTTTACCTACTACAAGTTATAGGCGGCCGTTCTTACTTGACCTACTGGACTATTGCTTAGTGTACGATCTTGGCTGGCGTATTGTTTTTCTTGTATCCTCAGTTCCGGCCATGATGCTAATAGTATGGTCGATTCTTTTTGTTGGTGACATTTTCTGCACGTAGCGTTTAGAGTGTTCGAGTATCTGATTTCAAGTTACGATAAACTTGATCATAAATGACTAATAAAGATCCTTCCATTTCACTAATCAGTTGGCCATCCTCTAACTTTTTGATTTCTTCATAATCTAGTTCTGTTTTTTTTTTGCTGCAGATTTTAATTAATTTTATTTTATTGAAATTGTATATGATTGTGTATCTGACGGATGGTTAAGTGTTCTGTAATCTTCATCTGCTTTTACTACGTCGGTATGACGTATAGTTTGTATTCATCTTATTATCATTATTATTATTAGTATTAAACTCTCATATTTCCAGGCACAACAAACAAGGACCATCCTTACATTAGAATGATCATCGAATCTGGCGATTGGCTAGTTGGAGGTGATTTAGAAGTTCTTAAAAGAGTGCAATGGGGCGACGGTCTTGATGAATTCAGGTGAGAAGAATATGCTGCTCTGTTATATATTTAAATGTGTCGTTTGTGGTAAAAGTCGTATTGGGACTTGATTAATTTAATAATCAAATAATATGAATCGAGTGATTTTTTCTCTTAAAATTCGATCGATTCAGCTCGAAGTAATTCATTATCGTCCACAATTTTCAGCTGTAATAACGTGAAAAAAGCGCGGGATTTCGTTGCCGTTGATAGATACATAAATCTGTATAACTTTTTATATATAAGGGGCCATACCAGTGTAACTACTTAAATATAAGGATATTTTTCTAAAAATTTTTTAAAGAAAAGTACTGCGTCTAATGTCTTAAAGTATTGGGTACATATTTATAATTTGTTTACAAATACACACAAATTTTTTCCGACCAAAATATTGAAATTGACGGGACATATGCCCCAATAACGGGACAGGTGAAAAAAAAGTAGCTCCACTGCTACCGTGATTGACGCCTCCACATTGCCTGGAACCAAAAAATGATTATTAAAAGAAATATAATTTTCCGTACTATCAACCATTGATTTTAAAAAATATTGAAAATTATAAGAATGGCGGCGTTTAGAAAAAAAAGTATAAAATTTTCGCCAAAAAGTGTCCGTTTTTTGCATGCCAAATTGACATTTTTAGTCAAATCAAAAAATCCATGGTTCATGGTACGACAAAACATATCGTTAACATGCAAAAATTATTTCGGGTTACAGCTGCAGCAAATTTGCAAATGCAGTTTTGAGAAGAACGCGTTTCATAAATAATGATCTCTTGCCACATACCTACCTTTGTGACTATTTCGAGTTCACTGAAATATTAGATGTTTAACTTTCACTTACGTGATGATGTCACGGCATTGGGATTTTAATACCTGCTTCGGTTCGCGTTACGCTTCCAACAACGAGTGTATCCCCCCCGAGCAGCTGTGCCTGGCGACAGCTGTATTTTCAAAAATAAACATAGGCCGACTTTGATACTTTGACCTCTTATTTTATACATATAGAAGCATCGAAATATGTAAAAAAAATCGATTTTTTTGAAATTATAACACTGGTATAGCCCCTTAAGTACAATTGAGACGAGCCGATTTCGAACAGTGCAGGATTTGTCTGGCATCACATGTGCATTTAACCAAGAATAGCGACGGTCGAGTGATAAATTTCGAATTATACCCAAATTCATATTTGGGTTTAATTCGTTGCTAACCAGTGTCAAGAGAATAAATATAGAGTAACCTATTGCGGTGACAATTTCAGATTTAAGATTCAATAAACTACTGATACACCGTCTGTCCAAAAAAGTTCCCGGACTGATTTTTTTCTGTGCCTTTAAGCAGCGCCCTCTCGTAAACAACAGTAAAAGCTTAAAGTTACATCTGTAAACAATATATTTGCATTCAACGAGTCAGTTGTGATCCGTCAGTGCTGAATAGTAGACGTGCGAACAGTACGTGACGTAGTCGTTGTGGCACAGAAGTGTAATGGAGCAGCTAAAAGTGATCACATTTCATGTGAAACTGGGTAAAACAGCTACGGTGATGAGTGTTTATCGCGTTCACAAGTGTTTGAGTGATTTAAACGCTTTATAAAGGAATAGAGGTCGCTCAAAGATGATGCAACGTCAAAAGAAGATTTTACTAACAGTTTCACATGGTTGTATGAGCGTTCTGAACGTCGAGTTGAGGTCAAAAGGGTGTACGTAGACCACTGAAGTAATTTGATTTTTCTATTTCTTTATTAAGACAGTTCGGGAACTTTTGGACAGACGACAATAATCGAGAATTGAAGCTTTTTTCACCCAAGTAATCTCAATATTACTATTAGAAACTCTTACATCGGCGTGACATTAGAAATCTAAATTTTTTTCTATCGATTCTAATACTAAGAAACATATTAATATTTTTATCTTTTTTTTCAGGTTAACGCCAAATGAGCTTCGTAAAAAATTCAAACAATTAGGTGCAGATGTAGTGTTTGCGTTTCAGCTTAGAAATCCAATTCACAATGGTCATGCATTGTTAATGACTGATACGAAAAGGCAACTGCAAGAAAGGGGATTCAAGAAGCCTGTGTTGTTGTTACATCCTTTAGGTAATAACAATAATAATTACTCGTATATCTTAAAACTTAAACCCGACAACCAGACAAAATATATATTTTTTTTTAATTTGTTTTTTAGGTGGATGGATTAAAGACGATGATGTTCCATTGCCAGTAAGAATCCAACAGCATCAAGCCGTGTTGGAAGATGGTCTTTTAGATGAAGAATCTACAGTCCTAGCTATTTTTCCTAGTCCTATGATGTATGCTGGTCCAACTGAAGTGCAATGGCATGCGAAAGCTAGAATGAATGCAGGCAAGTATAGTTAACATTACTTTTTTTGTAGAAAAGAAAAAAACCAATTAATCAATGGAAAAAAACCTGTATTGTATATTAAACTACAGTTTTTGGAAACTTATTTCTCATAAATATTTATATCTAAATGTGAACCCTTTCCGGTCTTCTAGGCTATCGCTCAAATTGTTGAGCACTGATCGGCGCGTCGTTTTTGTGACCTAAGATACGCAGACGATACGGCTCTTTTTGTCAGCTCAAAAGAACTAATATGTCTTATACAAAGAGTAGAATAAGTAAGCTTAGAAACTGGTTTGGTATTAAAAAGACGATTGGGTGGTCCATAAATTTTACGATGCTTGAAACCACTAAGCGACTAAGAAGATATATACATATACATATACATATACATATACATATATGTTACATATACATATACATATATATATATATATATATATATATATATATATATATATATATATATATATATCTTGTTGCTGCAGCAAGATAGTGTGTTCTTATTTTTTAACCTTTCTGTAACAGACTTATTTCTTTGAGTCTACCTTATTTGTGCAAAAAAATTCGATTTTTGTCAATCGCGATTAGGGCAAATCACAGTGTGGGCGGAGATCCTAACGGTATAACAGTGTTTAGGTCAAGATGATGTTTATATACAATTTATCTCGGCCGGACTTTTTAAAACTTTTATACAGACTTTGTTTAAATTATTGTGTTTTAATAATGTCCATTTCTTTCAGGCGCCAACTTCTATATTGTGGGAAGGGATCCTGCAGGAATGGCCCATCCGGCTGGAAAAGAAGCTTCTCCCGATGGTAACCTGTATGAAAGCAGTCATGGTGGACGCGTACTAAAAATGGCTCCAGGTAAGATAGAAAGCTGAAGGGGGTTGCAGATACTTTTGACCAAGGCTATATATAAGCGTTTTTCTAATTTTAGTCATTTTAGAGATATCCATAATTTCTCTGGCAAATTTTTTTACACTTTTTTATGTTTCTTATAAACACGATTGGTTTTCGAGATATTTAGCGTGATTGTTTTTTATTGGACACCATTTATTTAAGCTGTATTTTATTTTTTACAGGTCTAAATAGTCTAGAAATAATCCCATTCCGTGTGGCGGCCTATGATAAAAAACACAGAAATATGAGTTTCTTCGATCCATCCCGGAAAGATGACTTCGATTTCATATCAGGTACCAGAATGAGAACGTTGGCACGAAACGGTGAGAATCCTCCCGACGGCTTTATGTCACCGAAAGCATGGGACATTTTGGCAGGGTATTATCAGTCTTTGGCTAAAAATGGAAGTTAGCTTTTATAGGGTTATTTAGTAAGAGGTTATGTTTACTATTCAGTTCTCTGTTAAACTTTACTACTTAATCTGGATCGACTTGTAACCGGATCACAAAATCTACTTTTCGACTTTTATAAAATATATCACTTTAAGTAGGTAAAGTAAATTAATTCGTTCACAGCTTTTTGAGAGTTAATTGAGATGAGTTGTTAGGTCATTATTATCGAATAATTCGATTGCTTAAAATAAAGTTTTGTGATCCGGGTTCATTTTTTTTTGTAATTGGAATAACTGAGGACCTTAATTTTTGGTGAAATTACAATAGATCTGCAACTGAATCTTTGCAGGTCTGCGAATATTATGGCGGACATAGAGGTGGATTCCATTTACAGAGAGACAACCAAATCCGATAAAATCTGCCAGTTCGCCAAATTCGCTGTCATAAGCTGTGTTCCGCTTAGAATCACCGTTTAGTTAAGGATAACTATCAGATTATAATATAGATAAAAAGGGATCGAACTAAAGATACTTTATTATTTAAAGGCAATTAAGTGTGCTATTCATAAAATCGTCAAACTAATCCATTTAAAATTCCTGAATGCGCTAAGGACAAGTAGGAAATAGTAGACTAAATTGCATCTAAAAAAAATGAAATTTAAACGGCCACCTGTTGTTTTGTAATTCAAACCATTTAAGATACCGTAGCGGTGTTGCCAGTTATTTTAATTTTAATTCACTTCAGTAAGTAGGATTTTTTGTCATTGTGAAAGCTGGTGAACTAAGAAATCTGTAGAGAAGTCGGACACGATAAATTTTACTGATGCAATCGACCAGTTTTGAGTTTACATGTTTTCGATCGTGTAAACCTGCAGAGACTTGGATGGAATCTACTACTTTTCTAATAAGACATCACATCACATCCTCAAACACAAAAAGCAAAAATATTTTTGGTAATGTAAATTATGGAGTTTACTTTTACATCTCTATGTTGTAGACTTGCAGATATCCAGTAATTCCACCGCTAAATAACAAACTGATAACTGTTTTAATCTATTTATTATATATACAATCTGATGTTACTAGAAAAACATCTTTGAGATTATATTAGCACCAAGATTTTCTACGAAATCAATCTTAAAAAAATTATCTACTGATAACCAAACCTAAGTACACACTGTATAGGCGTTTGAAATTAAGGAAAACATCATTTGACAACACTATAAACAAAATAGCGTGGGGAAGATGTTTATAGCAACCAGAATTTGGCGAGATTAACAATACCAATTAAAAAATTAATCCCGCCAAATTCTAATACCTTTTTCATTGGTATTGTTATTCCCGCCAAATTCTCGTTGCTATAAATGTCTTCCCAACCTCTTTGGTCTACAGTGTTGTAAAATTGCGGTTTTTCTTAATTATAAACGCCCATACATAAACTTACTTATGTAATTTGAAATTAAAATAAATATAAGTACAGTTTTTTTTGGTACCATTTTTTTGTAGTATATAAGTGACGATAATTATGCTTACTATTGTTAATATTGAAATATCTGATAAATATGTCGGCAAACTTAGCGCAAAGTTTCATGTAGGCAACAGGCGACACGAGCGGCACACGACAAACGCGATACGACCATTTTCTTACTGTTCAACGCTTTAGGTCGTTTCCTGAAAGACCCCCTTTAAGATCTCCGTCGACTTAACTTTTGGGAATAAAGTCACACGGAGCGAGGTCAAGTGAATAGGGTGGATACTCTAACCCACAAATTCTATGCTTGGCCATAATCGTCATTCAGACATTGGGTTGTGGGCCCGACTGTTAGAGAACCATGAACGGTTATTCTACAAATTAGAACACTTTCTTGTTACCGGCTCGCAAAGGGCAGTCACAAGTTTGCAGTATTCTTATTTTACATATACAAGTGTACAATCAATCCTAATCAAGAAGAGGTACCGTGAAAATCAGCAATTCAATACAGATACCAGTTAAAGGTGTCTGTTTTAATAATGTTTTAATAATTAATATACCGAAATATGGATCCCTAAATCAAATGAACTCCCTAAAATCAAAAAAGTGACGAACTTTCTACAAGAAGTGTATTCCTATGACGAAGAAGTGATCGAAAACAACGTCAGTGACCAGAGGTTGAACTGGTAAAGGTTCTTTTGGCTAACAGCCTTTGGACATTGTCACTGACTTCTTTGTCTACAACCTGGGTCAATTAGGCAGGTTTCATTATCAGAATTCACTTACCCATAGGTGAGTCGAGGCCTTTTTGGCTTCTTTTCATTGACGTCATTGTCAAGCACTTTTTCAGTAAGGAAAGCAGAAATTACGCTACTTTTCTTTCAAGAATTTCAGAATTTTTGCATGACTTTGAAAAGTGTAATCTTTAACTTTTGGATCTCCATATAATAGCCCAGTAAGTGTTGCTATTAAAGGTATTTTATCTCGCCCCGTTTGGCCAGCTTCTACATAGAATACTCAAATCGCCAAGCACTTGTTTTTTGTCGCGTCGCACGTATCGCTACCGTCGCAAAAACCAGTCGCTTACATTAAGAACTTTTCGTACTACAACAATGCAAAAACCTATTTTTATTTATTGACGAAATATTATACATTACTAAGAGCATGTCTCGAGAAAAGCAGTATTCAATTAGGCCAATGAGTTCTCAAAAATTCGTTTAATATTTAAAAAATATATTTTTTTGTTTCTTTGTTAAAGTCAAATATTTATCGCATTTAAACATTTAGTTTTCTATAAGTATTACGACCAATTTTTAAAATATAACGTTGTTAGTACTGTATATTACTAAATTTTTATGTTATATGTCCAGTTTTGTATTTGTTTAGGAAATTGTATGGAGGTGAAGTAAAACACCCTAAAACACAAAAAGTTTTATTAAATTGTTAAAATTAGTTAAATGTATTTATAATGTCGACGTGCGCCAAGGTTTTTAAGTAAAGCAAATAGTCACATTTACCATCTGAAGAAAATACAGTCTCGTGAAACGTGTCACGAATATTTTAATGAAGAATAGTCGAAATTTCAAATAAAAATATTTTTCTTCTACTTCGTTCGCCTAAAATTAGTTTTGGATTTTCACCAAGTATCGGCTGATTCAGTCCAATAGTCAGTTTTCTTGGTCAACTTCTACCATTATTATTTCATCTAACGTTAAGGTCACTAGGGTAGCGGAAATATACAGTCTATCTTGCGGACACCGTGCGACCATTGTATAGACACCAGTGAACTGGTATATTCTACAGTTGCCGTCATAGAAATTGCATCACTTAATGAAAATGATTTTAACAAATAATGTGGAAAGAAAAACTATAAATAATAACTATCGGAGGTACAAAAACCTAAAGGAAATAAACATGGAAAATCATAAATCTCTAATGTATTGGTGATTAAGAAAATACTCTCATTTTCATGGAAGTTAAAAACAACTTAGGAGAAAACACAACATCAAAAATATGTTTTTAAACATTTTTTTCTCGTCTAGTATTTCGTTAAGCCGCCTCTGGCCTATATCACTGATGCAATTCCGGTTGGCATCGAGTCGAGCAAATTTTTTATCCTTTCATCACTGATATCTTTATTCCACACGTTTTCAATTGTTTGCTTTAGCTCATCTTCACTTTTAGACTTATCTGCATTAATTTTTTTCATCATGATCATCCACACGTTCTCTATGAAGTTTAAATCGCAGCTCTATGCTGGCCACGGCAATTCTGATGTCCGATTTTCCGTTAAAAACTGTCTTATCTATCTAAAAATACAACCATACAGAAAATAAAAAATGCAAAACTTTGTGGTGGTAACATTATTTCAGTCAGTAAATATAAGTATTTAAAGATTTGGCTCTGTCGCATGGAGTAGAATCATCTTGAAAAACTGTCTAAAATTTTAACGTTTTTTCTGCATTAACAGTGCCCTCTATAAAGTTTTGTTTGGCCGATCTCAAAGTAGGAAAAACATACCATCATTACACTTGCCACATGTTCCACTGTTTTTACGTCTTACATAGAAAGTCATCAAAACTAAAGATGTAAATTTGCTTTCATCTGAAAACATCACTTTTCTTCAGTCTTCTCATCCCCACTTTTCATATTGTTTCGCCCAATTCAAAGGTAATTCCTTCATTTTTTTTTATTGAGATCTGGTTTTTTTAGCTGGTTTTTTTTCCCATAAATCTTTTTCCCTTAACTGTCTGCCGACAGTTTCTCCACTTATATTAGCTAAATTCCTTACCAATAAAGACAATCGCAAGCGGTCTAATCGCCCAGCTGTCATTCTTTTCCTCCCGGTACCTTTCTTCCGAAAGATTTTTCTTTAATACCCCTACCACAGTCTTTCGCTATTTCTCGTGAAAAAACCCTACTTCAGCAAATGTTACAATTTTAAATTTTTCTGTCGAAGAAAGTTGTTGAAAATTTGACATAAAGAATAATAATTTGTACTAGCCGTTTCAGTGGTTAATACTAAATCGACAGTCGTTCTTTGAATTTGCTCTAATCCTAATAAGTAAACAAATACAATACCGTTCAAGTATACAAAGGTTTAGGATTAAAACTCCAAAAATAATAGGTTTCTACAACCGCGGCTGTATGTTAGTTTTGAAAGAAATGCCAGCGGCTTTGAATTTATATCCAAAGCACCAAAAATCAAAAGTTTCAAGCTGTTTTTTGACACTGATGTTGATTAATAAACGGGTATACTGAAATTTTCCGTCCCACGGGGTTTCTGTTGAAAAGAGGCACATCTTTGCGGAAGTTGTGCTCTCACCTAATGGATACCTGGGTGCACGTCGGTATAAGTATTTAAATCTTTCGCTTTTAGAACTAAAATTGTTCCTAATTTTTTTTTTTTTGATTTTTCCTGATCTGTGTGATCATTCCAGTTATTTTTTTATAGTAATTTATACATCACTATTTTATATGTATTAATAGTTGTCCTAAGTAAAGCTATATTTTTTTTTATTTCAAAATTATATACAGCCCAAATTTAATAAATGTAAAAATAATCTTTTTTTTTGTGTTTTTTACAACTTTATATAGGACAGCTATTAAAATTTTAGCTGCTGTAATTGTTGTGTTTTAAATATATTTTATACACAATATTAGGTGATTGGTGTTTATTTAGATCGTTAATTTAAACATTTGTATAGGAAAAAAAATCGATAAATATCAAAAATCTTTATTGCTATAAAAATACAGTCCTTTTAGACTTATTTCTTAGAAATAATAACATCTAAATGTGAACTGACGCTCTTCTAGGCAAGCGGAGAAATTATTGATCATTGCGCAGCACAGAATTTTTATTTCCGTGATCGCTGTAATTGCTGTCCGAACTGTGAATTTTATTTTTAGGATATTCCTCACAAAAAAATAGGACTTCTTCCAATCAGGGATACGTGAAGGCTAACTTATGTCTCCTATTTTAAAAATCAATTTATTTAAATCACTGATATTTTTCGAATGGTAGACAGAAATGGATTTGAAGTGTGTGATGCGGCTCTATCCCGATGAAACCGATTATAACCATCAAAATTTTGTAAAGCAGATGTGAAGAAGTTCTTAATCATCGCCTCTGATCGCTTCAAATTAACAGTTGTGTGTCCTCTGTCATCCTCAAAGAAATACAGACCGATAATTCTACGTACCGCCACGACCGTATAGATTTTTTGTTATACTATACCACGTGGATTTTGAAACTTTTTGAGAAAAAGATTTTTTCTAAAAAAGTAATATTCATATTTGAAAATGCACGTTACTTTTTTAGAAAAATTTTATTAAGATTACAAATTAATTCTCGGTTTTTATAGACCAAAGTTGTCATTGGGTAGATCATACACTATTGGAAGTAGCCAGTGACATAGCCAGTAGAGGGGGGTATATTCCTCCTTCTGCCGCTTCGAAGTTTTAATTTTAGAAAAAGTTGAAGCCTTTGAAACTTTTATTGCAAGTACACTGTAAAGGGCAGGAGATTCTTTGAAAATCTCGCTCCCCCAATTCGTCGATTTTTTTCATTGTATTGATAAGAGTTCAACCCTTATCAGTTTCTAAAGTTCGTAAGAGTTTTTTTGTTAAATCTTCCCCCCCAAAGTATTGTATGCGTAAAGAAAATCACCCTCCAAGATTTGCGTCTTTCTTTACGTTTAAAGGTTCCTAGGTCATAACAGTCACTCATTTATGTAGGCCTGTTGGCACGATAACTCTCGAACGACACGAGATCAATTTTAAACTTGGTACATACATAATGCCTAACAATGGGAGGAAATTTATAGTTTTTCAACGATATTGCTTCAGGAGAAGGGAGTAAAAAGGATGAGTGTCCATAAATTTTGTAAGGTTTAAGGGGTTACATACACCTGGGCGCTGTAAAAAGTATGTATATTTAAAAAATATATTTTAAAGATTATGTGGCGGCCCGTGGCTCCATAGCGTATTTAAGTATATTTGGCCTGGCCATACATAGGTAGTAGTTGTTCGCAGAAATGCAATAACGTCCGTGGCAGCACTACCGCGTTGTCTAAAAGGTGCTGTGAAATACAAAAATGTACGTTTCAGCACTTGACAACGTGGACGGGTATTACCACATCCTCACCGGTATGGATATGAAAAAGGGGCGGGGAGGTGATCGATAGAAAATTAAGCGAATAATACAAAAGAATGGGGATTATATATTTTTATTGTACTTTAAATTATAAGAATTTTTTTTTTAAAAAATATGTTTTAAATGTTAACATTATTTTTCTCCACAAAAAATAATCCAATAAGCAAAAAATAAAAATTAATCTTGTAGTAGTTAAAAATTGTCGAAGGGTTTTTTTTTCAAAAATAAAAAATTTACGGTGTTTCAAACTTTAATATGCAATTTTCGACAAAAAAATTGAAATTTATGTTTAAATTAATTATAAAAAATTATCTATTAGAAAAATTTTAAAAAAAAAAAACCCTTTCGACATTTTGTAGCAAAGTAATTATTAAGATTTAAAAAAAAAATTAAAAGATATTAAAAACTGAGTAGTATTGCAGAGAGTGTCTGAAAACAGGTAGCGGTCCCAATCCAACGCCAGGTCAAATTTAATGCTATAACTTTGGAATGGAATGGAATTTTCTTAAAAAATTTTTTTTGATTAATTCTGAAAAGTATAGAGAATAAAAATCCGTAAAAAAAATCGAATTTTTGAAAATCGAGGTGTATTTAACCCCTTAATCGTAATAGAGTAATTCTTCCTGGTTCTTTGTTTTTTCATTATCTTCAATTTTAACACGGGAATGGTAGAAGGGATGGGGGTCGCCAATACACGTCGTGCTAATACTTCACATCCGTACGAGGTTCAGCTCGTTACTCCTCGTACAACCTTTTTCAAGCAATCTTTTGTATGGAGAACCTCATCCCTTTGAAATAATTAGCCCAGGACCGTGCTCCCGACCGAGTACAATTTACAATGATTCAAGACCAACGTGAATCGCTTTTTCCGCACACGTAGCGCTTTAGAGATTTCCCTGCAGCACATAGGCTAGGCCCATAAAAAAAAACTATCTTGAAAAAAGATTTTTTTGCAGTTTCACATGGTTGTATTTTGCAGTTTCACATGGTTGTATCGTACGTATTGGGGTCGGAGGGGACTATATAGAACATCTGAAGAAATAAAAGGTTCACTTTCAATTTTTCTATTTTTAGTGTTCCGTACGGAACACTTATAAGATGACTTCGGTGTCTGTCTGTCTGTGTCCATCTGTCTGTCACACCCGATTTTCTCCGAAATTATTTGTCATAGAAAGTTGATATTTGGTAATAATATAGGAATTAATGGCCTCATCAGAGCCAAGTAGTTTTGAAAGTTAAATTTTGACTTAAGGGGTTAGTGTTGGGGGGTGAAATCGGAACTGAAAAAAAAAAATTTTACTAGGTCATCAAGTGTGATGTCAAATGAAAGCTTGTGAAAACACGAGTAAAAAATATATATATATTGTAATTCTTGCGCACACTTTTCTTTGTATTTTTTTTTAAAAATCGCGAAAAATCGCTGTCCACCCCCCTTATCTCGAAGACTGATCAAAACATTTTGAAAAAATTCTGGAATATTCGCCATGGGGTGTAGATTGAACGAAAATTATCACGAGTGCATTCATTACCTTTAATAATTTATCTGGTACATAAAAAAAAACAAAAATTTCAAGGTCATCAGTTTTCAGTAAAGATTGGAAACAAACTTTGTTGAAAACTTATTTGGGGTGTGTTTTGTGAAGTCACTGATCATTTTATACCTCCGTAACAAAATTTTTTATTTTAAAAAGTAATCAACGTACAGAACACTAATTGCCCAAGTTCAACTTGCACTTGACCGGTTATTTTTTATTAGGGCAGTCCGGGAACTTTTTGGACAGACTGTGAATTTAACAAATTTAACGTCTCAAAGTTGCGCAAAAAATTTTGAAAGTTGTTCAACCTAACAAGAATATTTTGATCTCTAGAATTTGAGAACCAACAGTACCTGAGGTGTACGAACTCTGATTACAAAAAGATGAAAAGAAGATATCAGCTTGGATTACGGGACTTGGCCTGCACAGATGTATTGTAGCAGAGAAAATATTATCGATCGTTTAATAAGATCATCCGTATCACATCCAAGAATTTACAGTTGCTATGTACAGAGTGGTCCAAATTGGACACTTTTAAAGGTAAACCTCTTTATCTAAAGGAGATAGACGAAAACTGATGTCGGTGTCTGAGGCTCAGTTTTTATGATAAACTCAATGGTGAAAACCGCATATCGATATCTAGTACCGTTTCAGATATACAGGGTGTTTTTCAAAAATCTGCATTTTGGAAAAATGTTTGTAATGCTTTTCCTATTGAAAATTTTTGATTTCTGTAAAAACATTCTCAAAGCACTTTTTCACTTGGATTTCAACAGCGTAAGTTACATTTTTTTACAACTAATATTTTAAGTTATTAACGCAAAAATATATTTTTTAAATAGGATACCCTGTCTATTTTCCTTATCCGAATAGAGTTTTAAATTACCATTCTAAAAGTATAGCACATTTTATATTTTGCTTAAATCTACTTTAAAATATAAAGGTTTTCAGTTTTTACGAGAGTTTTAAATGCACATTTTGTGAAGTAGGCTTTGGATGGAGCGGTCATAAGGTTTAATTCAAGTCAAATTTTACTTCAGGATCAGTTATTGAATTGTCAAATAAATCGCGATGAAGTTTGAAAATTACAAAAAATGAGATATGATAGTGTGTTTCATACAAACCGGAGAAAATTCGGAAGCGGCAAGTAAAGTATCCAGAGAGGCGTCAACCCTTCAAGGATATATTCGCTGGATTGCGACATAACCTAGTTAATAGTGGCCAGTTTGAAAAGAAACGACCCAAAAATTATGCAGTAAACAAGGATAAGGAGTTGGAAGAAATAGTAGTTTTAGGAACTATCGGAAATAATCCCAACACTTCAACCCGACAGTTAAAAGAATCCATTGGACTAACAAGAACTAACGTGAGTCGTACTTTGAAGAAGCACAAATTCAGGTCATATAGGACAAGAAAAGTTCATCACCTTAGAGACGGAGATTTTCAACGGCGTATGAATTTTTGCCAATGGTTTCTGGAGAATTATAACCATGTTCCGAATTTTTCATTAAATTTCATTTGGACAGACGAAGCTTATCTAAGCAATGCAGGTATTTTTAACCGTTACAACTCTTATACGTGGGCACAAGAAAATCTTCATTTAGTTGTGGAGCAAAGAAATCAAGGCAAATTTGGATTTAATGTGTGGGCAGGAATTTGAGAGGCAGGGTTATGGGTCCATTTATTTACGAATCACCTCTCAGAAATATTTAGAAATTTTAAGGCAGCAAATAGAACCCCTTGTTGATGAACTGCCGTTAATGGATCTTAAAAATATATTTTTTCAACACGACAGGGCATCCCCTCATAATGCTGCAGTTATCAGTATTTTTTATCGGCCAGTTTCGACAATAACTGGATAGCCAACCAAGGTCCGAACCGTTGGCCGGCAAGGTCACCGGGTTTAACACCCACGGACTTCTATCTCTGGGGATTGAAAGAGCCCATTTTTAAATTGCCGACAAACACCAGGCAAGAGTTAGAAGTTGCAGTGATACAAAGTTTTGCAGCTCTCACTCCTCTTGAATTAATCAAATCGGTAAGAAGTCTTCAGAAAAGGTGCCGCCTATGTGTAAATGAAACTGGACGACATTTCGAACATCTCTTATAGAAAACTGTTTTGTTTTAGTTTGCTCTACTCTGAATAAATTGTTTTATTGTTATTTTGTTTTATTTTCTACCTAGTTTAAAGTACTATAGGATTTAGTAAATTTCATTGTAGTTACGACTCTTAGAGTTACTTCTGGGATTTTTTTTTACGATTTGACTGTTATCTGTAAACAATTGATATTGCCTCTCCGTCCAAAGCTTACTTCACAAAATGGGTATTTAAAACTCGCGTAAAAACTGAAAACCTTCAGATTTTGAAGTAGATTTAAGCAAAATATAAAGTGTGCTATATTTTTAGAATGGTAATTTAAAGCTCTATTCGGATAATATACAGGATATCCCATTTAAAAAATATATTTTTGCGTTAATAACTATTAAAATCTTAGTTGTAAAAAATGTAACTTACACTGTTGAAATCCAAGTGAAAAAGTGCTTTGAGAATGTTTTCGTCTATCTCCTTTAGATAAAGGGGTTTACCTTTAAAAGTGTCCAATTTGGACCACTCTGTACAAGTATTGTAACTGTGACTGGTTAGTAAATGTAATAGTATCACAATTTTTTACCAAAGTAAAAGACAATTTAACAAAGCAGAAATGAAAAATATTGAAACAGATAAGACTTCAAGAGGGCACAGGGGACGCGTCATTCTTATAACTGGTTGAAAGTTACAATCTCGTAGTTTGAAAAAAAGCTTCCCGGAAATTTGGAATTTCGTTCTTGGTTACAAATATTGTGATCTCCAGAAATTAAGAATCAACTTAAAAGATACGTTATATATACCACTGATATTATAAAAAATTAACGAGAAGATAGCTTGGATTAAGGTACTTGAATGGAGTCAGTCAATCACAGCCAAGAAAATAACAAGATGATTATCAATATCGCTTAATTTAATAAATATATAAAAATCTTTAAAAAACATTTATATTTATAACATTTATAACAGAAAATGTAGCTGTCGCTACAGAAAGACAAATACGTGGAATAAAACGTCCCCTGCAAATCGAACCCGACCGACTACCGCGGGCACGTTAAAATATGCCGTGTTGAGTTTCTCAGAGATGTCGCGCGACTAGAAGTTGTATTATATGTAAGAATAATAGAAAAATATATATATATATATATATATATATATATATATATATATATATATATATATATATATATATATACCTTGTCGCACGACATTTATATGATCTTATGGACACATAAATGATTTTGAATTTATATGTCCTTCTCAGGGTTCTTGGAGACGAGGAATCCAACAATTATGTTTTTTTAGTCACTTTCAATTTTAACAAAAACATTATGTAAAGGGAAATATCAGATTTAAATGTAAATATCCCTGGAGCCCTACCACGAGCTATAATGCTCAGATTGTGTTATTCTTTAGTAAGAAAACATCAAATTCAGTATTTATTTTAGAGCTACGTATCTGCGAGATAGATACTGTGTAAATCACTGACTAATTTTTATGAATTATTACTTAATAGTCATCATTCGGAGTATCATAATCGTATTCTGAATCTAAATCTGAGCACACGTGGTACATTACTCCATCCTTTTCTTCGCTTCCTTGGGAACTAGAATCGGTTAGGTCTAATTGTAACATCATACGTGGCTTCTCGTCATCTTTTAACGTTGACAGATCGTAAATAACGTTTTTTAAATTTTCTTTATTGTATGGAAGTCTTGGCCATTCTTCCGACTTCAATTTTGTCAATCTAACGCGGACTTCAGGGCCTAGAACTGTATGTTGGATTGTTTTGTCCACTTTTTCGTAGAGTGGTAAGTTTACTTGGTATTTCTTTCCGTTTGTCTCGGTATCTAGAACAAAATACCAAAAATTAAAGAAACAAAAACTTTTAATAATTATTTTCTCTCTCTCTCTCTCTCTCTCTCTCTCTCTCTATATATATATATATATATATATATATATATATATATATATATATATATATCTATATATGTAATAACACAAGACACCAATTCATCAACAACCAAGAGCCTACTGAATAACGTCGAGACCGTCCACGTCAACCCAGAAAAGCTAACGCCGACCTCCGGTCCCGACAACACGTAACATGCACAACCCAACCTTTCAAATTACATTGAACCACCGACTAGTAAACATCGACAATGCCAAAGAAATTTTAGCAAAACGTCTGTGACTTTCCAGCCAAACAACACTGACCAACGGATGTACTCATGGACCTACTGGCAAACACATTTCTCCATCAGTGAATCCCATGTAATATATGTTTTTCCATTATTTAATTAATACCGAAACTAAACTGTTGTCTGTGATTGGTAACTTTGCGCTCTAATCAATCGTGCGTCTAGTTTAAAAGAGCATTACACTTTCTCGGGTCAGAAAAATCGACTTTTTAGAAAGTAGAGGCGTATGAGGAGTAGGAAAGAATTTTGTATGCAGCAGGCATAGCTGATTGAACGTAAGTAGATTTTATATGTGAAAATTCGCTTGTCAAAACTTTAAACGCGTTTTTCTCAAGACTACGTTTTTGTAATCGGCGTGCATGACAATTTAAAAACCATTTAACCGATCGGTCTGAAATTTTAATATGTTCTTCTACACAACAATAGCCCCAGTATACACTAGAATAAAAAAGATTGGTTAATTTTTTCATCAATTTTTAATGTTTTTTACGAAAAAAAATGCTATTTTTGAGACCACCAATTCTGGAGGTCTACCATCTTGTGAATTTTTGCTCAAACAAAATAATCGTAGTCGTGGGGTCATAGTCATACTTCTAAGGATATATTTTTTTTTTCAGACGTTCCAGTGAGCTGCAATCGTACACGCCAGCAGATCAAAATTTTCAAAATGGCTTCCATAAGGCTGCAGAAGAACGTCTATAAAAAATCATTTAAAAAATTATGTAAAATTTTTTTTCCTGTATTTGAAGACTTAAAATATATGTCAGAAAAATTACGAACTCAAAAAATGTATTTTCTTTATTAATTTATCAGTCCCATAAAAATTATTAAAATTTTCGATCGAGAAAGTGTAATGTTGCCTTAAAAATAAAAAGTGTTGAGTAATAGTGATAACTTTTGTACAGAAAATAAATACGTTAATTAAAAAAATCGCAGTATAACAATAAAATAATTAAAACAAAAACTTACCTAAAGTGGAATATCCTATCGTGTTTTAAACTGAGTTTAGGATCACGTACATCTGAAACTTTTATTCTTAATTTAAGTTGGTCGTCCGTTTGCGACCATAACACTTCGGGAGTAAAATAATCCACGCTAGGCGCAGCTCTCATTGGCGGTAGGTCATCATAATCAGTCTTGTTGCCTTCTATTGCTTTCCTGTTGTTGATTTTTTTGACGGGCAAGATTTGTGATGTAAATTCTTCCACGTCGTACATTACCAAATCGAATGCGTCTACATCTAGTTTCTCAAAACCATTTTGGAAGTTTTCTGCAAATCAAAATAAACAAAGTGAACGTAAAATTCTAGGTTATTTAACATAATTATTATTTAATATTAATCTTAATGAGGTATAATGATGGGATAAAAAGTGGGGGAATTTTTGGGTGTTACGACTAGAATCGGGTAGAAAAATTATAAAAAAATAACCGGCCGAGTGCAAGTCGGACTTGCGCAAATAGTGTACCGTACGGTGATTGCTTTTAAAATAAAAAATTTTGTTATGGAATTATAAAATGATCAATGACTTCACAAAACACACCACAATGAAGCAAAGTTTGTTTCCTATCTAAATTATTAAAGGTAATGCACTCGTGATAATTTTCGTTCAATCTACACCCTGTGTAGAATATCCCAGAATTTTTTCAAAAATTTTTGATCAGTACCTACTTTTCGAGATAAGGAGAGGACAGCGATTTTTGACACAGTTTTTTAAAAATAGTACAAAGAGCAGTGTGCGCAAGTATTACATTATATATATTTTTGAAATCGTATTTTCACAAGCTTTCATTTGACACGCCACTCGATGACCTGGTAATTTTTTTTTTTTTCACTGCCGATTTCAAAACTAACCCTTTAAGTCAAAATTTAACTTTCAAAACTAGACGGCTCTGATGGAGCCATCAATTCCTATATTACTGCCAAATTTCAACCTTCTATATCAAATAGTTTCGGACAAAATCGGGTATAACAGACGGACAGACACCGAAGTGATCTTATCAGTGTCCCGTGTGGAATACTAAAAATTCGAGTTCTATTTCAGCCATATTAAAAAAAAAATCCTAAAAACACTATCAATTTGACAAAAACTGGCCACTCGAGGCAATAATAGAGTCGCATCCACAATAACGAGCACTTAAAAAGAAAATAAGTTCATTTTTAGAGCATGAACACCGAACTTTTGGAAAATTTACTCCAAGATTGGACTCTCACAATCTCAGTTACTTCAAAATATTAATTATCTTAATCAAAACATCGACAGTATGTGACCTCTACTCCTCTTCAACTTTTGTTGCTTTTGTGTTTCTGTCGATCCGTACCTTAAAGGGGTGAAAGTTTTTCTTCATAATTCGAAAGTATACATCTTCGAGAATATCACACTAAAATATTATGTTAAAATTCGTAAAAATATAGAAGTTAATGAGCATTTTCTGTTGGCACGTCCGAGGCATGAAACGCACACTCGGAATACCAATGTCGGTGGAATGAACAGGTCTCGATAAAAGAACACTGTTCAAAAGAATAAATAGAATTGTAAATTGGCCCTTTCTTGTGTTCGCAACCCTAAACATGCATTTTAGGTTTTCGTTCTGTCTGTACTACTTAAGCATAAATAAGGTTAGAAATGTATCTCTTTGCACAAAGCATTGTTTGCAGAGGTGCCAACAATAACCTCAAAAAAAAAAGGAATTTCTTTTACCGACTACAAGTTATAAGCTCACGATGTTACTTGACCTGAGTGACGCTGAGACATTCTGTTCTAGTAAAACGTAGAGGACAAAAATGTGATGGAAAGAGATGCATAAATCATGTTCAACAGCGAATGGGATCAAGACTGCGTGCAAAAAAAAGTGATTCGTAAAAGTGCAGATAACAAGCACAATGCTATATTAGTCACGCTGTACTATAAAAGGTTATCAGATAAAAATTCGAAACATCACTTGTGTCCAGAAAGCGAAAATTTACATCTACCAGTAACACGGATTTTGGCAAGCCAGAATTACTGCAACGATGGGTGGATTTACTCAAAACAGTAATGAAAGTAAACTCGCATCTGTTGGTTTGTAACTAAATAAGGAAGGTTGATAGAACTTCTCCATTCTTATTTCATTCGTTCTGTAATCAGAGTTTACTGATCGATGACTAAGCTTAAATTTCTTTCTAACCCATTGACTCGATACTGATACCTAAAATTCTTCTACTACTACGTATTTAAAATCTTATAACAAATACTAGTATTATACGGGGCGACCCAGAAGAAAAACGTCCCGAAACGCTGGCCAAAATATGAAGGTATTATTCGATTTCGACAAAACTCGGTATATCGGAGTTTTCGAGACCGCTGATAATGATTCTGAAGTCAAATTTTCAAAAAACTACTGGCGGACTCTTGTTGGAAGTTATTTTTATGAAACTCTGTATACATGGGTTTTTAGGGTCGCTGATTAAGAATATGAAGTTTAAATTTCCAAAAAAACAAGATGACGGCTCCAAAATGGCGGACTATTTTTGGAAAACCGTGACTTATTTTTATGAAACTCTGTATAAAGGGGTTTTGGGATCGTAGATTACAAATATGAAGTTCAAATTTCAAAAAACAAAATGGCGGCTCGAAAATGACGGACTATATTTGGAAAAATGTGAGTTATTTTTATGAAACTCTGTATACATGAATTTTTGGTTTCGCTAATTGCAAATATGAAGTTAGAATTTCAAAAAATAAAATGGCAGCTCCAAAATGGCGAACTATTTTTAAAAAAACGTGAGCTATTTTTATGAAACTTTTTATGAATTTTTAAACAATTTGCTACTTGTGCAACAATTTCCAGAATTTTATGGAAATTTTCAAATATATATTTTTATATATATTTTCAAATTTCCCGAAGTTGTAAACAATTTGCTACATGTTGCAACATTTTCCAGAATAATTTAACTAACTTTATCATTTTGCAACAATTTATAGAATTTTTAAAATAGTTTTGTTTTGCGACAGTTACTTGAATTGGTTAACTTTTTTTTCACATTTTGCAACAATTTCCCGAATTTTTAAACAATTTGTTGAATTTTGTAACATTATCCAGAATTTTTAACAATTTTTTTAGTTTTCAACACGAATTTTAAGAAAAACGCACCCATGGCGTCCATGCACACCTTCGCACAAAAACTAACACAGATACCAAACTTGCGACATCTAGCACTCAATTTTTCGATATTTTGGCAAAAAAACGTCTAATAAACAACCTTCAACTCATTTCACGTTAGAGTTCAATGGAGTTTTTAACTTATTGCTTATTCTTTAAAGATTTTTGGGAATATTTTCTTAAAAAAACTCGATAATTGAACAGTTAATTGCTCATTTAACATTAAGCAAATATGAAATTCCAGAAATACAGTGAAATTGTACTCACCTTCAAGGACTAAATTCACTTTACACAATTAAAATTCATTCACTTTTGTACTGTCTATAACAGTTTAAACTTGATGACGTCTGACGTGTTTCACGAGAGATGCTGCGTGGCACTCGACGCTTCGAAATGAAATGAAAGTTATGAGACAGGTGCAAGCGGAAGATGCATCTGAGTGGTCGTAAATCATAGTAGACGAATTGGCAGAAATATTCAAACAGGTATATAGATTCCTAAAGAGAACATTATGGCCAACTTTTCGGGTTTTCAGACTACTGTAGGGCGTATAAAAGTGCCATACACCCATAGGAACATTTTCAGAATATAATGATGAACAATGTTTCTAAATGGATACAAATCCTTAAGTTTACCTTCAATCACTACATTTTCGTCACTACGAATAATCTCTTCGAGCTCTTCCTCCTCCTCACATTCTTCCTTCCTTTCAGGTAACTCGAAATCTTGAATTTCATCCCCATTCGGCACAGCATAACCACAATCGATTAACAATTCATTGAAAAGTTTTGGCCTTTCGTTAAAACCATCTTTCACCAACACCGAATAAGAATATTGCCTCGGTATGACTTTATTATCTTGTTTCGAACAAATTTTGATATGTAAATTTCTAAAAATGTCCGAGTTATCTTCGAATCCCATGTTGTAGAGGAAATCGGTGGCTGGGCCGTACCAAAGATCATCATCTATCGGTTTGATACCTGTAAATTCATTATATAAAAGTTAGGTTCAAAAATATTATTATAAGTATAGAGATGTTCATTAAAAATTTGGCAAACTAACAAAACTTACCTTAAATTAGTCTCACTTGATGGTTAAGAGACGCTCAGGAAACCTGGTTAAGCGAGAAATGTCGAGAAATAGAGGAACTGCAAGAAAACCATGAAACATTCAACCTACACAAGAAAGTGAAGGAATTGGGAGGAAAAAACAAGAAATACTTCTAAGAGGTAATGAAATTTTACTGGATATTAAGGACAAAATAAAGACATAGGAGCAATATATAGAACCACTTTTCAATGGACATAGATCAGAAAACTTACAGCTAAACAGGGATAATGAGATAGGGCCAAAAATAACAAGAAAAGAGGTTATTCTATATCTCTATCTCTATGCTATACAACCACAGAAGGAAGGAAAAGCAGTTGATCCAGATGAGATAAAGGGAAAAATCCTAAAAATATTTTCGGATGAAAGTCCATTAATCGACTGGTAATCTTATTTAACAAGATCAATGAAACTGGACAAATCCCTCTTCACTAGCTAAAGTCGACTTTCATCTCAATTCCTAAAAAGGCAAAATCAATGAAATGCGACAATTATTGGTTAATAAGTACACGTTCTCAAAATATTCCTGAGAATCATCCATACCAGAATATATAGACAATGTGAAGCAGAAATAACACACAATTCGGATTCCGAAAAGGCATGAGTACACGGTACATTAATTCTTATTAAATTTACTGGTCCAGCATTGTAAAGATAGGAATGAAGATTCATTCAGGAACAAAAATACAGTACACAGTACAGTGCAATATGGACGATGAGACATTAATCCGATGTTTTTCTCCGACAAATAATCAATTGTCTGACGTGCTGTTTGAGGGTTGACACTGTCATGATGAAGAATGATGCGCAGTTTTCGGTTGTTTTTCCTTATTTCATCGATGACTTCTAGCAAACAAATTGTTGCATACCATTCAGCATTAACTGTTCTTCGATCCTCTAAAGCAATGGTTGCAACATGTCCAGTATAACCAAAGAAACAAGCGATTATTTTCTTGGGAGTGCCTCGAGAACGAAACACTTTTGTTGGATTCGATTCATCTTGGAACACCCAAACAGTTGATTGTTGCTTACTTTCCGGTTCATACGAATATATCCAAATTTCGTCTCATGTTACGATATTTTATACGGACTTTACCTGCCCTCGATCGAATTTTTTGAGTATTTCGTTACACCAATTGACACGAGCCTTTTTTTTGGAGTTTCCGTTAAATTATGAATCCAGCGGGAACAGATCTTTTTGACAGCTAAATGTTCATGCAAAATCGAAGGTATTGCAGTCTTCGATAATCCTAAGGATGTCTCTATTTCACGGTAAGTCACATGCTGATCCTCTTCAATCATGTTGAGCACAGCATTGATGTTTTTGGAACAAGAACCGATTTTGGCCGACCCTCACGAAATTCATTGCTGACGGAAGCACGACCATAACGAAATTCTGCAAATCAGTTGTAAATAGTTATTTCTGATGGTGATCCATTACCAAAAGTTGACCGAAGCAAGTCAAGCCATTGTTGTTGAACTAGGCCTAAAATCATAAAAAAACATCCAACGAAAACCTTCACGTGAAATTTCCATTTGTTCACAAAACTGTTTTTTTTTTAAACGCTTACTGTAAACAAACTACTTGGCCAATTTCTGAGCTGCCACTGTTTTAACAATAACAAATGTCAAATTTTGCAATGGTAATGTCACATCTCAATAGCGTCATCTAGTGGTCATTTGTAAAAACTTAAAAGGCGGCCCTTATAATACTAAATTAATAAGATTATACTAACCATACATCGAGCATTGTATACTCTGAAAAGGCAGCTTTAAAATCAATTCGTTACTAATGTGTTTCAGAGATGCCACTGGCACAAATACCGCATCTCCATAGTCCACACAAAACACATGAGCCGTATCGTCTTTTATGTCTAAAATTAGACCCCGCACGTAGTTCCCGGTAGATTCGTCTTTTAGCAGGAAGCACTTGCCCACTTCTATTTTTTGTGGCATCGGATAGAAAGGCTTACGGATTGCGATTTGGATGTCTTTTTCTAGCTGAACGAGTCTGAAACAAGAAAAGTTTTTGTCTTACAAACTTAAAAATAATTGGACTCCAAATTGACTTGGAAAATAATGTTTTCTTTCTGCAGCTACACTGGACTCCGCGGGAAAAAAATCGCAAGATTTAAGGGGATAATAATTTACTAAATTAGTAATCAATAATTTAATTATGCGAATTGAAATCTTTTTATAGAACTACCCTGTTAAGAGTAACTAGAAGAGACGAACAACTCATCGTTAACAGTTTATTTTTATGGAAAAAGCAAAACAGATGTTAAGATTATCTACAGAAGATATATTTTGAAGTGTTCAATTTTCTTAATGTTCATTTTTAGACGTCTCGCCCCTATTTATGAAAAATTGTTGGATGTTTATTTTTTTTTTTAATGTAGAATGATACAGTGCATGTCAAAGAGTATAATGACGTATTCGACATTTGATAGTGAGAACGACGCTTGGTACCGCGACGCCAAACAACTTTTTTTTCCATCGACATACCTTTTGTAAAACGGCATTGGAAAGCCTTAATTTTTTTAACATTTTTAAATTGTTGTTTTCTAATTTGTTTTGCAAAAAACTTATGCAGCAAAAACTCTCTAAAATATTATTTTTTGGTCATCGCGGTTGCCAAGGATCGTATGCCACGTTTGGCAGTTTTCAAACAATTTATCTAGTAAGCGGCTGTCATACTTCAATCTGACAGCTCTTGTTTGCACACCTATTCAATTCAATAAAGTTAAACTAAATAAACAGTGTGTTAATAGCTTTTGGTTGAAGTGGTTTCCCACACTGAAAAAGTAGATATGATTCTTATTTATGGGGAAGCAAGAAGAAATTCTCGAGAAGCCGCTAGACTGTATTGAGGGCATTACCCCGACAGATATATCCCGATCACACTATGTTTTGCCGATTAGAACGAAATTTCAGGCGCAATAGGGTCGCATTTTCTGGGCAGAAATGCATTTCTAAACGAAAAACTGTTTTAACAGGTGAAAAAGTAACGGAAATTATGCAATATTTTCAAAACCATCCATATAAATCAATCAGACAAGCAAGCAGGCAACTGAATGTATCTTATTGAGCTATTTAGAAATCTCTTAAAACTAACAAATATCATGACTATAAAATGCATAAACTTGAGTTAATAACACAATTTGATTCGGAACGACGAGTTTTATAGTAGAAATGATGATTAAATATGAGGAAGAACGTTATTTTCTGAATCATATATTATGGACAGATGAAAGTTATTTTGTTAGCAACGGCAAACCTAACAGAAAAAATTATCATTACTGGGCTGACGAGAATCCATACAATGTTAATCAAATTCAGAATCAAGGCCATTATGGCGTTAATCTATAATGTGAAATAATAGGGAGACATTTGGTTGGATCATACTTTTTTGAGGGAACACTAACTGGAAATAGCTACCTTAATTTATTGGTTAATACTCTACCAGTTTTATAAAAAAATGTTCCCCTTATTTTCAGAAGACATATGTGGTATCAACACGACGGAGCACCACCTCATACAACTGCTGCTGCTATTAGAGAATATTTGAATGAACGGTTTCAATAAAGATGGATAGCAGTCCAGTTATTCAATGGGCATCTAAGTCACCAGATCTTACGCCGTTAGATTTTTTCTTGTGAGGGACTCTATTGTATACAAAACTGCGACAAATGATATTGAGCACTTAAAGGCAAAAATATCAGATGCGTGCAATAGTATATCTGGAGAAATTATTTACAAAGCCACCCATCAAGTGTTAATGAAAAGAATGGATAATAAAAGAAGGAAGACATATAGAAAATTTCTTTTGATGTTTTTGTTTCAAACATTCAATTTTATAAATATGTAATAAGTCACGTAATGTTAAAAGTTATATAGTTTTTTTATGGTTTTAATAAAAAATAGTGTATTTTTGTTTTTTATTGTTCAAAGATATTTTATTAAAGAAAAAAAACCTCAACAGCATAGTAACTAATATTATTATAATTACTGTCAGATTAAGGTATGAAAGCCGCCAAACATGGCATACCATCCGTGGCAAACCGCGGTGACCAACAAATAATATTTTAGAGGGTTTTTGCTGCATAACTTTTTCGCAAAATAAATTAGAAAAAAAAAACAGTCTAAGGAAAAAATGTTGAAAAAAATTAGAGCTTTCTAATGCCATTTTACAAAAGTTATGTCGACGAAAAAAAAAAAGTTATTTGGCGTCGCGGCGCCCAGTGTCATTTTCTTTACCAAATGTCAAATACGTCAGTATACTCCTTGACATGCACTATACCATTCTACATTTTAAAAAAATAACTATCCAAAAATTTTCTATAAATCGGAGCCGGGCCCTGTACATAAAAGGACATTTAAATTTTGGTTATTCTGAAATAATATCACTTAAATATCTAGGTTTCGTTCCCATTTCTAAAATGGAGATATCGTTTTCTTCAGAAGTTAATACGGGCATACCCGAAGGGCATTGAAAACTAGGATTTTCGTGATCTAGGAACCATGAAACGGAGAAAAAAACATCTCAAATTATAACAATAGTTCCAATAAAAAATAATACTTACAATGAAAAACAAACTTTAATTCTACTTACTGTTGGCTAAATTTCTGAAGTTTGATATAAAATTCTCCAGGAGAAACACTGAAACTAAAAAGGACCCGATTTACATTATCTGTATCTAAAAAGGCCCACTGGGGTTTAACTTGCTCTTGCTCCCTTATGACCTTCTTTACCGGTTTTTCAATTCTATATTGTGGCAATTCAATTCCTGCGTTTTTGCATAATCCGTATAGTTTAGCTAGTGGTTTATCACTTTTTTCTGCCAATTCATTTCTCACCTAAAAATAAACATCCGATATTTTCAAATTTGAAATTTGTCATTCGAAATATTTTTAGAAATCAGATAGTGATGACCTGCAGAGATAGAATAATGCAAAATTTTTGATCTGTAGCGTCTTGAATTGTTGCATTTTCGGAGGAAATTGTTATAGTGTTGTTATACAATCAAGTTTAGTTTTTTTTTTTACTAATAGTCATCAATCAATCCATTTAAGTTCATCTTAGCGTCAGTTTTTTCAGGTCCGAGCGGTCTTCCCCCCAACATGCCTTGACGTCAATATCGGCTTTGAGAGTGTGTAGATATATCTGCTGTGTGGCAGCAACACGTGGTACGTGGCCTAGCCAAATATACAGAAATAAATGTAATATATAACCAGGAGGGTCAGCGCATGGTAAGCCAAAAAATGTTGTAAACATGATATTTATGCACAATTCAAAAATAAATCCCTCTATACCATACTGTTTCTCAAACTTTAAACAATTTTAGACTTACCAGTTCTCTACTCAGCTGAAAACCAATCGTGGGCAAAGTCTTATCGAACATCTCTCTTTCCTCACACACATCTTCCACCCATAAATTATTGCCCAGTTGTAATACAACATTAGCAGTCATTGTGACATTTAAACAGTTAGTGTCAACTAGAACCTGGGCTTTATATTTCGCCAATCGGGAGAATTTCGAGTCTTGGTGTGGTGGAATTAAGTTGGCAAAATGAACTTCATAACCTAAAGGAAATTTTAAACTGTTTTTGGTGTTCCGTACGGAACACTTATAAGATCACTTAGGTGTCTGTCTGTCCGTCTATCACACCCGTTTTTGTCCGAAATTATTTGACATAAAAAGTTGAAATATGGCACTAATATAGGAATTGATGGCCTCATCAGAGTCATGTTGTATTGAAAGTTAAATTTTAACTTAAGGGGTTAGTTTTGGGGGGTGAAATCGGAAGTGAAAAAAAATTTTTTTACCAGGTCATCGGAGGGGTGTCAAATGAAAGCTTGTAAAAACATGAGTTCAAAAATATATATATAATGTAATACCTGCACACAGTTTTCTTTGTATTATTTTTAAAAATTTGCGAAAAATCGCTGTCCACCCTTATCTTGAAAAGTTCGGATCAAAAAATTCTGGAATATATTCAACAGGGTGGAAATTGAACGAAAATTCTCATGTTTATTACCTTTAATAATTTATCTGACATATATATAAAAAAAAAATCAAGGTCGTCATTTTTAAGTAAAGATCGGAAAAAAAAACTTTGTTGAAAACGTATTTGAGGTGTTTTGTGAAGTCCATTATCATTTTATACCTGCGTAAACAAGAATTTTTCTTTCAAAAGCAATCAACGTATGGAACACTAATTGCGGAAGTCCGACTTGCACTTGGCCGGTTTTTTTTAATAGTTAGTCTACTTTTTTTGAAATATTTCAACTAAATGACAAATTTTTTGGATTCCTATTCTGACAAGTGTATCAAAAATCTATAAAAATTTTATACTGGTACATATCAAATTTGCTTTTAATGACTGTAACTTAGTCCCTACCTTATTTTGAAAATTTTGAGGGCCGATCGCACCGTCAGCAGCTAAATCGCGTCATACTGTAACTAGTGGAACACTGTTGGATCGCGGTCCCACTAAAACCTGCAATTTTGCTGGTTGACAAAGCTGTTCAACCAACACTAAGCTGTGTCACTGAACACAGTTTTGCGATAAAAGTGAAATTCTGTTTTCAATTACTCTAGAGCTCAATTAGCAAACTCACAATGCAATCGATAGTGTTGAGACATTAGTTGCCGAATTAATTAAATATTTTATGGTAAACCCAAGTTTTTACGTCAAATTTGCGAAATTAAAAACGAATTGACTTTCCTGGCAACGTCGTGGATCTACAAATTTGGATCATCAACACTTTGTTTAACGACAGCGATATATGCTTTCAGTCCTCAGGCTAATCGTACAGAGTATAACTGATGTGAAGGTGCTGAATGATGCGATAAATTTGTCGTTCCCTCGGGCGGTTATGCTGATCACTTATTAATCGAAACGCACGACAAGTTTGTTTCATAGGACGGTTTTTTTCAAAGCACAGTTTCGAAGCTGTGCTTTGCTTCCCTAACAAATGATTTACTATTTCAGATAATCTCTCGAGGGGGATACAGCAAAATTTATTTAAGGATAATTGCTTGTCACTAACCATGGTAAATTTATTCATAAGTAAGTTTGAAACCGACGACAGTCAAAAATTCAAGTACTATCCGAAGGTATAGGTATGTAGATGATGTTTTCGCGATTTTTGATACAAAAAATCAAATGTAGATAATTTTGTTTCGAAATTAAATAGCCGATATGACTCCATTAGATTTACTTGTGAAATTGAGAACAATTACCATTTCAGAATATTTTAGTTATTAAAAATAATAAAATAAATTAGAATTTGATATCCATAGAAAAGATATCTTAACAGAGAAATATATTCCTAAAGATTAATTTCAATGTAAACAACATAAACTTGCCATATTACACTTTTTGGTTCATCGTTTAATCATTTTCCCGTTGAATGAAGTCAGATTCAAAAATAAAATTAATCGTATTAAGAATATATCTATAATCCATGGTTATGACGAAAACTTCATAAACAAGTGAATAAATAGACATAAGTTTAGGTTAAATATTCATAATACCACCTTTTTTACTCACTTTAGTCTACAAGTCATCAGACAACCTAAAAAATATCTTAGAAAGTACGAAAGATAAAATCCACGAACGTAAAAGAAGTGGAATATATGAGATAGTTGAAATGATTGTAACAAGAAGTATGTTGGGCAAACAAGAAGGTTGATTCAAACAAGATTTAAAGAACGTTTAGTTTATTTAAGGTGCGGTAGATCAGAAAAATCGAGTATTGCCGAATCTGGTCTTGAACAGAATTTTATTGTAGCATTAGGTAATTTAAAGTTCATAAAAAATTTATGTGACAGGAAGTTATTAGTTGCAAACGAAAGTATTGAAATTCATAAGATGTAAAATAGTCAAATAAAGATCGAGACCCCGTTCCTTCTCTGTACCTACAAGTTACTCGACCGGAACTTAACCTCAGTCTGTAATTGGTCAACTCCACTCGAGTAAGTCACAATTTTAGTACAAATAGTTTTTAATCTTAGATTTAGTCAATCACCGCTCCTGATGATACGAACGTGGTTCGCGAAACGGAGTGCAAAAAATAAATTGTTCGATGCAGTGCTGATAACTGTTGTGTAGCGGCATTGTCGTAAAGATTCTAAATCCTAACGAAACTATATCACATTATAGAGTCAACGGGTAAAAACAACGCCCCAACTTAAATACCCGGTCAAGTGCAAGTTGAACTTGCGCAATTAGTGTTCCGTACGTTGACTGTTTTTAAGATAAAAAATTTTGTTACGGGGGTATAAAATGATTAGTGACTTCACAAAACACACCCCAAATGAGTTTTCAACAAAGTTTATTTACGATCTTTACTGAAAACTGATGACCTTGAAATTTTTGTTTTTTTTTTATATATACCAGATAAATTATTAAAGGTAATGCTCTCGTGATAATTTTCGTTCAATCTACACCCTGTGGAGAATATTTCAGAATTTTTTCAAAATTTTTTGATCAGTACTTTTCGAGATAAAGGTGGACAGCGATTTTTCGCGATTTTTTAAAAATAATACAAAAAAAGTCTGCGCGAGTATTACATTATATATATTTTTGAACTGTTTTTCGAACCTTTGATTTGACACCCCACTCGATAACCTAGTAAAAAAAAAATTTTTTTCACTTCCGATTTCACCCCCCAAGTCAAAATTAAACTTTCAAAACTACACGGCTCTCTCAATTTTCTGTATCAAATAGTTCCGGAGAAAATCGGGTGTGATAGACGGACGGACGGACGAACGAACGGACGGACGAACGGACGGACGGACGGACGGACAGACACAGAACTGATCTTATAAGTATTCCGTACGGAACACTAAAAACACGCTGTATATTATGTAACAAAACGATGACTTTCCGAGACTAAAGTTGTGTTAACATCCATCCTTTAAGCAAAAAAAAAACTACTTACATTGTGGCGGAATTTTTCCCAACTCTTCCGGCATCTTAAACAACTTATTCGGATTACTCTTACAATAGATACCTTTATCTATAAGATACACTAACGCGAATTCATCCATTTCTAACAGTTTACATCTAGAAAACTGCCCGTCTTCATTATGTAAATACAGATGATTTTCAATAGGTTTGGATACATTATGAAAACTGCCCTTGCTGGTTAATATTTCAGTTATTTCCCCCGTAAAATCATGGAACTTTTCGACACTCTGTCGATTTAAGTCGCAGTGTTCCAAGAGTTTTATGGAACAACTATTGACACTTGTCATTTTGACGATTTTAAACTTAATCGAGCCATTTTTAGGCAAGATATCTGAACGGTCCAGTTCTTTGTCCAAAATGTGGCGTTTTTTGCAGCGTAAGGAATGACATTTTCCAAATAATTTCAGAGATTCGCATAGTTCAATCTTTTTGGTTATTCGTTTATGTTCTCCCTCTACAGAAATACTCTAAAAATGTAAAAAGATGGTAGAAGTTTCCTCGCAAATGCAGAGTGTAACTCTTTTAAATAATTTATGACGAAAGATACACTACCAATTCAATTGAAAAGTAAATCTATTATAAAAATTTAAAAACAAATTACCTTCAATAAATCCTTATTGATTATTTCAACTACCTAAAGTAATTACAATAAATTTTTATGTGCCCTTGTAAAATTTTTATTTAGTCAGATTGCACACGTCTTTTATTACCTTGGTTTTACCCGATCCAAAAAAATGGTTGTTTAATCACAATAGCTGAATTTATTAAATAACTAGACATTTAATAAGATCTTAGCAGTTGTACTAAGGCATTCAAAGGCGAGAGTTGCGATTTCTGAATTTATTGTGCTTCAAAGTATTCGTGCAGTTTTAGCTTCTTTAAATTGGCGCCAATAAAGCTGAGTATCGAACAAAGAAGTGCCATCTGTGTTCTCCATGAGGTAAATTATATTGGACGATAAATCACAATAAGACTCGGTATTTCAAATAAAGGCGTACACTATATGATTCACAGAAAACACGTAACATGAACAAATCGAGACAGATAAGGATCTAGTCGACCTAAGGCCACGACAGAACGTGAAAATCAATCAGTTTATCACACTAATCTCTAAACGCAATCCACGGTTAACTGCTCCACAAATTACTGCGGCTTTAAATGAAACTCATGTTAACCCAACTCGACTACCAACTAAGAGAATGTGTAGCTGCAAGTAAAACCAAAACTGACCATCAAAGATGGGCCGTTTGTCTCTATGGTGTAATGGTGGGTGCACGTTACGTTTATAGTCACAAAATTACGCCAAAATTCCTTCGGATTACGCTGCAACTTTTCCAAACACTATTTTGTAATGTCCTTCCTCATAGTGACTTCCATCACGCTCTCAGCTTTATCATTTTGAGAACTTCACGCAGGATATTATTAAGCGCGTTCATATGAGATTCCTACCATCTCAGCAATCTCATGAAGCTTAATGCAACGATCTTCTATCATGATACCATGAATTTTATCGACCATTTCTTCAGAGGAAACTTCAATCGGGCGTCCTGAACGTGCAGCAACTGCAGTGCTCGTAATTCCATTTATCCAGTAATAAGTGTTGGTGCTTTCTTCAGTTCAGTGTCCATCTGCGCCGCGGTCCACTTCTTTAAATAAAAATGCACTGCACGATATTCGGCTTTCTCAATTTCTACGAAACGTGTAACACCGACCACTTACAATAGCTGCCAGCAAACAACTGCGTGATGAGTCTGTTTGAACCTTTGAACACAAACATTACAAGAATCAAGCTTAACAAAATTTACCGCCATTTTCTAGAAATTTACCAAATTTATAAATTCACCCTCGTATTTATAATAATATAAAAATTGCAAAAATTTTATATCCGTCGTATCAGATATTCTATTTATCAGATTGGTGACATTCCACTGCCTCTCTCTTGTTTTTCTTTAACGAAAAATATAGTAATATTAATTGCAACTGTTTATACATTACTTATGATGGTCTTTACATAAAGATGTTTTTTTATCATTTTCATTACCTTTCGACTTTGATTTAGTTTAAGTTTACCGTAAGATACTTTGTCATAAGATTCTGTTTAAGGGGTAATGCCGTTAGAAATTTGAAAAAAACAACATTTTTTTTTGGCTTAAATGATGCTTTAGGGACATAGAAATAAGGTACAAAGGATTTTATGACGGTAAGAAGGTTATAAGTGTGTATTTTGTCAAGTGCGCGTAATAGTCTCGCAGTGCTCTACGAACTCTCCGAGAGTCTTTATACTTGGCGCTGCTTAAATGACTGTACCTTTCTGAATATTGAAGAAATCGATTTACCTACAGAATTTAAGTTCATCTAGAATCCATCAACAAAACATCAATTTAGAACGCCAATTATATGGCGCAGGCATCGCAGATTAGAGGTATCTAGAAAATTTATATAACTTTAAAACACGTTTTTTCTTAAAACTACATTTTTCAAACTGGCCGGAAACATAACTTCTTTAAATTATCACCGATTTATTTGAAATTTTAACAGTACTTTCAAAATTACATTATCTAACGAAGTACGTACGGATTTTACAATTTATTTTGAACTTTTTTTTTTATAAACAGTTTTTTTACGTGATTTTTTTTACCGAAAAATAAAACACTTCCTTCAAACATTTTTAAATTTTTCTATGTACTTCCCGAGAAAATCTTATGTAATGCAAATACTTTGCACTTTGCTCCAGGTAAAAAATTGGAGGAGAAATCTTTCTGCAATTTTGTAAAAAAAATTGTTTAAAAATTTTTAAAAGCTCTTTAAAGTATGTATAATAAACGCATTTGAGTAAGTTTTGGATTGCGTTCACTATGTTGCAAAAAAATTGACAAAATCAGGCTTTTTTCTTAGCTCTAGAGTGGCATTACCCCTTAAGTATATTCTGTCTATATTTATTGGTAAATTCTCGCGGCCACATACCAACAGACCGATAAACAAATACATCAATGAAAATGACAATTTTTTTCAAGTTTTAAAAATACTTATGACTAAGGCACGTACCTTGAAAAATACCTTTATTTTCTCTGGCAAATCTTTTTCCAGGCCTGTAATTTTAATAAAATTACAAAATTTCGACATATTTGGTTCACATTTTTCATCGAGAAAAACATATGTGCTTACTGGTTCTTTTCTCTAAAATAAAGTTGTGTTAAGAAATACGAACAAATTAAAAAAAAAAATCAAAATCTTTCGAGTACCAAACTATTTTTTTAAAATTTAAATTCATTTATTTATTCTTAAGTGCATATTACTGCCTGAAAATATGGTTTAGATAAAGAAAAGGATCAGAGATCAGGTATTCGTCATAATTTAAAGATACCTTATGGCAGAGGTTCCCTAACTGTGCCTCGCGACGCCTTAAGGCGTCGCAACTCTATCCTAAGGGAGTCGCGAGACGATACGCACAGGTCGCCTACACGCGTCGTAATCAGCTACGGAGCGGCGCGGTGCCCGTCTCATCAGCGACTCAATAAGCCCGCCCCTCCATTTCCCCGCGCTTTCGTTCATACATCGTTCGTGTCTTTTGTTTCGGTGCTTTATTTATTCGTCGATTATAAGCGTTGATGAATGCAGTGTTTTGATTTCAAGTGTGTTGTATTTAATTTACGCGCGCGTATTCATTATTTAAAATGGATAACTTTATTCAAATAAATAGAAAACGTGTTGAAGACGTAGGAGAGAGTAGAAAGGAAACTATAGAAAAAAAGTACAGAAAATATGATGACCAATATTTAGATTTTAGATTTACCTACGTTAGCAAAGGAAATATGGAACTTCCCCAATTTGTTGTTTGTCATAAGGTGCTGGCTGCTGAAAGTATGCTTCCTAATAAATTGAAACGTCATTTAGAAACAACTCACAGTAATTTACAAGAAAAGCCGCGAGATTTTTTTGCAAGAAAATTGCGAGAACTGAAACTTCAGTCGACATCCTTGTTTTCCAGAGCATCTATTCCTTCCAAAGCACTGCTCGCCTCTTACAATGTCGCATTTTAATAAATATTTTCCAGAGAATCTGAATCAATACGACTGGATTAGAAACCAATTCCAATAGAGCCCACCATCATCTACACTTTTAACAGTCGAGGAAGAGCAGCTGTTAGAACTATCTTGTGATACGAGCCGATAAAAACCAACTGTTTCAATTTTGGAGCAATGCATCCCAAGAATATCCTATCAATACTACGGCTTTGAGGGTTCTTTCACCATTTGCTACGTCGTACTTGTGTGAAACTGGCTTTTCTGCAGTTGCAGTAATAAAATCGAAGTACAGATCACAAATAAATTTAGAAAAAGAAATGAGAGTAGCAATTTCAAAATTTCAGCCCCGATTTGAGAAGTTATGCTCAGAAAAGCAAGCTCATCCTTCTCATTAATGGTATTGTTTGTAGTTTTTTTTTTTAATGTTTTTTAATAAATAATAATTAAGATTCTTTGGAGCTTTCTTTAAATAATATATATAGTAATTTTACTGTCTGCTAGAGCTACACACAGGTATTTTCTTTTAGAAGGGCGTCACAAAAAAATTGCAACCTGTAAAGGGAGTCGCATTAAAAAAACGATTGTGAACCCCGGCCTTGTGGCAAGGGACGATTATTTATTGACACGATCAGGACAGGGACATACTTACAGTCGGTCAAGTAAGAACGAGTCGCTAAAAACTTGTAGTCGGTAAAAGAAATTCCGTTTTTTTTTTTTTTGAGGTTATTGTTGGCATCCCTGCGAATAAAGCTTTGTGGAAAGAAATTCATTTCTAACCTTATTTATGGTTAAATAGTGCATTATCAAACATGAGTGCTGCATTTGCTTTGAAGCTGTTCTTATGTAATCATCCAAAAGGTCCGAAAATGACGCGTACGGCGGGCGGTTGCTAAATATATGAGCAAGTCGAGGGCATTCGTTAGCAAGCGGGTGAAACAATACTATCAGAGAAAAAATGTTGATGATCTACCAGTACGTAGTTCGAGAGGAAGTGTCGGACAAGGACGAAAAAATGATTATGAACATGTTTTCCCGAAATCCTTAATTAGCCCCGAGCCCCTTGGCGCAAAATTTAAAGCAGGAAGGTTTGGATATATCGTATGAAACGATTCGCACTCATCTGCAGGCTAACGTTTTGAAGTGGCGGTGTACAATCAAGAAGCCATTGCTGAGCGAAAAATACAGAGAGAAACGGCTCGCGTGGGTAGACGAAAACATAGATCGAGACTGGAGCAATGTAATTTTTTCCAAAGAAGCTTCATTTTGGGTTATGTTATTACCCTACGAGCCTAGTCAATTTCGACTGACTGATCAGTTCAGCGCACCGTGAATCACCATCTGCAGATCCATGTTTTGAGTGTCTTTCGGAAAAATATTTTGGTAGGTTTTTCATCTTTACCTACAGTTTGAACGCTGAAAAAATGCTCCAAATTTACAAGAAGGCATTAGTACAGATTGCCAAACGGTGGTTTGTCGATAAAAATGAGGAGAGGATTTTTCAAGAGAATAACAACCCCAAACATCGGAGTAAAACATGTAGCCAGTGGAAAGTGGATTCCGGCATCGTTACACTAGATTGTCGTGTAGATGTGGTCTTCATCAAGTAGAAGCTTCGTGGTAAAAAGAGGTACACAGTGAAGCAGTAGTCACGGAAAATTCGGGCAATTTGGAAATCTTTGCCCCAAGAAGGGGAAGATCTCATCGAAAGTATGCCCAGAAGATGCCAGGCGATCATCGACGCTAATGGCGACTGAAATATTAGCATTTTAATGACAACCCTCTACTGTCGAATGATATAAAAAACTTTTAAATAAATATTTTTTAATGAACAATGCACGACCAGTTCTTACTTCTTCTACCGACTGTAGAAAGTATAGTTTATGAAATTCTTTTAATTGAAATGTTAAAAAATTTACCTTATTAATATTGAGAGGAGTAGGATTATTTTCCAAGAGACAGCTGAATCTTCTTATGAATTGAGTCCAAGATCTCGGTAAGGAATAATGTATTAATAATTGAGCATTCGTGATTGTCATAGTGTTGTAAATATCATCGGTACATATTAAAACTAAAAAATAGAACATATTTTTTCAAATTGCATTACACAATATAATTTATTTTAAAAATAATCAAACAAAATTGAAATATTAATCACTATGGCTGTTTAAGTAAACTTTTCCAAGCCGCAAAAGCGAGCGGTAGGTGGGCGCGCATGCAGCGTTGCAACAGTGCTATCGGGTTTTTGCCCCGCAATCTCTTCCCGTAGCGATCATACTTTAAAAAGCAAGCTGCAATTCAAAAATTTGCCCAATTTTACTAATTGTACTTTTTAGTTTGTACCTTTTTGAAGTAGGCGTAATTTTTTTTATCAAGTTTAGTTTTTTCTTTAAGTGCACTAGAAACATCCTCGTCATCATCAACGGGCCAATAAGATTCTTCATGGTATTTACATTCTAAATCACACAGTTTAAAGTTGAAGATTTTTCAGCCCAAAAGTTTACGATTTAGAATGTAAGACATTGTGCCCATGTATGATAACAAAATCATCATAGTTCTTAGGTTGTATAAGCCTACAGATGAAGACTCTCAATATTCTGTAATGATGAAGATGATCTACCTAATGCACCTAGGAAACTTAAACTTAATGAATAGTAAAATAGCAAGAAACAAGAAACATCTGATATCAAAAATTAAAAAGAAATCCTTGAGTTTTGGTTGACGATTTCCGTAATTGCAATTTATTATCCGAAATGGTTTAATATCATTCTCAAACATTTGTCAGATATTGAAATAATTTGCAAAGAGCAATGAACTTCATCTTGGATTTCCACTTGACACTAAATAATTATTTTACAAACATATATATATATATATATATATATATATATATATATATATATATATATATATATATATATATATATATATATATATATATATATATATTCGTCACAGAAAAGTGCGATTTGAAAATTGTTCTTTTATACCTGTATAAGTTCCAGGAATTTGTTTACTCCAAGCTATCTCATTGTAGGTATTATCATCTTCGTTTCCGTCTGCGACAGTTACATATTCAATACCCTTTAACGGGAGGAAAGCGGCGATATCTTCAACTTCATCTGGGTTGCAAATTATAATGGATTTGGTATATTTATAAACATCATTCAGAATTCCTAAAAAAACATGATACAATCCCTTTATCAATTAAAACTGTAGATAAATAATGGACAAATGCCTCCAAGTGAATAATAGACATAACTGAAAAGAACCTCAAACTTTTATGGCAAAATCATTGCCGCCACTGTCTGACTGAAGAAAACTGTTTGCCGATTCCAATCATCTGACTGATATTTGATTATTTCTACGCGTCAAAACAAAAGACAACTAAAGTCTGTGTCACAGAATCATGACAGGATTACCCCTAAGGCGCTATACCAGTGTGATAATTTCAAAACTTTTTTACATATTTCAATACTTCTTATGCATGTATAAAATAAGAGGTAGAAGTATCAAAGTCGCCCTGTGTTTATTTTTGAAAATACATTTATCGCCAGGCACAGCTGTTCGGGGGACCGTTTTTGGAAACGTAACGCGAGCCGGAGCAGGTATTTAAATTCCAATGCCGTGATGTCATCACGTAAGGGAAAGTTTAACATATAATACTTCAGTGAACTTAAAATAGTTACAAAGGTATGTTCGTCGCAAGAGATTATTTATGTTACACGTTAGTCATTCTTTAAACGCGTTTTTCTCAAAACTGCATTTTTTAAATTTACTTGAACTCGAAAACAATTTATTGTATTGGCTTAATTTTTTTTGTATATTAAGGACATGTTTTATCGTACCATGAACCATGAATTTTTTGATTGGATCGAAAATATCAATTTGACATGCAAAAAACGGACACTTTTTTGGCGAAAATTTTATACTTTTTTTTCTAAACGCCGCCATTCTTATAATTTTCAATATTTTTTAAAATCCACGATTGATGGTACGAAGAATTATACCTATTTTAATAATCATTTTGTTTTTTTTTTTGATTCCAGGCAATCACGGCCGCAGTGGAGCTACCTATTTTTTCACCTGTCCCGTTACTGGGGAATAAGTCCCGTAAATTTCAATATTTTGATCGGAAAAAAATTGTGTGTATTTGTAAACAAATAATAAATATGTATTCAACATTTTAAAACATTTGATGCAATCGTTTTCTTTAAAAAAAATCTAGAAAAATATCCTTATTTTTAAGTAGTTACACTAGTAAACCCGTAAGGGGTAAGCGAACCGTTACGTACGGGGGTAAATTTATTTTTACAATAATGAAAAAATCAAAAAAAAACCTTGTTTTTCTACATTATATCCCTTGTTCAAAACACATTTTTCCCACTGAAAAGGGAGTTTTTCATATAGTCATCGTAAAATGAAGCAGGGTTGCGTCAGGAGCCACTTGCGTGCGAACGATTCTACGCCTTCGTCCTTTTCGAAACACTTGCCTCCCAACGATTCTTTCAAAGGACCAAACAAATAAAAATCGCAAGGTGACAAATCCGGGCTATAGGGCGGGAGTCCCAAGGGTTTCCAGTGCTTTTGTTCCAATTTTTGTTGAATCAATGCAGCAGAGTGGGGCCGAGCGTTGTCATGAAGCAGTTCGACACTCCGAATAGGGATGTCTCGCCTTTTTTCTTGACAAGCGAGTCTAAGATGATCGAGACGATCACGAGAATTTTCCCAGCAGAGAGCCTAGTTTTCGCTTTCACGGGTGGTCTTTCTCCGGGTTTTCTCCACTCCATACTTGCCCTCTTTGATTCAGGATTGTAATGGTGTACCCATGTCTCCTGACAGGTAACAAGGTGCCTCAACAATTCTTCTCCGTCTGCCTGATATCGTACCAAAAGCCTTTCACAAGTTCCGAGACGGATTTCTTTCTATACGTCTGTTAGTAAGTAAAGAACACATCTTGCCGACACTTTTCGCAAATCTTCCGTGATACTTTTTTGTGTACTTTCCAACAATATTCCAACCTCGGAAGAGATTTCAGAAATTGTCAGGCGCCTGGCACCATTAATAAACTCGCGAACCCTCTTAATGTTCGAATTCGTGAATCGGGTCCGAGGTGGACGAGAAGGACTCAGATTTTCCACCGTTTTCCGGCCATAGGAAAATTTCTTGTGCCAGTCATAGACTTGAGTTTTCGAAAGTGTCTTTTTGCTGAACTGTTCGTCAATCTTCACAAAATTTCAAAAGGTTTTATTTGATAATAATACTTTGCTCAATCGACACTCTGCTCTGACATGGCGCTACTGATGACAAAATTGATCAAGAGTCGATCGAGTGACCTCTCCCACTCCTGTCACTCCTACTCAACTAGTAATGTATTTGATTTATCCTCTTAATATTAATTAAATTTATTTGGCATTACACAATAATATAACTGAGCTAAATTAAATTTAAACCTTTTACTGTATTTTTTATAATTTGACCATCTAGACTTAATATAAAGAAAAACACTTAAGGTCATTAATAAATAGGTTTCTTCTTAGAAACTACCTATTTTAAAATAAATGAATATTAAAAAAGGTTTCAGGGAGTAATATGAACGGTAATATACGGTTATATATGGTTCCTATGAAATTATTATTATTTTGTGTAAACTTCTTCGCTGAAAAAAACCCTATATCCCTTTGATGCATTGCAATGCTTTATCCCGCCAGTGGCGACCAAATAATTTTTTACCTTACTTCTACCACAGGAAATAGAGCTATCGCTATAGAAAGACAAATACGTGGAACGAAACGACGCCGCAAAACGAAGATGGCTGCCTGTCGCCAGATCGTTCAAATATGTCCCGTCGAGTTTCCCAGAGATACCGAGCAAACAGAAGTTATATTACATGTAACAATAATAGGGAAAAATATAAACGGCATCTCTGATAACCTTTACGAGACACATTTTAAACAATCCGACCGTAGCAAGCCGTCTTCGTTTTGCAGCGACGTGTTTATCCATGTGTTTGTCGTTTTGTAGCGATAGCTATATTTTCTGTGCTTATACCCTGAATAAGGTGCCTCCAAATAATCCTCTTGTCTATATCACGATAATAATGCAACTTACTTTGTAAATTTTGTTCTTTGCAGCTCGTATCCAAAAATTTCATTGTTAAACTCATTTTTCCATATAAAGCTGCTTCCAAATGATTTCCAATACATACTAAAGGCACTTTATTTAATTTTTTTAAAACATTTTCAATTTGAGGAGTCCAATGTTCAGCACAGAGTATTACTTGAATCGATTTAGGACAATGTCTGGATTCCAATACCTATGTGAAAAATAAAATTTAACGTGTAAACAAGTTTTTATTTTATAGTATACACATGATCTGTCTGGAAAGTAATGTCACCAAATCAATTAAAACAAATTTATTGACCAGATCGGCATAATATATTAAAATTCTTCAAAATAGTCTCCTCCTGCCAGCGCGATTTCCAAGCTGCGAAGGCGTCCTCGAACGCCTGTTCAGGAATTGCTTTTAAAGCCGTTGTACAAACTGCTTTCACGTTGTCAGTTGTTCTGAAATTATGTCCTTTCAGGGGGAATTTCAAGCAGGGAGAGAAAAAGAAGTCTGGGGGAGTCACGTCGGACCTGTAAGGTGGCTGAGGCAGCGTTGCCACGTTAGATTTGGCCAGGTAGCTGGTCACGATGAAGGCGGTGTGGGCTGGCGCGTTGTCATGGTAAAGTTTCCAATCGTTGCTGATGTCTGGCCTGACGCGCCGGAACCTTGTTGTTTCTTGAGCACTTTCACGTAAAATTTAGAGTTGATGGTTGTCCCGAGGGATACAAACTCATGGTGGACGACCCCCCTGATGTCAAAAAACACAATGAGCATGGTCTTGATCTTTGTTTTGCTCATTCGAGCATTCTTGGGGCAACGGGACGTTTTGTGTCATCTGTAGACTTGCTTTTGTGATAAACACTCATCCCCGAAGGCCTGCTGAACCATTAGAAAAGTTTCCATTGCGGACTTGTTTTCACACAAAACTTTATCACGTATCTTTAATCCTGTGAGCGATGCATCGCAACTTGTACAAGAGACGAAACAGATGTTCACGAAATCGCTTATCCTTACCCTCCGAGAGCTCGGAGAGAACCAAGCAAGCACTCGCTCGGTACCCGACTTCCCCCAGCGCCGATCACTAGCAGGTAGAACGCGCTGCGACGTACAGTCGTTTCACAATAAAATCGGTGACATTACTTTCCGGGCAAATCCTGTAAAAAAGAAGATTATTATAATTTGAGTCATGTGTCAATACACCTTATTATTATTATTACCATAAAAGCTTAGTTTTATTTTCCCCGACTCCAAAGTACAATAGTTAATAAATTAACCTTAGGCAGGTACTATCAATTCTGATGACAAAACCGAGGTATAACGGACTATTGTTTGGCAGCAGAGAACGATAAGAGTTATTTTCCGTGAACTGTCATAGTCGACGAGACTTGGGTGATCTATTGGGATCCTTCCATGAAGAAGGAGTTGATGCAATGGGTTGGAAAACTGATACCGACCGTTTGTACTGGTACTGTGGAGGAATCTTACTTATTGAATCTATGGGAAAATGACCCACAATTAATGAAGAGGTTTAGAGAGACAATCAAAAGCAGGCCACTGGAAAAAAACATCTGAATTCGTGGAAAATCCAAACTTTGCTCGTGCACTACAACTGTAAGTAATGCACATTTCAAGCCATTAGCAAAAACTGCGTATCCACCAAATTACAAGGTCCTTCCTACAGCTCTGATTTAACACTCTGCGAAATTTTTTACTCAAATTATCAAAGCAAGACCTCGGGGGCAAAAAATTTTCCTCAGATGATAAGTTGAAAGTTGCTGTAGTGTCGTACGGTGCAAACAATTTTTTTTTTTAACTTAACGAAACAACTTGAATAACATTGGATTCAGTATATCGGTGAAGACGATAGTTATGTACAAGGCATATTCGAAAAGTAAGGACCATTTGGCCATAAAAAAAATATTCGTCAAAAAGTTTTTATTGACGATTTTAGTTTCCTACAAACCTACTTGACTTTTCCACATAATCGCCGTTCACTTCTAAACACTTTTCGTAACACTGCACTAGCTTCTTTAATTCCTCTGCATAGAGGTTCTCCGCCGAGGAATTGAACCAATTGACAACGGCGCACAGTGTGTCGCGTAGAACAAGCTAGGTGGACAAAATTCATGTTATGATTTCCAGGAAATCTTATTTGCAAAACGTAAACAACACCACCAAACCCCGAATTCCGAGAAAAGGTTGTTTATCAAATTTGCAAGTGGCGAGTCATAAGCGTCAGAAGTCAGGTAATGAGTTTAATGCAGCTCTTTCAATCAATCAGTTGCAATTTAGCGACACTTTCGTGCACATCTTATAGTGACATATTGTAATATTGTGAAAGTTTTTGTGATGAATATTAATACTGAGGGTAAGTACTATTTTTTAATGTATTTTTTAAATCAGAATCTATTAATTTGAATTTTTAGTATTTTTTTTAAATAGCCTATATATTTTAGCGTGTTTTTTTTAAAAAAAAAAACTTTGAAAGTTCAGAATATACAGACATTCACCTCTATCCGGGCTAGTTTTTAGATATTACACAGAAATATCTTTATTCTTCGTAAAAATACACATATTGTTTAGCACACTTCAGTACAACATGTTTTTTTCCTTTTTTTCCAGAACACGTTTACTCTATTTCAAGGGTAGCCTTTTTTGAGGAGTGGTTGAAACACACGAAGAATGAAAAAAACTCGCGTGTATATGACTTTCTTTCTTCAAAATTTCACTTTGGTGACATTACTGAAAGCAGCCAAAAAGAAATAAAGTTGAAGATATCCAACTTGTCTAATAAGTTTGGTGCCAAATGGTTGGCTTCAGGAAAGTCGAAGGAGCGTTTTTTAATTAAAAATAAGAATTGGTTGGATGAAGCAGACATACAGTTTACTGCGAGTTCTTTTGCGCCACAACCTTCAACATCAAGTGAGAATGTGACTCCTGCAGGAAGACCTCGCAAAGATTTCGAGGAATCGTCGTTTAAGACGAAGAAACGTCGCGTCGTGGATCTCGTAGAATCCCGAAGTGTCAGTGAATTGGTGACTGCTGCCGAAATTGCTGTGCGTTCAGCAGGGCAAAGGAAAATTGCCAATGTGATTAGAGACATTAGTGAGAGCCCAGATAATATTATTAAGTCTAAAAATACCAGTTCCGTTAATCCTAGGCAATTAAGTAGTGACGAAGCCTTAGCTTACTATATAGATTCTAAGTCAACAACGCATTCTTACAAACAAACTAGGAAGTGGTCCATGAAGGTGGGGCATAATGTGTTTCCGTCATATTTTCGTTTAAAAAAGTCCAAACAGGCCTGTTACCCTGCAGAGGAGCACATTGCTATAACAGAAACTCGTGCTGAAATAAATTTGCAAGCCTTATTAAATAAAACAGTAGAACGTCTAGTATTAGCACAGAATGAAGTTATCAGCAGTGTGCTCCCAACAAGTTCATCGTTTACACTTGTTAGTAAATGGGGATGTGATGGAAGTTCTGGGCACAGCACATACAAACAGAGATTTGAGAACACTGAATATACGGACGAGTTTCTTTTCGCATTTTCTTTAGTTCCCCTTAAGTTATATGATGGGTCCAAAATTATTTGGCAAAATCCTCGGCCTTCATCAACTTTGTATTGTCGCCCAATCAAATTTATATTTGCCAAAGAAACGAACGACTTCACGTTAGTGGAGACAAATAGATTGTGGGAAGAAGTTAATGCTCTTCTTCCAACACTTATCAACTTTGGTGATTCTCAAATCTCTGTAAAACACGAACTTTTGCAATGACAGACGGAAAGGTGTGTAACGCCTTAACGGAAACTAGTTCATCCCAAAAGTGTTTCATCCGTGGCGCCACCCCCAAGACGATGAACGATGACCCCGCGATGTTTAACAGCAATCAAGAACATTTTGGCTTTGGTTTATCTACACTTCATGCTTGGATTCGTTGCTTCGAATGTCTTTTACATATCAGTTACAAGTTGAATATTAAGAAATGGCAGGCTAGAAGCAACGAAGACAAAGCAGATATCAAGGTTCGTTCCGAGGAAATCAAATTGAAATTTAAGAAGGAGATGGGAGTCATTGTAGATAAACCAAAGCCAGGATTTGGTTCTTCAAATGATGGAAATACAGCCCGTCGCTTTTTTAAGAATGCTGAGATGAGTGCTCAGATCACAGGGTTGTATGTTACAATTATAAAAAAGTTTGATGTTATTTTGAGAACATTGTCTTCTGGATTCGAGATAAACTTAGTTGAATTTAAAAAATTTTGTCTTGAAACCAGAAAACATTATCTTAGTCTCTATTCGTGGTACTGTATGCCTGCTACTCTGCATAAAATATTAATTCACAGCACAGAAGTCATCAAAGCGGCATTGCTTCCAATTGGGCAGCTTTCCGAAGAGGCTCAAGAAGCACGGAACAAAGATTGCCGCAGATTTAGGGAGTACACCACCCGTAAGTGCTCGTGTTGCCACGAATAGAGACTTACTGTGCATGTTAATTATAACATCTGATCCTTTGATCAATAGCCTTCGAGAGATTCCCAAAAAAAAGCCGGAAAAAATATGTACAGATGTATTAAAGTTAATTGTAAGCCCTAGCATAGAAGAGTCAAGATTGGAATCGTCACCATATTATCGCACAATGCCACAAAATGATGACGATTATACAGTAAACGACTCATCAGAAGACTCTGATGATGATTATTAGGTTCAGCTACTATTTTTAGTTATGTAGTGCTTGTACTAAGCATGTAAACCTTGACTTGTAAATTTTTCTTTATCAATAAATGAGTATTTTTATTGTACATATAATTACAGTCAGTGTCATTATGCTAAATTTATTACAGAGCATTTATAACATTTATTTTAAAATTAAACAATTTTTGACTGGAATTTTCAAAAACAATTTTTTTTTGAACCGAACAGCAAGTACCTTAAAAAAATCAAAAACATTTTAAAATACCAACTACTTATGTATGTATAATGCACAAGTTACCTACCTGAAAGGCAGGTATTATTTGAGTTTATCCTTTTTGTGTCAATAAAACTAAGTAATATGGATTAATTGTTTTATTTTTAATTGACAAATGCAATAAATGATTTTTCATCTGGTTATTATTAAAAATAATAATACAGTGTCTTTCATTTAGTTGCACATTCAAGTTTGTAGAAAAATTCGTGCATATACGCAGAATATTTTGTTTTTGTTATACAATGTTTTGTGCAGCTGGACAAAAAATACAGGTAAGCGAAATGCAGCTAAATGAAAGACACTGTATTATAATTTTTAATTCTAATAACCATACAAAATACCTTTGCCCTTTAGTTCCGTTATCTACCTGCTAAGCTGATGCAATCCTACCGCGATATGCAAGGGTGGCTGTATTACACAAATTTTATCGATATTGAGTACCTGCGGTAAATTGTGAAGAAAACCCACATTTATTAACCGATTTTCATGATTAATACCTTATTTTATTTTCCAGATACGCAGCTGTCAGAAAAATGTATAATATTTTGTTTTTCTTTTGTTATTGCGCTTTTTTACCGAAAAAAATAATGAATTTTACACGAAAAATTTTTTTTTCTCTCCATTAATTTCTAAGTAACTCCAAAACGATAAAAGATAGAATAAAATAATATTCAATCAACTTTAATAAAATTTTGTTACGCATTTTTTAATGTTTTTTATTTATAAAAATCTGACAAGTTGTTCCCGAGTTATCGTTAAATATGTCTGCGTAGCTAACTAATTTAGGGGAAAAAATTAGCCACGCCCATAAAAAAAACCAACACGATGAATTTTTTCTTAAAATAACTTAATATGCCTAGAATATACATAAACAATTGAAATAAGTGAAAAAATAATTTTGTCCAGCTAACTTGTACTAGTCGACACACTGTGCGGCGGTCTCTCCGCTTTTTATCATGCACATTTGTGCCGCCATTTTTGAAGTCTCGACCGCAACGACGAACAACGAGTTTCGCGGACATTGTTGTCTGCATTCACCGACAGGCAAACGATTACTGAATCAAAACAATATCTTCAGTAGCTTCGGAAACAATCAATAAATGGCGCTGTATGTGTACAATTTTGTTCAGATCAGCCAATATTTAAATATAAGCAAACGGCCCTTACTAACTACTATACTAATACAAATCTAACGTACCTGATCTCCATAATCGAGAAACTTTTTAATCAAATCGTTATGAGATTTTAGTATCATATCACCGTCTTCCAGTACAAAGTGACACAGACGTTTGAAATTTGTTGCTTTCGTGGTAATTAATGAATTTAAGATTATTGGCATCGTTATGAGAATATCGACGTTACTCTGAAAGAAAAAAAATATACATATATATTTTAACTTGCCTGACACTACAGATTCTGTGGCTTCAGACAATGGACCACTAATTTTTATATCTGGATTTTCTAGTTTTTTTACAAAAGAATTGTATTAAACAATTTTTTTCTCATCCACAAAAAAATTTTTCCCATCGAAGGTTTTCAAACAATTTATCTAGTAGGCGGCTGTCATACTTTAATCTGACAGCTCTTGTTGGCACACCTATTCAATTCAATAGCGTTAAACTAAGTAAACAGCTTCTGGTTGAAGTGGAATTTTTTTTTTTGCAAATATCTCTAATAATAAAATAGGTATTGAAAAACTAACAGCACCACACGTATGTTACAAGTATTTTCATGGAAAGTGTTCGAAGGATGTAGCCCGCTTAATTCCTACCAGAGCGGTGCGTGTTAGAAATACACGTCGCGCTAATACTTCACATCCGTATGAGGTTCAGCTTGTTACTCAGCGTACAATGCTTTTCAAGCAGTCTTTTATATAGAGAACATCATCCCTTTGGAATAATTTGCCCAGGGCTGTGTTTCCCACCGAGTACAATTTACAACGATTCAAGAACAACGTCAATCGCTTTTTCCGCACACATGCCGCTCCTGGAGCTCTTTAGGGACTTCCCTCCAGCACGTGTGCTAGATCCATAAGAAAAAACACGTGAAAGAATGGGAAATTTTACAAAAAAAATAATATATAAATTATTTTTTCTTAGTTTTACAGTAATAAAAAAATTATTTCAAATAAAATAGCTGGTTTAAAAGTTATAGTGAGAATCATACTTCCAACCTCATTTATGGTTAAATTAACATTTCTGTATACCGTTAAATATTTTGAAATTGGCTGTTAAGGAGTTTTTCTGGGTGCTGTTTAAGAATTCGATGACAGATTTGAAAGATTCAAAATGGCAGATATGACGGCCAGAGAGTACGTAATTCATTTAATTTCTTCTAATTTAGAATTTTTGTGTTTTCAGTAACTGTCTTCTTTGTACCTGAGTGTTTAAATGAAATATAAATTCTTTACACCTAAAGCTTGGATTTTTATCTCTCATTTTCCACCTTTAAATATTTTTCTTTATTTTAAGTGTAAGTTGTATGAGGCCAACGATGAAAAAACTTTTTTAATAATTTTACCTGATTCCTATGTTTTTTGAGGTGTTGAGTCCGAAAATAATAATAAAAAAGTCGTATCACCCACCAATTTTTCACATTTTAATATTCAAAATGTGAAAAGTTTATTTTTTATCATTCGAATGTTACTAGATTGGCAATAAAATCATCATTTTATAAGGTTGGCAGTGAAATCAAATGTTATTAGGTTGGCAGTTCCGATAAATGTCACAGCTGTTTGTTTTCTTCCAGGTAATATAACCTCGCATTGCAGTGTTTAACCCGTGTGCTTTAATTCACACTCAAAGTATGGCTAATCGTGGTTGTAAAAAATCTCCCAACACTTGTTATATATGTTATGTGATGAGTTTGTAGTTAAAAAACATTACTGACTTTGTAAAAAAAGTATACTTTGCATATTTTGGTGTAGAAATCGGAAATCAAGCATCAATCAGATTACAGCGATTCAAGAACAACGTGAATCGCTTTTTCCGCACACATGTGGCTCCTGTAGCGCTTTAGGGACTTCCCTGCATCACGTGTGCTAGAGCCATTAAAAAAAAAAAAGAAAAATGTTGGGCTCCTCACAAAATATGTTATGTTTGTGTCGAGGACCTTAGGAAATGGTATAAGAAAGAAAAGAAAGCTTTTAGATTTGCAGTACCCATGATATGGAGAGAGCAAAAAAATCATTCAAATGATTGTTATTTTTGTAGCGTTGATGTTTCTGGATATAACTCCAAAAATAAGAAAGTAATTGTCTATCCTAACTTTACTTCAGCTAATCGGCCGGTAGGACATGGGCCGGGATTTCCTGTCCCTGAGCCACCTCAGTCTATTGATGACGTTTTATAGTCCAGTCCGGAATTTAATGAAAGTCGACCGGATGATGATGAGTTTCAATGTTCTTTGGAAAATTTAAAACCACAGTTGTTTACACAAGCTGAGTTAAATAATTTAGTGAGAGATTTGGGTTTGACTAAGGAAAAAGCAGAATTGCTTGGTTCTAGGCTGAAACAAAAACATTTATTGGAATCTGAAACATCTATTTACCATTATAGAATAAGAGTTCAACAGTTTGCTCAGTTTTTCAAGCAGGAAGAGGATTTTATGTATCAAATTTTCCCTATTTTGAAATTTAATCGATGTCATATTGTGAGAGAACTGTGGGTGATACAAAAAAAATTAATAACAGATACGGTTTCAGTACCCAAAAATACATAACAGTTAGATGTATTGGTTTAAAAAGTTTTTACAATTTTTTTTGTTGGCCTGTGTAATAAGCGAAAAATACGTTTATCATGAAAACTTTTTTAGGAGCAAAATTACCAAAAAAAAAAGTTTATTTAAAACTTTTAATGATTTTCTAATATCAAGTATACTTTTAACTGTAACTAAACAAAATGTCCAATTTTTTTACCATTTCGTACTGCATTGAACGTAAAATTGCCGGAGACGCAATACAGCAGGCAAATTTTCAAATTTTAAAATTCAATTTTTAAATAACACAGACAATGTGGATGTTTTTAACTACTCTTGTATTAAAACTTAAGGTATAATAATGATATATGCACAAAGATTTTTTTTTTCAATACTATTATTAAATATTTGTAATTTACTGTATAAATGTTAAATCATGCAAACAAAAATTTCGTTTTAAGTTTTACAAATTATAAAGCAACAAGAATAAAAACTATTAGTATCATCGGAAAGATGTCTTCTCTTCAAAAAGATATCTTTCATTTTTTTACATTCTGAAAACAAGTAATATCGATTAACCTTTGAGTGGCGCGTATACTTTACCGAAAAACCGAATTTTTGATTTTATTTTAGATTTTGTAGGCTTAGCGTACATCAAACTTTAGCAAACTCTTTTTATCGCATTCTACGTCCAAAAAACTACCTGTATGCCAAAATGCAGCCTGTTAACATTTAATGAGAGCTCAAAACCACTGGCGACTGAGCTATACTCAATCATTAGCATTTTAATGGCACCCCTTTATTATCGAATGATGTAAAAAACTTTTAAATAAATACATTTTTTTTAATGAATAAGGGGCGATACGTTCTTACTTGTTATTTCCCACAAAACACTTCGTAGGAGTCCAAGCCATTTTCCTCTTAATACTACTAATCCGCGAGCCTACTGTATGATTAACACTGTTATTTGCTTTGAGATGATACTTGTTAATAGGTGCAGTATGATGACAGCTAAACGTGAAACGACTATCAGTTAAACATATCATAAAATGTAGGAAAACTTACGATATTTCCATATCCAGGATAGGTCACCAAACTAACTTTCCTCCTCTGTTTATCAAATATGAGCTTGGTCAAATCGTAAATTTCCTCGCACTTTTTTGAGTTAGTACACAATATCACCGCTATAGGCCCGCCGCCCAACTTAAAAAGTTGCCTGTAACGTTCATCTTTTTCCATAATAAAAGAACATAAAACAGGTAAGTAGGCCATCGTTTTTCCCGACCCTGTATCGTTGATCATGAAAACGTGCTGGTTACGAGTTATGGCTGGAATGGCGTACTGCTGAATCCTTTTTGCTTCTTTGTAATTTAGACGGTTTATATTGTTGTATATGTCTTTGTGAATTGGAATTTGAGCAATTCGTTTTGTTGGATTTGGGATAGATTCGCTAAAATAAAAAAAAAATAAATCTCTTTACAACACTAGTGTTATCGCGATATTTTATAATTTTACAATGCTACACAGACTCGTGAAATAATTTGTGCTGTTTAAGGTCAAGATGCTTTATTAAAAAGATTAGCCAAGAGTTGGTTTGCTCGTTTTCGTTCTGGAAAATTCGAGGTCAAAGATGTAACTTGCTCTGGCAGGCCAATCGCCGACAAAGTCGGTAAAATCTTGGAAAAACTAGAACAAGACCCTCACATAAGCAGTCATGATATCGCTATCATTTGGAGAAGTCTGTATAAAAAAACCGGTCAAGTGCAAGTTAGACTTGCGCAATTAGTGTTCGGTAAGTTAATTGCTTTTGAAATAAACATTTTTGTTGTGGAGGTATAAAATGATCAATGACTACTACACACACTAAATTTTTTGATCAGTACTTCTCGAGATAAAGGGGGGGGGGACAGCAATTTTTCGCAATTATTTAAAAATAATACCTAGAAAAGTGTGCGCAAGTATTACATTGTATATATATATATATATATATATATATATATATATATATATATATATATATATATTTTTGTTTGGACTCGTGTTTTTACAAGCTTTCATTTGACACCCCACTCGATGACTTGATAAAAAAAAAAAATTTCACTTCCGATTTCACCCTAACTCCTTAACTCAAAATTAATTTTCAAAACTACACGGCTCTGATGAAGCAATCAATTCCTATATTAGTGTCAAATTTCAACTTTCTATGCCAAATAGTTTCGGAGAAAATCAGGTGTGTCCGTACGGAACACTAAAAAAAAGCTTGGGAGCTACACAGCACAGTAAAAAATTTAATTAACCGAATTTCCATCTGCAAAACATTACCGAAACGGAACGAAATCGATCCATCCATCTTATTACCAGCGATGAAAAATGGATCACGTACGACAATAATGTGCAAAAGAAAAAGGTGTTTGAATCATGAAACTGTGAAAACAGTGCAAAGCCAGGATTAACGCCAATAAAAGTGATGCTATTTATTTGGTAGGATTGAAAGGGAATCGTGTATCATGAGGCACTACAACCCAGCCAAAATTCTGATCTCTACTGTCAACAGTTCACCAGATCGCAGCGAGCAACTAAGAGGAAGCGGTAGAAATTGATCAATAGAAAAGACGTTCTTCTATCATGTCAACGCCAGACCACACATATCTTTGACGACTCGGAAAAAATTAAGAGAACTTGGCTGGAAAATTTGGATGCATCCAACATATTACCATTTCTTTCGGTCTCTACAGAATTCTCTTAGTGGTGTAAACTTGACTTCAAAAGAGGCTTGTGAAAATCACTTGGCCCAGTTCTTCTTCTAGAAATCCTACAATGACCGAATAATGGTTTTAGCAGAAATATAGCAAAATATCATCGATCAAAACGGCTCATTAATAATATTCACTTAAACAATTTTAAAAAAATGTTTGCAATTTTGTCTTAAAAATGCCCATTTTTTTTTGAGAAAAGCAAAAAGAAAATATAATTACCCATTAAAAATTCTGTTATATCCAAACCGTCAAATCCTTTAATATTATCCTAATCCTATCCTCCCGATTTGGATCCGCAAAGGCAGACATCTCGTAAATATGCAGCTTGCAATGTGATCTGTATATATTTCTGTTTCAGTTGAAACCTTTTGTTGAAATTATTCTGTCATGTCAAGTTTTTGACCTATTTTATCCCAAAGAAACCTGTGTGCTGTAGATCGAACCGCCGAAAGCAGTTTTTTTGTAGAATAGTCATTAATAATACATTATGTTTATGATACTATGCTCTAAAAATAACAAAAAAAAAACTTACCCATGAACGAGGATCTTTGAAGACATCTTCCTTTCCATAGGAGTCATTCCACTGTAATCTATTGCCATAATTTCGTTCTCATGAATGTAAGTCTCATTTTCCACCTCTTTTCTCAGAAGTCTTGAGGGTCTTATAACTGGACCTTCGAAGAGTAAAATATTGAAAATATTCGTAGAAAAAAATTGCATCTATGCGTGAAAAAAAATTTAAAGATCTAGATAATTAATATCAAAATAATTTACCTGAAGATTCAATTTTTTTCTTCGACGCGTTAACAGAAGATTCAAATTTCAACGATGCATCCCAGTCGTCATCTTCCAACGTTACTCGACACGTTATGCAAGTACAACCTGCCACTAATTTACAAAAATCTTGCTTGGTAAAAATTTCTTTTGGGGTTTCATCGGAGGTAGAAGATGTCTCTTCTTTTTCTTTTTTATCTTCCGGTTCTCCCGAAGACATTTGGGTGTCTGTCAAATTGCCGGAAAGTTTCGGAATCTATGAGAGTTTTAATAAAAATATACAATTCTTTTTAAGTGTAGTAATATTGAGTGATCGCAAAAGGTCGTGCACGATTTTCATAGATGATAGAAGCATGCATTTTTGACTTGCGTGTGTATGTTGTGGGTTTATTTTATAATCATATTATTAACTGATAGTTATCTAAATGAGTCGTGAGTTAACATAACCTTAAAAAAAGTTTATTTAAATTAATTTGTGTGCAAGGTTAATATTAAAAATGGGAAATCAAAAGGTTAATTTTCGTCATGTTATGTTATATGAATTTAAAAAGAAAGTGAGTGTTGGAACTGCAAGAAAAAATATTCGAGACGTTTATTTGGATCGTGCTTCTGCTCTTAGGATAATTAAAAAGTGGTCTGGTCGATTTCGAAATGGTGACTTCATTCTAAACGATAAACCTCTGGACGATCTTCCGACATTGATAATGACTTTATCCGTGGCTTAGTGAATGATAATCCACGGATTATCACTGAAGAGATTGCTGAGAGCCTAAATGTGGACAATTCGAATGCATTTCGTCATTTAAAGCAACTTGGATACACTTCGAAACTCGATATATGGATTCCGCACTTTTGATAGAACGGAACAAACTGAACCGTGTTTCCACGGCTATTTCTCTCCTCGCCCGTTAACAAAACGAACTTTTCGTGGATCAAGTGAAAACTGGAGATGAAAAATGGGTAGTGTATAACAACATAATAAGAAAAAGAAGCTGGAAACATGGAAATGAAAGAGCAGCATCTATGGCAAAAGCTGAATTGCAAACAATAACTGCGGAGAAGTACTGTAAGCAACTCACCAAACTCAATGTTGAAATTCAAGCAAAACGTCTAAATTTGGTCAATCGAAAAAGCATCATCTTTCACCATGACAACGCTCGACCACATGTCGCTCAACAGACACTACAAAAACTTAGGCAGTTAAAAATGGGAAATCCTCCAGCACCCGCCGTATTCCCTTGACCTTGCCCCTTCAGATTTTCATTTGTTTCTTTCTCTGCAAAATAATTTGAATGGCAAAAAACTTAATTCTACGGAAGAAGTCAAAAACTACTTTGACTTCTTTCTTTGAAGAGAAACCACGCAGTTTCTACAAAAAAGGAATTCAAAAACTTGTAAAACGATGTGAGACAGTTACAGAAAATGGTGGAGAATACATTATTGATTAATAAATACTATTTTTCATGAAAATGTGTCGTATTTAATTTGGTTTTTAATCGGGCACGAACTTTTGCAATCACCCAATATATATATGAGTACTTACGCACATCGATATAGATCAAAATTGAATTTAAAATTTTTGAAAACTTTACGAGGACAAAGAAAATGATTTTAAAACGATTAAAACATGTTACAAATCCCATAAAAATAGCAACAAATTATACCACAAAGTGCAGTTTAAAACATCACTCACTGAGTAAAATTCGTTAGCAAACAGGAACGCTTTATTTGTTTTGTTAATTTTGGCCAGAGATAGTTCTTTAAAGTTGTCAGGGATACTATAGTAAAGGTGTCGTACCTCTTCAAGAACTCTTTTATGGAGAACCTCATCTTTTTAGAATCAGCTGCCAAGAAGTGTTCGTTTATAACAGTTTCGCTTACAGTGAGTGAATCGCACGTGGAGGTGCAGGAATAAGATATAAACGCTAAAATCGAATCCAGAGGATTTCCAACTGACTTTTATGTAATTACCAAATCGCGTGATTAGACGAAAAGTATCGAGTTTCAAAGTAAAAGCCAAATCGCAATGCAGTATACAATAGCTGAAAGGCGCGTTTTCCAAAGGACAAAGTAGAACATGTAGGTTCAATCTAAGTGGCAACGTTTCAACCTTAGTCACTCTAAGATGAGATTTTGTTTGTTCCTGGTAATATAAAGTTTTCAGAATAAAAAATAATGAATTATTAATAAAGGCTTTCTCTACAGTCTTCCCTATAATCCAGGCGTATAACTACTCTTACGCCCTCCTTACAAGCGAATCTATGCCTGCTGAAGGGTATTTTGGGGACACACTCAATTAGATTACGTAATAAAATATGGTGATTACTAAGTTTCTTGAAAAGCTAATCTGTGTGTAATTTTACTTTGCTACACCATATACGTAGTGTGGCTAGAAAATAACCGGATGCATTTATAAAAGTTTTTATTTTTGAATTTTAACATTAAACTCTAATCTCGTTCAATATAAGTTTGATTCGACACTGAGTTTTATTCCTCATATAACCGAGGTAACGTCTAGGTCTCTGAGGATGCTTGGGTTCGTCAGGCGTTGCTCATCAGAATTTTCATCCATTTCCTCTATAAAAATGCTGTACTGCTTGTTGGTTAGGCCTCTCTTGGAATAGTGCTCATGTGTGTGGAACCCACCTTTTGCTTGCCATGCTAGGAGCTTGGAGCTTGTTCAGAGTAAATTTCTACGTCATATTAATTATAAATTCTTTTACTCTGTCTAACCGGAGAGTTCAACGAGATCTTGTAATGTTCTTTCAAATTTGGAATTCCATTGTAAATTGTGCAGAACTTTTATCTCAGGTTAATTTGTATGCACCCTCTAGACATACTAGATCTACGTTGTCCTTCAAACCTTATCACGAGACAACCTATGGAGCTAACACCTTCATGCAAGATCTATGGGCATTATAAATAACTACCCATCACTGGACTTGTTCTCCAACTCCTTGTCTCTTTTCAAGAGGCAGATCGGGGTTCTTTTCTGAAATTCTTAGTGTTAGCCTTTAGTTTTAAGTGTCATTTATAGATTTAAACCTTTGTATTTTGTCTTTATGAGTTAAATGGGCATATCCCGTAAATAAATAAATAAATAAAATAAATAAATATACACTCCTCCATTCCTATACCGCTCCATACAAATTTTCCATTGTTGGAAGAAATGCAGCAGGTCCGCTTTTGATAGGTTCATCTTGACCTCAGTCGCTTTTTCCTTCACTGCGTCAAAGGACTTAAAACGGGTTCCTTTCAACGCACGGTGCACTTTGAGAAAAAAAAAGTCACATGGAACAAGGTCAGGGTAGTAGAGTGGATGCTCCAATACCGGGATTCCATATTTTCCCAAAAACTCTTTGATTGCGTTGTCTTGCTGGAGGATTCATGACCGATTCTTCCACATTCCAGACCTTTTCCATCTCACACGTTCACAAAGGGTGGTCAAAATGTTGATCTATAGTTTGACCTTCAGGCACCCAATTAATATGAACAATCCTATGGCTGTCAAAAAACAGGATCAACATTACTTTAAATTTTGATTTGCTCATCTGCGCTTTCCTTTGGTTCGGTGAGTTTGAGCTTTCTCAGTGCATGGATCGGCGCTTGGTTTCAGGTTCATACGTGAAAAACGATAATTCATCACGTGTTATTACCTTTTCTAAAAAGTTAGGATCAGATTCAATGTTTTTCAGGGTTTCAGAGCAAATGGTCATTTGAGCTTGCTTTTGATCGGCAGAAAGCATATTCGGTATCAACTTTGAACACACTTTGCTCATGTTAAAACTGTCATGTAAAATTTGCCAAACACTTTCTTTATCAGAATTTTTTTAACTCACTAGCAGTTGTAGTACGCAGACGTCTAATGATCTTACCGATCTTTTCAATGTTATCGTCTGTTTTTGCCGCTCGTGGACGTACAGCACAGGGATCGTCTGTATCGTCTTCTCTGTCATCTTTGCATTGTTTTACCCACTCGAAAACTTGAGTTCGTGATAAGCAATCATCTTCATACACTTCGTCCAGCAAACTTAACATTGCTGTAGCAAACTTTCCAAGTTTAACGAGAAATTTCTCTTGCTCAACATTGACACCAAGTATTGTTCCAACGCAGAGCAAATACACGATCCGATTTAAACTAGCTGCAGCCGAACTGGAAACAGCAGCAGTCATCAAAATGGCGGAATAGGTAAAGGTGGTATTCGAGCTCAACGCCCCACCATTGCCAACCTCACGACCCCAATATTACACAGGACCACAAAAAAAATTCTGTAGTTGAAAGGTGAGATACCAAGCCATGTTTTTTTGGTGTGCTAAAAACGAATCCGAGGTTAGAACTGACTAATTACCCAAAGATTTTGACATAACCTCGAAAAACTTAAAATGACCAAAAATACTTTTAAAAATAAATTAAAACAGTAACGGAGCAAACCACCATATATATACGTATAATGTCAGAATTCACCCATCGCATCAGCATTTTGACATAAGCTCAAAAAATACCTCAAAATGTCTGTAAGTAAATAAAAAATTAAATGAACAGACCACAATATCTATGCGTATTTTGGAATACTTAAACCGAATATGCCAAAAGAATTGACCTATTAAGTCAAAAAGTTAAAATAACCTCAAAAAGTCCAGTCGTTTCATTTACTCGCTTTTCGCCCACTGGATGCTTTATTCACGTAATTTCCCGATGGTGAGAGGCGAGAGGGCTCACTTGAATAAAGCACCCCGATGATGAGAGGTGAGGGAACTCACTAAAATAAAGCACCCCGAGGGTGGCAGGTAAGGTGAATTACCATAATAAGATATGTCGGTCAATTCTGTTGAAATATTTGCTTTCAGCGACCCAAAATACGTATAAATATGTATGATGGTCTGCTTGTTTTTTTTTTTTGCACTACGTTATGTTATGGTTATAGTTTAAGATTCTTGAATTAAGTCTCTTCTATTAGGTTATGTTAGGTTTAGAGTTTTTGGTCTAAAGTTCTTAGTATAAGATTCTTGCATTAGCTTATTTAAGTTTAAAGTTCTTGGTGTAAGTTACTTGCGTTAGGATATGTCAGGTTTAGAGTTCTTGGTGTAAAGATTTTGAAGTAAGTTCCTTGCATTAGGTTATGTTAAGATTAGCGTTCTTGGTGTAAGTTTCTTGCATTGCGCCGTGTTAGGTTTAGAGTTCCTGGTGTAAAGTTCTTGGTTAAGTTTCTTGTATCAGGCTGTTATGTTTAGATTTCTTAGTGTAAAGCTCTTGGTATAAGTTTTTTGCATTAAACTATGTTTAGAGTTTTTGAAGTACAGTTCTTGTATTAGGTTATGTTACGTTTAGAATTCTGGTTGTAAAGTTCTTCCATTGGTGTGGGAGGCGAGGGGACTCCTTGTTATCCAGCATCGCGAGGTTGATATACGAGAGAAATCATTTTAAAGCATCCAGTGGACGAGAAGCGAAGGGATTCATCTTACTCCAGCAACCTGCAAATAAAAAGACTGGACTCTTTGAAGTTATTTCAAGATCATGACTTAATAGGTCAATTCTTTTGACATAATCGGTTTAAGCACTCCAAAATACGTATAGATATGGTGATCTATTCCCTTAATTTTTTAATGTACTAACAGACGTATTTCTGACCATTTTTGGGGGTGAATTCTAACCTTGGATTCGATTTCGGCACCCCAAAATACGTGTGGTTTGTTCGTTTACATTTTTAATTTATTTTTAAAAGTATTTTTGGTGATTTTCGAGGTGTTTTTAGAAGAATTTTGACCTCGGATTCATCTTCAGCACACTAAAAAACATATGGTATGGTATTTCAGCTTTTAACTACAAAACTTTTTTTTTGTGGTCCTGTGTTATCGGCGTAACAAGATCAGTCCGATTATTTTCTAGTCACTAAGTAAGATATGTAATTTTCTTGATATGTCCCTATTTTTTGGGACACCTTGCATATAGCAAAATATTGTTACATTATGCCCCTACACAACTTTCAAATCCTAAATGGCTGCAAGAACGGCGTGTGCGCAAAAGTGGACCTTCACTCTGTGATGTACGAATGTTAGCGTGACATGTACTCTTATGGTTCACCACGCACCGCACTTTTAGTCTTTTTCTTCCGAGATGGTGTAATGTCTTCCCCGTTTTAGATAAAATAAACTGATAAATTTACCTTAATAGTAGGACATTCGTCGTCTGTCGTCGAAACAGTGGCAACTTTGGAACGGGAACCTTTTGGACTTTTTTTCTGCGAATTTAAATGTCTTTCCTTGCTGTACCTTCCTTCCATTCCAGCAGGCAGAAATAATCCCGGTAGTTTAATTTTTTTTTCAGACGTTATATCGCTAAATGGCGATAACCTCGATCCTACAATACAACATTAAATAGGGACAGAGAGTAAAAATCTTTTAAGAATAGGCCACAAGACAGATAGTTATAATGAAAATAATTTCCTCTAAATCTTAAATAAATATCGAAAAGAGATCCTACCCAATGACATGGTATAGTAAAGGTACTATATATCACGATACCAGCTAAACTATCGAGAATTTTATTATGAAAACTGACGAAAAGATAGCACCATTCATGCCGTCAACATCACCTGACAAATTGCTACCCGCGGAGTCTTGTGCCCGTTGGTCAACTTTTGAGGCGCCCGACTTAACGGCACTTTCAACATTCTCAGGTCTTCATGTAGGATGGTGTGTACAAATTCTCCGGAAATGCCAACTCTTGCATAATCATTTGCTCCTCACCAACTCGAAAGCTACACAAACTCAATACGATATATAATGCTGCCATCTGTGTCAAGCCCTTACAAAGAGGGTCCGCGTATTTCAAATAACCACATCTTTATATTAACAAGACCTTATATACATATACATATACATATATACATATATATATATATATATATATATATATATATATATATATATATATATATACTTGAATGAACACAATCAACACAACGTAAAATGGAACGATCGACGCTTGGAACAGGCCTAAGAGATAGACTACGGAATCGGGACATTCGCAGAAAAATGAGTATTGATGATATCCTGGAGCGAATAGCGAAGATGAAGTGGAAATGGACGAGGCATGTTGAGAAAAAGAACGATGGCAGGCGGACAAATGAAGCCAAGGCCGAAAACCAACTAACTGGACCCAGGATCTGAAAAGAAAAACTACAAATTGGATGACAGCTGCTCCGGATAGAAGAAGATGGGGAGGCCCTGAGGAGGCCTATGTCCAGCAGTAGATAAATATAGGCTGATTGATAATAATGATGCTGATGATATATGATATGATATATACATATACATACATATACATATATATATATATATATATATATATATATATATATATATATATATATATATATATATATATATATATACATACATACCTACGTACGTACGTACGTAGGTATGTATGTATGTATATATATATATATATATATATATATATATATATATATATATATATATATATATATATATATATATATATATATATATATATATATATATATATATATATATATATATATATATATATATATATATATATATATATATATATATATATATATATATGTATATACGTACGTACGTACGTACGTATGTATGTATGTATGTATGTATGTATGTATATATATATATATATATATATATATATATATATATATATATATATATATATATATATATATATATACATACATATATATACGTACATATATATACGTACATATATATACGTACATATATATATATATATATATATATATATATATATATATATATATATATATATATATATATGGGTCATTCTTCGTCAACCGGACCCCTCCATTAGTCCATAAATTGACGTAATTTATGAGAACACAGTCTGGTTCAGATTAAAACTTATGATATGTAGTTTCGAATTTTGAAGGTCATATTAAGAAATTGTGCTGATTTAGGCTTAATACCGACCCAAATCTGAAAATGGATTTCAAAAAATTTTAGAAAAATTGAATTAAAAATGTTCCTAATATAACCAAAATTTTTCTCTGATAATCTTATTCTACCCCAAAAAACCTACAACGTTTGTAGGAAAAGTTTTTTTTATAACCTCAATTTTCGGAGAAGAAGAAATTATGAAAGAGACAAAAAAATACTTGTTTTTATTCGTAGACTCACTATGAATTTTTTCAGAATTTTTGAAGCACTATTTAACAATTCGTTGTTCTGGCCTACATGCCCCGGAAAATTGTCTTAGAATAAAAAAATCGTAAAAAAATAACGAATTGTTAAAAGTACTGTATTGTATATTATATATTAACCAATGAATACAAATGATAAGATCGTCGGGAAGTTTGGTTTGAGTACGAGAAACAGTAGAAAAGAAATGTTGTATAATTTGGTAAACGAAAATAACTTGTACGTTATGAACACATTTTTCCAAAAGCCCAAACATAGACGATGGACATGGCAAAGCCCAAATGACAAGAATATTGTAATTGGCACGATAGTCCTGAACACGATAAGCATTGGCAGTGACCATCGGATGCTCACAGCAAAAATAAGAATAAATCTGAAGCAGGAGAGACATAGATTGATAACGTATACAAAGAGAAAGACACCAGCAGGAATAATAAAGCAAAACAAAGATGAATATCGACAAACACTGGCAAATCATATAAAACACATAAACTACCAAACATAACTCGATGAATTAAACGCACAAATAACCAACAGCCTACTCATAACTACAAAACAAATCGCAACATCGAAAATAGAAAAAACACAAAAATTATGTAAAGATACACAAAATCTCATGAAACAGAAACGACTATTAAGAAATGATCCTACAAATTGCAGATTATAACTGGCAGAAATAGACAAAAAAATAAAGAAACAGATCAGAGAAGGCGTCAGACAGTACAGAAACTCAAAAATAGAAGAAACTTTGAAAGAGGGACAAAGTTTGAAACACCTAAACAACCAAATAAATGAAAGGAGACATCAAATAATAAAATTTATAAATAACGATAAACAAGAAATCGCACAAATCAAAGAGATAAAGGAAGCTAGAGAGAAATATTATCAAACACTATATGACACGAAAATATCGCCACCGCCCGGGAAAGAAGAAGGAAATTAGTAGTAGTAGTAGTAGTAGGATAGTAAGAAATGTGGGATCAGAATAAATTCCCGATCTAACAACGAATGAAATAATGAACGCCCTACAACATATGCACAACAACAAAGAACCAGGGGACGATGAAAGAACTATAAAAATGATAAAGTATAAAGGGGCATCGATAATATAATCTCTTCACGCTCTATTTAACATGTGCCTCATAGAAAGTAACACTTTGGGTAAACGCTTTGATTGTGCTTATATTTAAAAAGGGAAACAAATTTAAATTAGAGAATTACAGACCCATCACCCTGTTATCGGTACTATACAAAATCGTCGCCAGAATCATAACATATAGATTAACGAACAAATTAGACAGTTATCAACCACGTGAACAAGCGGGATTTAGACCGGGATACAGCACTTTGGACCATCTTCAAACAATTAGATTACTAATGGAAAAAGCAAATTAATATAAGGTCACCTCGTGGATAGCAATGGTTGACTACGAAAAAGCATTTGATTCGGTAGAGATATAGGCAGTCCTTAACACCTTAAGTAACAGCAGAGTCGATAAAAGGTACACAACTCTTCTTGAATACATATATAAAAATGCCACATCACAAATAATGCTTGAAGAAAAAACAAATAAAATCAAAATTAAAAGAGGAATTAGACAAGGCGACTCGATATCCCCAAAGTTATTCACTTTGACTCTAGAAGGCATGTTCAAATCGCCAAAGCGGGAAAATAAAGGAATACTAATGGACGGTGAACGATTATATGACTTAAGATTTGCAGATGATATCACTCTGATCGCCAACACAAAAGAAGAAGTACAAGAAATGCTGATGGAATTAACTAAGTCTCGAAAAATAGGTCTAAAAATAAACTTTACCAAAACCAAATATTTGAACAACGAAAGTGAAGATAACAGTCAGGAACTATTAACAAAGGTGAAAGAATAGGAAAGGTACAAACATTCGTATATTTAGGACAAAAAATCGAAATATCAAAAAATAATTTAAAGGCTCACTGGGATAGAAGAGTCTCGTTAGCTTGGTCTGCGTTCGGAAGGTTACAATCTACATTTAAATTGGACCTCCCAAAATACAATAAAAGCCAGAGTATTCGATCAATATGTACTGCCGGTATTAACATATGGCACTGAAACGTGGGCTTTAAATAAAAGTATAATAAATAAACTCCAGGTAATCCAAAGAGCAATGGAGAGGAGAATGCTAAATATTGGAGTCCAAGATCATATTCGTAACATAGAAATACGAAGAAGATCAAAAGTGACAGATGTAATACGACGAATATGTATATTACGGTGGAATTGGGCCGGGCATATCGCAAGGTTGAATGATAACAGATGGCCACGCTGTATAGTTGAATGGAGGCCTAGAGAACACAAAAGATGCAGAGGTAGACCACAGACAAGATGGACGGACGACATAAAAAGATTAGCAGGGCACGATTGGATGCAAAAAGCAAACAACAAAACTCATTGGAGACAACTTGGCGACGCTTACATCCGACTATAGATGGAATAAGCTAATGATGATTATGATGATGATATATATTAAATATGAAACATCCTTTTCTTACCTGACTCAGATGTTGTGACACCGTTTGGAGTCTTTATTTCAGCAGATATGTCCCCTAAAAATATATAAAGAAATTTCCAGTAATGGACAACTCTGTAAGTATTACATGGTAACTACCTTTTACTCGGGAGAGAAAATCCCTAAAATACCAAAAATCTACACCCTTTATTAACTATTTTGAAAATCCCGATAAAAAGTAACAATTTGTCTCAGTCAGTTGTCAAATCGAGTGACAATTACGAACTAACTCATTTATTCGGCAAAATAATATTATAGTGCAAATTTTTTTTTTTTGGGAGACCTTTATTTCCCTGTTTACGCTGAGATACAACTTTTTCTCAAACCTATAAGTCATAATTTAATAAAAGGTTTTCGAAAAAGTATCGAACAAATTGAAACGATTATTTTTTATATTTTTAAAGAACTTTATGAAACCAAATACGTGCCATTTCGTTCGATGACCTTCTGCCATTCTTCTGGCAACACCATAATTACATGACTGTAGATCTTCTGTGGTTTCTGGGCATAAGATTGTGACACAAGGTTTTCACAGACCTCTTTCGAAACTAACTTAGCACCATTCAGGGAGTTCTGTAGAGACTGAAACAAATGAGTCTGACGGATACATTAAAACTTTCCAGCCAAGCCTTCTCTATTTTCGCCAAACAAAGTCAATTTCGAGTCATCAAAGGTGAGTGCGGCCTGGCGTTATCAAGGTGGAAGAGGATACTTTTTTTTCTAATCATTTGATTCAATCTTATCAATTGCTGACGGTAGAGTACAGAATCAATCGTTTGATCAGGCTACGTTAGCTCGTGATGTGTGATTCACTTCCTATCCCATCAAACACACAGCATCAACTTTTTTTGGCGACAATCCGGGCTTTGCCATCGTCTGTGGAGCGTCATCCTTTTTCGACCACCATATTGTTAGCACGTTATGGTCATACTTGATCCACTTTTTATCACCCGTGATCAGCCGCTTCAGAAATGACTCGATTTGGTTCGTAATCCGTTTCCACGTATGATGCAGATCAGGATCCGTATCTCTGTTGATGTTTATTTATTTTTTAGTCTTTCATTTATAGAAACTCTCTTTCATACTTGTAAAGAGTTGATGTTCAGCTACAGCTGATTATACAATTTGTTTCATATCTTTTATGTGGATATTAATCTATGAATTTCTCCCACATACGCCATACCACAAGAACAGGAAATTTTGTAAATATCTTTCGTTTATAAACGGATTGAGTATTTTGACAATCTCAAACCTTTCCCAATTTCGTAAAAATATTGAAAATTTTGTAAATGTAAATTTTTAGGTAATTTGGCTACTTCAGCTGTAAAACTATTACACAACAGTTATCTCTATTACACCAAACACTTCGTTATTACACTTAACGCGCGTTTTGCTAACCTTATCAGCCTCATTAAGAGTGATGGCTGGCTAAACCTAAGATTAAAAATTAGGGTATTTAGACTAAAATTATGTCACACAGGCGGAGGTTTAGTTCGGGTTAAGTAACCATACAGAGAACTGTAAAGAATAGGGTCCTCTATCCCTATTTAGACAATTTCTACATTATGTATATAATTTCAATACTTTCGTATGCATCTGATAATCTCCTATCAGATCCATTTTAATTAATCTTAAACTATCTAATCTTACTATATGGTTATATTCAAGCGGATGTTCGGTAATATTTGATTTTTCTGATCTATTGTACCTCAAATGAGTTACATTCCCTGTAAATCTTGTTAGAATCGATCTTATGTTTGCCCGAAATACTTCTTGTCACAATCATTACAACTCGATAGCCCAAACTCTAACTCGTTTATTAAGTTTCCGCCATAATCATGATAGTAACTATATACTTTCTTTCAGTTTTTAATCTGACTTCACTCAAAGCAAAAGTGATTAAACGCTGATCCAAAAACCATAATGCAGCATATTTATATTGTTTACAATGAAATCAATCTATCTGTCACGGTATCTTTCCTGTGGATACTAATTCTAGGTTATTATTATTTTTAATAACTAAAATATCCAGGCATGGTAACTGTTCCTTCTCTTCAACTTCACAAGTAAATTTATTGGGGACGCAATGAAAGAAATCGTAATGGAATATAGGTAAGATAATGATTAAGACGAAACCTTAATATACATATTATTACAGTATATATTTATTAAATGGACATAGCTTAAGTAAAATTTTTGTAATTCCACTATTTTTTCACAGAAAATAATCCAAAATATAGCAGGAGGCTCAATAAGATATTTAAGAAAGTAGGTATAATTCTTTTACAAACTGGAAGTGTTTACAAAACTCGTTCCTGTTCGCGTGATACGGTGTAAGAGGAAATAACCGGCCAAGTGCAAGTCAGACTTGCGCAACTAGTGTTCCGTATGTTGATCGGTTTTTAAGATAAAATTTTTTGTTATGATGATAAAATGATTAATGACTTCACAAAACACACCTCAAATGAGTTTTCAACAAAGTTTTTTTTCCGATCTTTACTGAAAACTGATGACCTTGAAATTTTTGTTTTCTTATATACCAGATAAATTATTAAAAGTAATGCACTAGTGATAATTTTTGTTCAATCTGTGGGAGAATATTCAAAAATTTTTTCAAAATTTTTTGATCAGTACTTTTCGAGATAGGGGGGGGGGGGGGACAGAGATTCTTCGAAAGTCTTTAAAAATAATACAAAGAAAAGGGTGCGCAAGTATTACATTATATATATTTTTGAACTCGTGTTTTTACAAGCTTTCATTTGACACCTCACTTGATAACAAAATTTTTTTTCACTTCCGATTTCACCCCCCAAAACTAACCCAAATCAAAATTTAACTTTCAAAACTACACGGCTCTGATGAGGCCATCAGTTCCTATATTATTGCCAAATTTTAACTTTCTATGTCAAATAGTTTCGGAGAAAATCGGGTGTGACAGACGGACAGACAGACACCGAAGTGATCTTACGTTCCGTACGGAACACTAAAAACTGAGAAATAAGATCCACTAGAATTAAAAAACATGAAACAGGTATAAAAAAAGACAAAATGTATTATCAGCTATAGCTGAACGTTAATACTCTATACGACACACTATATTTTTTTTTAAATTTCCTTTAAAACCAAACATCCCATAATATAAAAAAAAGACCCCACTTAATGTAATCTTTATTACATTTTTACCTATAAGAGTATTTTTTACTACAAATGCACTAAAATAAAATTTCATTCCAAATTAAACTCATGTTAATTCACCTAATTCTAAAATAAGATATCTACAGTCATGTCGTAAAAAGAAAAATTAAAACTGACCTTCAGTGTCTGTCGCGCTGCAACTTGAGATATGTTGTTTCATCGACCTCCTCATCTCAGCCAATTTACGGCAAATCTCGACTGAACCTCTTCCACTCCTTCCTGTCAAACTGCTTGCATCAGTAGCCTTAGTACCTTGCGAAACCGTTTTAGCTTCTTGTAAGGCTTTCATCTGTTGTAAATTTTTCAATCCGCGTGCTCCACGTGGTTCGACGGTATCAGATTTAACGCTTTCTAAGGAGTCACCTTTATGAACAATGATTTCGTTTTCATTATTTTCAGATGGCATTTCAATTTTACGTATCCTTTCAACATCTGAAATACTATTAGAGTGTTCTTCAGGAATTTTCGTTGTTTGGGCATTTTTTAGCTTCTCCAGTACTCTTTGATTTCGACTAATGCGAAATTTTTGTCCTTCATCTTCACTTCCTGATGTTTGGGAGGACGATTGATCTACACGGCCTCTTCTACGTCGACCATTTTCAAGAATTTGCTAAAATATTTTTGGGGTGTACATATAGCCTCGGAAAATAGAATTATTGAAAAAAAAATGGAAGGTTTTATTTTAGTTTTCTAGAGCGAGAACAGCCCTTATTGCAGTTTTCATCATACGACGCGCTGTGGGCCAGGAATCTGATTTTTCATTCAAAACTCTCTAGAGCCCTCAATTATTAACAAAATCTAACAGTTTTTTTTTAAATACTCATAAGCGAATTCTAGACAAACGTAAGGATGCCGATTTGCAAAATATGACCTAAAAATTTTTTAAAATTGCAAAAAGCAGCACGAAACCGGGAGGTGAAATTTCGAAGTTAACGTAATTTCAAGTTTACGCGTTCAAAATTCTAATCTATTTTCGGGGTCATTTTGATCATATGCACCCTTTCACCCTACTCAAATCCAACATTACTTTCTCTCTAACATCATCCCCGTCATTGCCGGAAAAAAGTAAGACCGTGTCATCAGCATAAGAAATTACAGTTTCATTATCAAAAGATCAGTAAGTGAATTAATGTGTATTATAAATAACATTGGCCCTAAAACCGTGCCCTGAGGAACTCCCATTTGAATGTTTATGGGATTGCTGTATACGTCGCTAATTTTAAGAATCTGCTCTCTGTCTGTTAAATAGGATCTAAAGACATCCAAAACAGTGCCCCTCACTCCATATGTCACCAGTGTATTGAGTAGTTTGTCGTGAGGCACTGTATCAAACGATTTTGCTAAACCCAAAAAGCCAGCCATGCTTTTTTCCCAATATCATGGTTTTCAGTTACTTGGGTTACTAATTTGTACATACCATCAGAAGTCCTCCAACCGCCCACAAAACCATATTGATTTTCAGATAGGATCTTATTGTCAATAACAAATTTTAGTACTTGCTTCTTAAGATACTTTTCAAAAAGTTTTCCAAAACAATTCATTATACTTATTTAGCGATAATTATTTATATGATGTTTATCACGAGCGTTGTATATTTGACTAACAACTGTCATTTTAAACCGAGATGAAACAATACCGGATTTAAAGGTTAAATTTATTTATGATATGACATAGAGGTTTTAAAATGTATAATGAACAGCATTGACAACCCTTGAAGGTATCCCATCAATTCCTGGAGCACTATTATTTTTTAAAGAATCTATATGGCCAATAAGCATATATATATATATATATATATATATATATATATATATATATATATATATATATATATATATATATATATATATATATACAGTACAATGCCGATTGTTCGAATCGCGATTATCTGAAATCCGGCTTATCCGAAACAAACTGCAAAAAGCAAATTGTATTCCCATTAAACGAAAAAATCCCCATTATTCGAAACAGACGATGAGTGGTTTCCTTAACGCGTCGGGGACTCCCCGACGTCTAGAATTTCACCGCTGTCTATGTTTTGGTTAGTCGACTAGTGTTATAAATTACTCATTACGTCTATTATTATCGCAGAGGTAACAGTTTCATTTTAATAGATATTTTACAAAATGGAGCGTCATAATAATAAGCGTAAACGTGTTGTTATAACATTAAAAGAGAAACTTGAAGCAATTCGACGTTTAGATAATGGTGAACTTCTTAAAAATATAGCGAAGGATTTAGGTGTAGTGTTCTGTCATCGCACACACAGGCACGAAAAAGTATGAAAAGCGGTGAATACCAAAAAGTGGATGATTCTTTATTTTTATGGTTTACACAGAATTGAGAACGTGGAATACCAATTTCAGGAAGAATTTTAAAACATAAGGCAGTGAGTTTTAAGCGAAGAGTTGCCGGTTATTGAAGCGCCTGTAAATTTTTCTGTAATGATGGATGGCTAGACAGGTGGAAAAAAAGACATGGTGTACGTCAACCGAAAGTTTGTGGAGAAAGATTGTCGGCTGATGTATCAGCATCTGCTGCAAAAAAATTTGCAGAAAATTTTGAGCAGCTTATGAAAGAACATGGTTTACAACCAGACCAAATCTATCATTGTGATGAAACAGGCTTGAACTACAAAATATTGCCGTCAAATACCTTAGGTTTAAAAACGGAAGCTGGAGCACCTGGTTACAAACGTAGCAAAGAACCTATTACTGTTCTTGCATGCAGTAATGCTTCTGGAAGACACAAACTCCCATTATTATGTATTGGTAAGTCAGCAAATTCACGAACCTTTAAGAATATTCGTCGCAATGCTTTTCCTGTTTTGTATAAAAATCAAAACAATGCCTGGATAAACGCGACTCTATTTAAAGACTGGTTTTTTGGAGATTAAAAATGAAACTTTTTTTAAAAGAACATGGATATCCTAGAAAATGTGTTCTGTTACTAGATAACGCCCCACTGACCCAAGTACGGAGCAACTTGAAAGTGGGGAAATAAAAGCAATGTTCTTGCCTCCTGCTGTAACTTCTCTCATCCAGTCTATGGATCAGGGTGTACTGGAAAATTTAAAACGCAATTACAGGCGTTTGTTATTAGAGCATATTTTAGAAGAAGTAGATGAAGGTGGCAGTCTTACTGATTGTCTAAAAAAGATAAATTTGAAAAATGTTATATATTGGATAGCTTCAGCCTGGATTCAAGTAGAGTAGTACTCTGGAAAAATCTTGGTCAAAATTGATTCCACAAGAGGAGAGACATACTCAGAGGCAGAAACAGAAGATAATGAAAGTTTACATCAAATTATTACAAGAATATCAGGATGTGAAAGTGTTACGAAAACCGATGTTTGTGAATGGTTAAACAGTGATAGTGTGGAAGATGAAATGACTGACCAAGAATTAATCAGAAGTGTATGCAAAAATGCTAATAAAATAGACAGTGATGACGATGATGATAACGAAGTAGAAGCCACTGACAATAATCCAGTAAAAATTTCACACTCAGAAGGACTAGAGGCCCTAGAAAAAGCGTTAACTTATGTAGAACAAGAAAATGCAACTGCTGCGGACGTTTTGCTTATCAAACGTTGGAGAGCGACATTGCAGCCAAAAACATAACTAACGCAAAACGAGTGCAGTTAAAAATTACCTTATTTTTAAGACATTAAAGTTAAGAATGAAACTGTTTTATTTTCGATTTTCCGTACATATACATAAAATAAGTAAACTAATTGCTCTATTCTTTGTTTTAATAAATACCTATGTACGTAATAGCATATTATATAAATACTTTTAAGTCAATCTGCAATGTTGTATTCATTCTAAACTTCTATTTCATCATAAAAAAATTCGGATTAACCGAAATTTCAATTATCTGAAATCACTTTGGTCCATATTATTTCAGATAATCGAGATTCTACTGTATATATATACCAATATATATATATATATATATATATATATATATATATATATATATATATATATATATATATATATATATATATATATATATTTATATAAATGAAATACATTGTATTAAATAAAAAATGTTATTTCAACTACTTACCCTACTTTCTACATCTATTTCTTCAAATGTATCATCCGGACTCCTTTCAAGTTTTTTATTAGAAGCAATGCTACCTTCCGAATCAGATACTGTCGAGATAATTGTTTGCGTTTTCCCTATTTGGTAGATAGTATTCAGATGCGTTTTTATGTAATCTGTAGTACTGTATTTTATTCCTTAAAGAAAAACAGATATAGGTGAATACTTTAAATTTGCATAATGGCAAATTTTGCATATGTAGATAAATACAACAGAATTATAAAAACCAATAATTAAATAAAATTAAGTCCTTAATAGAACGGGGTTACAAAGTTGACCACCGATAACAGATTTTTTTTTTAATTTTTATGTGTATATAAATATGTTTTTTATCATTATTTATTGTAATTTTTTTGTTCACACAAAATAAATATTACAAAGTTCACTATTTTCTTTACAGTTTACAAAATTCTATGACTTGACACTATTTTACCTATAAAAAATTTAAAGTTCTAACAAAAATTCATCCATCAGTATATTCATCTTGGTAAAAGTTCTGCCATTTTGTGACAACTAATTTTGCCTTCATCTGCTGAACTCACGTAGGAGTGTTAGCATGTTTCAATAGAGTACATTATTTATTGATGCCACGTAAAAAATATATACCAATTGAGAAAAAAGTTCCTTATTACGTGTATGTATTTATATATATATATATATATATATATATATATATATATATATATATATATATATATATATATATATATTTATATAATATATATGACTAGAGAAAAGTGATATATATATATTTCAGATGAAATATATTAATATTTACATCTTTAGTTCTGATGGTGCTCCCTACGTAAGAAATTTACATCATTGTGCACATGACAGATTTCACGAATCCTGCACATTAAAAACAGTGAAACATGTGGCATCTAGGGATGTTTTTCCTACTTTGGGATCGGTCAAATAAACATTATAGATGACATTGTTAATGTAAAAAGATATATAAAAATTCTGAAAGAGAGTTTATTTCCTCAAAGAGAAAACATCATTCACACTGTGAAGATTTCGTTTTTTTGAGATGATTCTGTTCCATGCCACAGAGCCAAATCTGTAAGTGCTCATATTTATTGATTGAAAAAATGTTACCCCACAAAGTTTTGCATTTTTTATTTTCTTTATAGGTAACGCAATTTTTAACAGAAAATAAGATCTCAGCATTGCCATGGTCAGAAAACAGCCCCAGTTTAAAAAGCCGAAAAGTAAAGATGAACTAAAGCAAATAATTGAGAATGTGTGGAACCAAGAGATCAGTGATCAAATTGTAAAAAATTTGGTTAACTCTAGGCCAAAGGTGATTCAACCAAATACTAGACAAGGAAAAAAGTGTTTAAGAAGAAGTAAGTGATTCAATGAAAAACCACAACTTTCCATTTCAGCTCATAAGGGGAGGATGGGGAGGAATTACACTACCGTCAGAAAGTATTTGCGCCACTAGAAATTTCAATATAACTGCCAAAAATTTAATACCTAATTAAACCCTTTTATTAGGTAAATTTAATTATTCTTAACAAATGTCCATCATAAAATTGTTTAGATAAGCCATTTTGATGAAATCACAAATGAGAAAACCAATTAGAATAAATTTCCAAGTTTTGCATGATAATCGTTTTGAGGCGATTTCTAAGAATTCCAGTTGAAGTAAAAACTCATTTCAAGTTTCTAGGGATTATGGAAATTCCTAGTGACATTTTATGATAAAAACTATGCTATAAATACCATTGCCCTTTTGGAAATTAACCGTTCGCAAACAGTACTTTGTCATTGCTACAGCCTCAATTGTTTTGTGAAAATGCCAAAAGCGAAAGAAGTTTCTGTTGAAAATCGGGCTCTGATAATTGCGAGACATCAAAATGCTCCCTCGAGTCGACAAATTGCGAGTGATATGCGGATGCCAAGGAAAACGGTGGACTACATCGTAAAAAAAATTTTTGCGGGACATGAAATTCCAACCAAAAACAATAACAATGTCCAGCAGACGTAATCGCCGCCTAACCGCACCAGAAATCACGGCTCAAGTAAACCTGGAGCGGCCCATCCCCATCACGTGACAACCGTGAGGAACAGGTTAGCACAGGGTGGACTACACGGGAGAGTTGTAGTGAGGAAAACACTTCTTAGGCAAGTGAATAAACGTAAACGATTAGAATGAGCTGAGAACATGAAAATTGGACATCAGAACAATAGAATTCCGTCTTTTGGAGCGACGAATCTAAATTCGAAATTTTCGGTACAAATCGACGAGTTTACGTGCGGCGGTCAGCTGGAGAGAGGATGTTGGAAGCCTGTCAGTTGCCTACAGTAAAACATGGTGGAGGTTCAGCAATGGTTTGGGGTTGTTTTGGCAACGGTAAAGTTGAAAAAATCCTTAGGATAGAAGGAATCATGCGAAAAGTATCAAGAAATTTTGCTAACTCAAATGTTTCCTTCTGGAAGAGATATTTTTCAGGGGAAATTTATTTTTCAGAATGACAACGACCCTAAACATTCTGCTAAACAAATTAGAGAACTTTTGGACCAATGGAAATCCGATGACGTCCTGGAAGTGATGACTTAGCCTCCACAATCACCCGACTTGAACCCCATGGAATTGCTGTGGGACCATTTTGGACAGGTGTGTTCGAAAACTCAATCAGAAAATCACTTGTGGAAACTTTTACAAGGAGAATGGATTAAAATAACAAACGAACGAAACTCTGTAAAGAGGTAATTAAAAACGAAGGAGGTCACATAGATGAGAAAAACCCTGGAAAATCATGAATATTTTTCTGATTTTCTAGACTGTAAATAATATGAAAATAAATAATAATTCACTAAAATTAAATAATATTATCTGGGTTTTTGTTGTCTTGGGACTGAAATAACTAGGTGGGCAAATACTTTCTGACGGTAGTGTATATAGTGTGTATATATATATATATATATATATATATATATATATATATATATATATATATGTATATATATATATATATATATATATATATATGTATATATATATATATATATGTATATATATGTATATGTATATGTATATGTATATGTATATGTATATGTATATGTATATGTATATGTATATGTATATGTATATGTATATGTATATGTATATGTATATGTATATGTATATGTATATGTATATGTATATGTATATGTATATGTATATGTATATGTATATGTATATGTATATGTATATGTATATGTATATGTATATGTATATGTATATGTATATGTATATGTATATGTATATGTATATGTATATGTATATGTATATGTATATGTATATGTATATGTATATGTATATGTATATGTATATGTATATGTATATGTATATGTATATGTATATGTATATGTATATGTATATGTATATGTATATGTATATGTATATGTATATGTATATATATATATATATATATATATATATATATATATATATATATATTTAGTTATTTATTTCCTTTAAGTTGCCTCCAATAGCTAATATTTACAGTTTTCACATCATTTGTTAAATTTGAAGTGAAAATCAATGTTCAGTTTTAGAAAAATATCTCTTTGATTAAGTGACGCTTTATATATATATTATACATATATATATATATATATATATATATATATATATATATATATATATAACACATGGGCTGAAAAGTCCCGGGCCTAACAAAGAAAACACGGTTTTTTTGGTTCAAAATTAGCTTTATTCAACAACGTAATCTCCATCAAGAGCAACGCAATCATTCCAGCGCCGCTCTAACATTTCAATACCACTTTTGTAGAACGATTTATCTTTTGCCTCAAAATAGGCCTCAGTTTCAGCGATAACCTCTTCATTCGTGCGAAATTTCTTACCGGCGAGCATTTTTTTTTTCAGGTCTGCGAACAGCCAGTAGTCGCTGGGAGCCAAATCTGTCGAATACGGTGGATGTGGGAGCAATTCGAAATTCAATTCATGTAGTTTTGCCATTGTTTTGATTGACTTGTGACACGGTGCGTTGTCTTGATGAAACAAAATTTTTTTCTTTGCCATATGCGGTCGTTTCTTTGCAATTTCGGCCTTCAAACGCTCCAATAACGCTATATAATATTCACTGTTGATGGTATTTCCTTTCTCAAGATAGTCGATGAATATTACACCACGCACATCCCAAAATACCGAGGCCATAACCTTTCCAGCCGATTGTTGTGCTTTCGGGCGCTTTGGACGAGGTTCACCAGTTGCTGTCCACTCAGATGACGATCGTTTTGATTCCGGAGTGAAGTGATGGATCCATGTTTCATCCATTGTCACATATCGACGCAAAAATTCCGGTTTGTTACGCAACATGGCCAAACACTGCTCAGAATCATCAACACGTTCTTGTTTTTGATCAACAGTGAGCAAACGCGGCACCCACTTTGAACAGAGCTTTCTCATAGTCAAATGCTCATGCAATATAAAGCCAACACGTTCTTTTGATATCTTTACGATGTCAGCTAACTCACGCAACTTCACTTTTCGATCATTCAAAACGATTTTATGGATTTTTTTGATGTTTTCTGGTGTTACCGCCTCATTTGGACGTCCACTGCGTTCTGCATCATCGGTGTCTCTACGACCACGTTTGAAGTCAGCAAACCAACGTTTTATTGTTGTTTCTGATGGAGCGGAGTCCCCATAACACTTTTCAAGCCATTGCTTCGCTTGAATGGTATTTTTTCCCATCAAGAAGCAGTGTAAAATTAAAACACGAAATTGTTTTTGATCCATTGTTTTGAAAATAACAAAAGTAGCGTCACTCTTAGCACAATAACTCACAAACTAATGAATAGAATATCATGAAATTTTAACAGCTGTCTTTTGAAGGTTAGTATTAACTGAAAAAAAGGTGACTGCAATAAAACTAGCGCCATCTATGTGTTAGGCCCGGGACTTTTCAGCCCATGTGTTATATATATATATATATATATATATATATATATATATATATATATATATATATATATATATGTAAGTATTTTAGGAACTTACTCTGAAAAATCGACTCATCTCTTGCCACAAGACCTTTATCACATAGTTCTTGAGTAAGATTAAATATTTTTCCGTCCTTATGAATGGAAAGTTCTCCAATTAAAACATTATCATATCTTTCAACCACCTGAAAAACTAGTTTTTCACAATTTTTGAGGGCTTCTAAACAATACTGCGTAACTCCTGATGTAGCTATTGCTGAGGGAACACTTGTTATTTTGCCCATAACTCCAAGCTGCAGTTGCTAAAATAATAGGATTATTTTTTTATATCTGTACAAAAATATTACGAAAGAAAAAAATCAAAACTTAAGTTTAAAAAATTTAATTAAATAAATAATTATAATATTAATTTTGATAGGAAACTTCCACAGGTTCTAGAGCTGACGGGTACATTTTTTCTGGATTTCTCGTGTCAATGGAAAAACCAGCACTTTTTGCAGATATGATCAAAACAAAATGAAACTTGTTCAGTTGTCTGATAAAAAAACCTAGCTATATTTAGAAGGCACAGATATAAACAGTTAACTCCAAATCTTGGATTTTACACGGATTTCCCAAATGCCCTCTTATTTTGCACGGTGCACAGACATAAATGTTATCGACCTCTAGGGCATATTCACGATTGTTTGGGTACTGAGGGCTTGAGAATCTCGCGAACTGACACTCAAATACACTCCACGTTTGTGTCCCTCATGTCCTTGATGTTCTCAATTTTACTTTCGAACTCAATTTAACCCATGTAAAACATATTAAAAGTAATAGCTGCAGAGTTATTGATTCTGTAAAACTCTCACACAAAAAGTACGCTCAGCTCAGGTGAAATACTACATAGAAACTAAATTTTTATAGAGATCGGAATTAACACGTAGGCTGAAAAGTTTTAGGTCTGACAAACAGATGTCGCCCCTTTCAAAAAACCCATATGATTTTTAGGAAGCACCAACCTTCAAACGATACGTGTCAAAATTTCATGACATTTCGACGATTAGTTCACAAGTTACAGTGGTTTTAGTGACGCTACTTCCGATATTTTTAAAACAATAGAAAAAATCGAATTTCGTGTGTTGATTAAACACTGTTTTTTTAATGGGAAAAATGCCGTTCAAGCAAAGCAATGGCTTGATAAGTGTTATAGGGACTCTACCTCTAAAAAAATCACTCATCATTTACTGGTATGCTGAATTTAAACGAGGTCGTACAGACACAAATGATGCTGAACGCTCTGGACGCCCAAATGAGTTGGTTACACCGGAAAAAATAAAAAAAATCCACAAAATTGTTTTGGATGACTGCAAAGTGAAATTGGGTGAGATAGCTGACATCCTAAAGATATCAAAAGAACATGTTGGTCATATTTTGCATGAAGATTTGGGCATGAGAAAGCTCTGTTCGAAATGGGTACCGCGTTTGCTCACAGTGAACCAAAAACAACAACGTGTTGGTGATTATGAGCGTTGTTTGGACCTTGAACGAATTAAGCGCAATAAAAAGGATTTTTTTATGAGATATGTGACAATGGATGAAACATGGATCCACCACTATACGCCGGAATCAAATCGGCAGTCAGCTGAGTGGACAGCAGCCGCTGAAAGCCGCCCGAAACGACCAAAGACACACCCACAGTCGGCTGGGAAGGTTTTGGCCACTATTTTTTGGGATGTGCATGGAATAATTTTCATCGATTATGCTGAGAAGGGAAAAAACATCAATAGCGAATATTATATAAAATTATTAGTGCGTTTGCACAAATCGCAAAGAAACTGCCCCAAATGGACAAGAAAAAAGTCTTTCATCTGTACAATGCACCGTATCACGAGTCAGCGGTTATGATGGAAAAATTGGATGAATTGAAGTTCGAACTGCTTTCTCATCCACCTTACTCTCCAGATTTGGCCCCTAGCGACCTCAAAAAAATGCTCACAGAAAAGAGATTTGGCTCCAATGAAGAAGTTATCTCCAAAACTGAGGCCTATTCTGAAGACAAAGACAAATCTTACAAGAAAGGTATAGAAATGTTAGAAAAGCGTTGGACTGATTGTATCGCTCTTGAAGGATACTATGTTGATGAATAAAGCGAATTTTGCAAAAAAATATGTTTTAAGTAGCTAGATCAAAAACTTTTCAGCCTACGTATATATATTTGGTGCCTGCATCTTTCTGATATTTATGGCACACCCTGTATTAAAAAGTTTGATATGATAACCTGACAAAAATTTAAAAATCAAATTTAGAAAATACATGATAGAACACATACTAAACATATTTAAAATTTATTTTTATCTTGAATTATCAGGTATAATCACCAAAATTTTAACCAAAAAATTTTGACCAATTCCATAAACACTTCAACCACTATGAATTTTATGTAATAAACAGTTTTTCTATTGGATTCCATATTTTTAATGTTCCTTAGGGTGTCTGTCTGTCCATCTGTCTGTCATACCCGATTTTCTCCGAAACTATTTGACATAGAAAATTGATATTTGGCACTACTATAGGAATTAATGACTTCATCAGAGCCATGTAGTTTTGAAACTTAAATTTTGACTTAAGGGGTCAGTTTTGGGGGTGAAATCAGAAGTGAAAAAAAAAACACGAGTTCGTCAGAGCCATGTAGTTTTGAAACTTGAATTTTAACTTAAGGGGTCAGTTTTGGGGGTGAAATCAGAACTAAAAAAATAATTTTATCAGGTGAAAAAATTCTGAAATATTCTCCAAAGGGTGTAGGTTGAACGAAAATTATCACACATTACCTTTGATAATTTATCTGGTATATATAAAAAAAAAAAAAAAATCAAGGTCATCAGTTTCCAGTAAAAATCAGAAAAAAAAACTGTTGAAAACTTATTTGGGGTGTGTTTTGTGAAGTCACTGATCATTTTATACCTCCATAACAAAATTTTTATTTTAAAAGCAATCAACATACAGAATACTAATTACACAAGTCCGACTTGCACTTGACCAGTTTTTAGTTTTATACTTACATCTTTAAGGTAACAAAAATTATTTAAACAAGCTTGTTTGGCTCGAGGAGTTACTTTCTGAATTTCCTTTGGAATTTGAAAGACTTGTTCAGTTTTTATTATTATGGCATAATCAGTTAACCAACAAAAATAGATATTCTTGTGCGTTTCTTCCTCCAAAAGGATTTCTATAATTTTAGCTCTAACCAAATCACAATCGTGATAAACAGCAACAATCTACAATTAACAAATATTTCTAATGGTTGTCATAACTACAATATGAATAACTAATTGTTTTCAATTAATATTCTGAAATTGACCTATAGAGGACAATCATGACCTAGCTAGTGATTACTAAATTGATATATAACGGACACAAAAATTGTATTGATATTTGTTAAACATACAATTTTTGGTTCCATTTAAAAAATCCAAATTTTGATCTTGGCAAGTAATGCATACAAAATGGAATTCATCATATAGACAACTAATGGTGTCATCAAATTGATTAGAATATAACCTATTTACCACATACACAGTAAAAAATTTACATGAACTTAAATAGAAAAATCACGGGAAATTTTTTTAAATATTCCCTAAAATTTATTGTTATGGGGAAAAATTAACAAAGCCTGGATATTTGCGGTAACACTATATAAGTCAACGTATTAGTATGAAAGTTTACTATGTTGTTTTTTAATACCGGTGAGAAGCCTATAATCTTGCTAGTGTTGTTGGGACTTAAAAAACGGTGATGTCTCAAAGTATTCACACACTTACACCTTAAAAAGGTAAGTTTTTTTTATTTAGAACTAATTATTACTTGATTTAAATTATTGATACCTTAGGTATTTGTCGGCCATAGAAATAGTGGGACTGTACTTTAATAAAAATATTTATCAGACTACTTTATCATTTTTAATTTAGAATGTTCAGTTTGAACATTTGAAACAAGATATAATTAAGGGCTTTATATTTTTGAAATAGGTAAGCTTTAAATCAGTTTGCGTGACATTTAAATTTGTGTAGAACTTTTTTAATAAAAAGCTTCAACATCACTTCTGGTTAATTTCATATACTTAATAGGTCGCTGACGGAGGGCGAGCTTCCTGATTTATGGAAGAAGAGTTTTATTGTACCGATCTTCAAATCAAGTGAAAGAGAGGATGTTCAGAATTATAGGGGCGTTTCAAAGCAGTCTGCAATTCCTAAGTTGCTTGATGGTTTGGCCTATGATCAACTAAGCTGGATTTGTAAAGGTATAGTGGTAGAACAGCATGGCTTCATGGGAGGTAAGTCGCCTGTCACCAACTTGATCACCTATGGGAATGCTCTGGTGGATGCATTGGAGAGGGGATGCCAAGTGGACTCGATCTACACCGACTTCTCCAAGGCATTTGACAGGGTTAGCCATCAAGAACTGTTAGCAAAACTTGGAGCGATGGGGTGTCATAAGTGCTCTGTAAAGTGGTTCTAGAGTATGTTGGTGGGACTCTCACAGAGAGTGAAGATGGAAGGTTTTATATCCAATAGTACTGAGGTGATGTCAGGAGTTCCTCAAGGTGGACACTGTCCCCACTACTATTTAACATCTTTATTAATGACATTTGTCAGGCTGTTCCTGACTGTAGCTTTCTTTTGTTTGCAGATGACTTGAAATTGTACCGTGAAATTGTGACTGAGATGCTGCAGGAGAGCTTGAATCTGTATGTGCATTGGTGCAATGATAACGGATTGTCTTTAAACCCTGGGAAGTGTAGTACGATTAGTTTTTGTAGGAAAAAGAATAAAATAGCCTTTCAGTACAAGGTTGGTGATAAGGAATTGTTACCAGTTAGTTCTTTGAAGGATTTGGGAGTCATAATGGATGCTCAGTTGTCATTTAGGGAACACTATTCTTGTATGACAAGAAAGGCACTCCAAATGTTGGAACTTCTTTTTAGAATCGGAAGAGATCTATCTATCGACTCAATGAAGAAGTTATACTGTTCTCTGGTAAGATCTCACCTTGAATATGCATCAATGGTATGGTCATCTTACTACAATGTTCATAGTGCAGGGATTGAACGTGTCCAGAATAAATTTATTAGATATTGCTCTTATAGATTGGGGTTGGTTGGACAGAGGAGCCCTTGCTAGTATGCTTGGTCTACGAACATTAGAGGACAGGAGAAGGCTGTCAGATCTTTCCACAATATTTAAATTGCTGAATGGTGTTATTGATTGTCCACCCCTCTTAGGGCAGATACAGTTGAAGGTTCCAGAACGTTGCTTAAGAAGAAATGAGATATTTATCATCAGTCATCACGGTACTAACTATGGAGCCCACTCTCCATTGACAAGATCCTTGCTCTTCCTAAATAATAATCCTTCCATCAATCCATTCGGAGACTCGCTGTCTGGCTTTAAAGGGCAAGTCATTAAAGTGGTGTGTGACCACTGATATGTTTTCTGTTTATTGAATTGGGTGTTTTGAATTGTGATGTTATACCATTTTTTTTTTTCATTACTGTACTGTTGTTATTACTTTATATACTGAATATTATAACTTTTGAAATGGGGTTACCCATTTATTGATAATAAATAAATAAATAAAATGTATATGTACATCTAAATGTATATATATACATATATATATATATATATATATATATATATATATATATATATATATATATATATATAGATAGATAGATAGATAGATAGATATACGCATATAACTTTCATTACATATTTTTAAGTAGAATATGTGGCAAATGTATATGCAAAATTGGTGGATATAAATAGATCCAGGATTTTCCATATAATTGTTTTTTGCATTTTTACTTTTAGGCTAGAAGCATGTAGTTTATGATAATGTAATTTATATAAAGAAAAATTATCATAATTGTTTAAGAAAATATGAAAATTATATTCTTACAGACCAGTAAAATAAAAATACTATAGGTTTTACATAACATAATTACATTAAAACATTAAAAACCATAATAAATTTATAAAATTTAAAAAGCTTGAAGCATTAAACTTTGAACCTCGTTGAAAAATTAAAAAGAGTAATACAATATAAAACATATATAATAAATTAAAAAATCATTAAGCTAAGCAATTGTAAAATTATTCATAATTTTTTAAACAGAAAATTACAAGACACTGTATAGTGTTGGTAATTTGAACAAAATAAAGTGTTAAACTACACATCCTTGGACTTGAGAGCTCTTTCTTTAACAAAAAGGACTTAATATCCTCACATGTAAGTAAAATTCTGTTTTGGTTTGGAAAAAAATGGTGCACGCAGAGTGCTTCAAAAATTAAGTGTCAATATACTAGTTAATATTAACTAAAGAACTTACTTCATTAACTTTAAAAGAATCCTTTTGTTGCTCTACATGTGTTTTTTTAATTCGAGTTGAAATATCACGGAAAAAATTTGATCGATGTATATTATCTGTTTCTGTTATAAAGAAAAAATTAGGATTCATAAACGTTAAAATGTTTATTTGCATAAACTCCATATTCTCCTAATTTGTGGCCCCAAAGCCGCACTACACTCAGATTCTATTAAAAATCTTGCAGTAGGACAAAAAACACTAATTCTAACAAGTTTAAAATCACAGTTTACTTCGTTTGGACAAACTCTGAGATAAAATAGGTTAGTTATTTATGGTTTGAAGTAGAGATGTCAATGTTGTAACTACCGCATACAAAGTACCCGTTACTCGTCCGGATCCGAAGTACCGGGTAATCAACAATAAATGTACCCAGTACCAGATAGCTACAAATTGATGGTTGGTAACTGAGTCTACGACCAGCCAAACTAAAACTACCAATGCCATACCGGTAGTGGTGGATATCTACTCGTCTCCATGAAATATATCTCGCCTTCATCGGTGGTGTTCGGTTTCGGTACATTCGGTATCAATAGTAATGATTAACAAGAATGGGTGCGCGATACAATTACAACTTATACATACATATATAAACCTGAAACTAAACTGGATGGCAAATACAAACTAAGCACGCACAATTAGGAATGCAAACAAATTTGCACGTCATGCATGCAATATTTTATTAAATAGGTATATGAAATATAAGTACACATTTTGTCGTTTATGAATATGGAATTGATTGGACACAATAATAAACACATAAAGAATAGTGTAGGTAGGTATATTGGCAACTACGCGACAAGATCGGTACTTTGTATTGTGTACAACGTAACGGGTACTTTTTTAAGAAATACCGGGTACCCTAAATACTCGAAAGAACCGATACTTGACCACTAATTTAAAGTTTGCAAACAAAACTTATCTATAAGGTTCTCTTGGCAAATTTTTGTCAGTAACGGGTATAATCTGATAGTTACTTCATTTTAACTTTTGTTTTATAATTGTTGTGAATAAAGGATGAACTAAAAAGCTGACATATTTTTGATACGGAAGTTAACTTTCAGTGTTTCAAGTAGTTTTTCATTATTCTAATTTTAAACATGTAAAAAATAAAATGTTGTACTGCATAATTAACCTTCAATAACCATTGACAAGGGATTTGGGCCAGTAGTTATTACGGATTAGAATCAGTAGCTATTATATTCAATAACCTCTCTTTTAAATCGAAAATTGTTACCTGTGATAAAAAATATCCATAGACATAGGAATACATTCCTATGTCTATGAAAATATCCCTAATAATACATTTGATCTACTGTCATATATCCAACTATCGTGGGACTCTAACCTCATATTTTTGTTAATTGTATTTATTAACGAAATAAATGTTGTTTAACTAAGTATATCACTATTTTTTTTTCAGCGAGATAAAATGTTTATATTAGCAGAAATGAAAAATGTTACAAGAATTCGCCCCGAATTTTTTAATATGAAACTTAACGACGCCGTTGCTGGCGAATTAAATAAAAAACTCGCCAACAAGGTATGCTGCATGATAATGCTAATATACTTATTGTAATCTACCACCATAAAAATTTTAGGTGGTTTTAAATGTAGGCCTCTGTATAGCCTTATTTGATATTACCAGTCTTAACGAATCTTTTATAATACCAGGAGATGGAGCTTCACATACCATTGTTAGTTTTCGTTATATTGTTTTTCGTCCTTTCATGGAGGAAATTTTGGTTGGTAAAATCAGAAGTTGCAGCCAGGAAGGAGTGCATGGTAAGTATAATAAGTAAGCAGATGTATGAAGAGAGTCACAGATCTTGGATAAATAATTTTACTTTTCTTAGTTACGTTAGGCTTTTTTGATGACATTCTCATTCCCCCAAGTGCTCTTCAACATCCATCAAAATTCAATGAAACAGAACAGGCATGGGTTTGGGAATATGATACAGGTGATGGCGGTAAGCATGATTTATATATGGATGCTGGTGAATCAATAAGATTTCGAGTTACAGCAGAAACATTTACAGAGACTTGTCCGGCTGGTCCTAGTGGCATGCAAGAAGCTCAAGAACCACCAGAAAATAAAGTTCCCTATAGTTTAACTGTAAGTAAATCTTTGTTTTTAGTGTTCCATACGGAACACTTATAAGATCACTTCGGTGTCTGTCTGTCTGTCACACACCCGATTTTCTCCGAAACTATTTGACATAGAAAGGTGAAATTTGGTAATAATATAGGAATTGATGGCCTCATCAGAGCCATGTAGTTTTGAGAATTTAATTTTGACTTAAGGGGTTAGTTTTGGGGGTGAAGTCGGAAGTGAAAAAAAATTTTTTTTACTAGGTCATCGAGTGTGGTGTCAGATGAAAGCTTGTGAAAACACGAGTAAAAAAAATATATATGTAATATTATACTTGCGCGCACTTTTCTTTGTATTATTTTTAAAAATTCGCGAAAAATCGCTGTCCCGGGCCTTATCTCGAAAAGTACTTATCAAAAAATTTCGAAAAAATTCTAGAATATTCTCCACGGGGTGTAGATTGAACGAAAATTATCACGAGTGCATTACCTTTAATAATTTATATGGTACATAAAAAAAACAAAAATTTTAAGGTCATCAGATTTCAGTAAAGATTGGAAACAAACTTTGTTGAAAACTCATTTAGGGTGTGTTATGTGAAGTCACTGATCATTTTATACCACCGTGAAATCGGAAGTGAAAAAAATTTTTTTTTACTAGATCATCGAGTGTGGTGTCAAATGAAAGCTTGTGAAAACACGGGTAAAAAATATTTATATAATGTAATACTTGCGCAAACTTTTCTTCGTATTACTTTTAAAAAATCGCTGTCCCCTACCTTATCTCGAAAAGTACGGATCAAAAAATTTTGAAAAAATTCTGGAATATTCTCCACGGGGTATAGATTGAACGAAAATTATCACGAGTGCATACCTTTAATAATTTATTTGGTATTTAAAAAAAAAAAAAAAACAAAATTTCAAGGTCACCAGTTTTCAGTAAAGATTGGAAAAAAACTTTGTTGAAAACTCATTTGGGGTGTGTGTTTTGTGAAGTCACTGATCATTTTATACCACCCTAACAAAAATTTTTATTTAAAAACAATCTACGTATGGAACACTAATTGTGCAAGTTCAACTTGCACTTGACCGGTTTTTTTATAATATTGAATCATATTCAGTTTTTCAGTTGGTACTTTATTTTTCAGGGTAGTATAAATGAACCTGGACTTGGACTTTTATCTTGGTGGGACCAATAAACAGTAGTTTTCTTTTTTAATTGACTCTGTGATATTAATGTATAAAAATTAATTAAAAGTTAATAGATTGTAATAGCTCCAGTTGTTTGTTTTATCAAAAAATAAAACCAAGGAATTCTATAAAATATCTATTTTATTGGCATAATAACACTTTTATTTACAATTAATTGCTTAAAACAGTATTTCTTAAATTAACATTTAAAAGAAGGTACAATTTTAAAAATGGGAGTTGCAATAAAATTACCAGATCGTAGATTAAAAACAGGTTTTTATTTTAAATATTATCTAGAATAGGTACAGTGAGTTACTTCAGTTATAAAAAACATATTTGTTTAAAACAGTAAATTTTTAACTAATTATTGAATATACATATATATATATATATATATATATATATATATATATATATATATATATATATATATATATATATATATATATATATATTTATTTATATTTATATATATTAGAGTGGGTCGAAATTTTTGTTTTTTAAAAGTTACCCCTTGAAAATTTTTCATTTTTTGTAAATAACAGCTGGTCCAAATTTTATTGAGTTTAAGCGACCTCCATAGCTTAACCCCCTAACCTCAAATAAATTTAAATATCGAAGAAAAACTTAAGAAAATATAAAATTCTACTTAATTGTCATATAAATATTATAAAAACTCTTACAAACCCAGACTTGAAACTAAAAACTCCCAAAACTTAACCTAAAAAGATTGAAAATGAAGAACATACGTTACAGACATTAATTAATTTTTTTTTCGCATTAATTCTTTATTTTCAATCTTTTTGAATTCAGTTTTATGAGTTTTTAGTTTCAAGTCTAGGTCTGTAAGATTTTTTTTTATAATATATCATAATTAAGTAGAATTTTATATTTTCGTAAATTTGTCTTCAATATTTAAAGAATAACTCTATTTGAGCTTAGGGTTCGAGCCATAGGTTTCACTCAAATTCAATAAAATTTGGACCAATTGTTATTCACAAAAAATAAAAATTTTGCAGGGGATAAATCTAAAAAAAAAATTTCGAACCACTCATATATATATATATATATTATATATATATATATATATATATATATATATATATATATATATATATATATATATATCTACTCGTAGGTACTTGAGTACATTTGTTGATAAGTGATGACTTAATTGTCACAGATATTTCACTATCTCATTTGATGTTATTAATGCTCACTGGTCAGTAATGATAAACTGAGTTTTTCAGCTGTGCGAGCTATGCATTGTAGATTTTAGCAGTGATTAACTGTCATTAGCCCTGCCACTTCAAACTAACAGTGTCTCGGCGTTGTTCAGTAAGCTGTTGATGGCTGCTGCATTGGTGTCATGTTTATTCTGCATTTCCATGCAGCTAGGATATTCTTTTGTTAGTTTGTCTTATGTAAACCTCTATATTTACATACATGTAATGTTAGCAAATGATGGAGCTTATATGGAATATACTAACAGAAAGATATCAGCAGGATTCAAAGAACACAGAGTTAGTATCTGCAAACAAACAAACTACATCAACTCTTTTTCAACAACTGCAAAGCGTCAACATTCAGTTCAACACTAAAAAACACCAGAAAACATCAAAATTGAGAAAACAGATACCCTAAACAAAAGAGATAATGTCCTTAATCCCTCAGTCGCATAAAAATGCATAATAAAACAAAACACCAATGCATCAGTAAATCTACTGAATAACACCAAGATGATACGTGTTCTGCCCAATGTGGCGGAGCCAGCGCCACCCTATCACTACTACAACTTACAATCACGAGAACTCATAAATAGCTAACACAGTAAGCACTGATTACATCAAAGGAGCCTTTGGCGATATAACTGTTAATACTAAGTCAAAACAACACTGATCAGCAAATGTACCGCCAGACCTACAAAAAAAACACATCATATATATATATATATATATATATATATATATATATATATATATATATATATATATGTATATATGTATATATGTATATATATATATATATATATATATATATATATATATATATATATATATTATATATATATATATATATAAATATATATATATTATATATATATATATATTATATATATAATATATATATATATATAAATATAATAATATATATTATATATATATATATATATATATATATATATATATATATAATATATATATATATATATATATATATATATATATATATATATATATATATATAAATATATATATATATATATATATATATATATATATATATATATATATATATATATATGTATACACTGGTGAGCAAAAAAATCGACTCAAACTATTTTGCTTCATTTAACACCGATCCTTGAATTTAATTTTAAAACAGTGGTATCATTAGAATGCTGATTTTTCTACTCTTTTTAATAATACCAAAAACATTTGGATTTCCAAAAAGTTTTACTGTTTAAAACAGTTTTACTCAATTTTTGCTCGTTCAGCAACGTACTTGTTGCGTGCTATTCATCCCTATAAAAACACAACTGCATTTTCTTACCATTCCTTCATCGGACCTTGAACCGTCAACATCTCTGCTATACCTGCTCATTAATTACGTCATCGGAAAATGGATACCACCTCGGAAGAAACGGCACAAGTCGTTGTCCTATTGCAAGAAGGGCATAGCCCATGTGTAGTCGCTGCCCAACTGCACCTGAGCCAGTCAGATGTCTCCAGAGTCTATAGTCGTTACCAAGAGACTGACGCTTTTACACAGAGACCAGGATCAGGAAGAAGAAGGTGTACTTCGGAGCCAGACGACGCTTTATTATCAACACAACTCTAAGAAATTGTCACTTGACCGGCGTTGAGGTCCAACAGGAGCTCGTGGTCAGGCCGTCAGAAGAAGACTTAAAGAAGCTAACCTAACTCCGAAGAGAGCAGCTAACAGACCCAAATTGACAGCAGCCCATCGACAAGCGCGTCTCAGATTTGCCCGAGAACATGTCTACTGAACCTTAGAGCAATGGCGCTCCGTTTTATTCTCCGACGAATCCCGAATGTGCCTACATGGCAATGATGGGAGAAGACTAGTTTATAGGAGGCCTAGGGAGCGGTATGCGCAGTGCTGCATTACTGGAACGGTCGTCTACGGAGGAGGTTCTGTCATGGTATAGGGAGACATCTCACTGGATGCAAAAACCGACTTAGTTTTCGTGACTGATAAGGCTCGTAGCGGTAGATTAACTGCTCACCGGTATATCGAGGAGATCCTGCAGGAATACTTCGTTCCTTATGCTAAGTTTGTTTGCGATAGCTTCGTGCTAATGCAAGGTCACATGCTGCTGCATCGGGGCGGTAATACCTGGCGGAAGTGGGAATACCCTTATTAGACCTCGATCCAATCGAACACATGTGGGATGAGCTCAAAAGAAGGATTCGAGCCAGAAATCCAACCCCTGCATCGCTAAGGGACTTAAGGGTTGCGATGGCGGAAGAGTGGGGAAGAGTCCCACAGACAGTGGTGAAAAAGCTCACCCGCTCCATGAAAAACCGGCTGGAAGCAGTAATAAAGGGGGTAATTCTCTTTCCCTTATTTTCAATCCTTGTTCTCCTTTTTTCCCCTTTCAATCATTTTAATCAGTAAAAAGCATGAGGTTTGCTATGGAATTTGGTATCATTAGAAAGAGAATAGAATGAGCTTTCAAATGATACTAAAATCCATAATAATATGTGAACACTAAATTCTAGGATCCGTGTTAAGTGAAGCCAAATAGTTTGAGTCGATTTTTTTGGCCACCAATGTATATAGTGTATATATATATATATATATATATATATATATATATATATATATATATATATATATATATATATATATATATATATATATATATATATATATATATATATATATATATATATATATATATATATATATATATATATATATATATATATATATATATATATATTATATATATATATATATATATATAATATATATATATATATATATATATATATATATAAATATATATATATATATATATATATATATATATATATATATATATATATATATATATATATATGTATACACTGGTGAGCAAAAAAATCGACTCAAACTATTTTGCTTCATTTAACATCGATCCTTGAATTTAATTTTAAAAACAGTGGTATCATTAGAATGCTGATTTTCTACTCTTTTCAATAATACCAAAAACATTTGGATTTCCAAAAAGTTTTACTGTTTAAAACAGTTTTACTCAATTTTTGCTCGTTCAGCAACGTACTTGTTGCGTGCTATTCATCCCTATAAAAACACAACTGCATTTTCTTACCATTCCTTCATCGGACCTTGAACCGTCGACATCTCTGCTATACCTGCTCATTAATTACGTCATCGGAAAATGGATACCACCTCGGAAGAAACGGCACAAGTCGTTGTCCTATTGCAAGAAGGGCATAGCCCATGTGTAGTCGCTGCCCAACTGCACCTGAGCCAGTCAGATGTCTCCAGAGTCTATAGTCGTTACCAAGAGACTGACGCTTTTACACAGAGACCAGGATCAGGAAGAAGAAGGTGTACTTCGGAGCCAGACGACGCTTTATTATCAACACAACTCTAAGAAATTGTCACTTGACCGGCGTTGAGGTCCAACAGGAGCTCGTGGTCAGGCCGTCAGAAGAAGACTTAAAGAAGCTAACCTAACTCCGAAGAGAGCAGCTAACAGACCCAAATTGACAGCAGCCCATCGACAAGCGCGTCTCAGATTTGCCCGAGAACATGTCTACTGAACCTTAGAGCAATGGCGCTCCGTTTTATTCTCCGACGAATCCCGAATGTGCCTACATGGCAATGATGGGAGAAGACTAGTTTATAGGAGGCCTAGGGAGCGGTATGCGCAGTGCTGCATTACTGGAACGGTCGTCTACGGAGGAGGTTCTGTCATGGTATAGGGAGACATCTCACTGGATGCAAAAACCGACTTAGTTTTCGTGACTGATAAGGCTCGTAGCGGTAGATTAACTGCTCACCGGTATATCGAGGAGATCCTGCAGGAATACTTCGTTCCTTATGCTAAGTTTGTTTGCGATAGCTTCGTGCTAATGCAAGGTCACATGCTGCTGCATCGGGGCGGTAATACCTGGCGGAAGTGGGAATACCCTTATTAGACCTCGATCCAATCGAACACATGTGGGATGAGCTCAAAAGAAGGATTCGAGCCAGAAATCCAACCCCTGCATCGCTAAGGGACTTAAGGGTTGCGATGGCGGAAGAGTGGGGAAGAGTCCCACAGACAGTGGTGAAAAAGCTCACCCGCTCCATGAAAAACCGGCTGGAAGCAGTAATAAAGGGGGTAATTCTCTTTCCCTTATTTTCAATCCTTGTTCTCCTTTTTTTTTCCCCTTTCAATCATTTTAATCAGTAAAAAGCATGAGGTTTGCTATGGAATTTGGTATCATTAGAAAGAGAATAGAATGAGCTTTCAAATGATACTAAAATCCATAATAATATGTGAACACTAAATTCTAGGATCCGTGTTAAGTGAAGCCAAATAGTTTGAGTCGATTTTTTTGGCCACCAATGTATATAGACTGATTTTACAGTATCGAACAGCAGCAGCAGCGGTAACACTTAAAAATGCCAAATGAGATTTTGGCGAAACGTCGTACAAATTCGTTGTTAGACGAACGGATTGAAACTCGTAATTTTAATGTATTATATATATATATATATATATATATATATATATATATATATATATATATATATATATATTGATTTAATCAAGCATGTTTTTATTTAAATTTAATGTAATTTTATAAAGTTAGTTCGGTTATCGGTTTGTATCACAAAAATAATAGAATTTTCGTGATTAGTAAAATAAATATAGGCGAGGAATAGGTAAATTAGAATTAGTGACAAATATAAAGATATTTCTAAAGTATTAAATACAAAAAGATTTGAAGTACGTTTATTGCACAATCAATCTAAATTTAATGACTAATAAATGCCTTACCTCAGATTAGCTAAATTTTTGTAACATAATTATAGTTTTATATAAAAAAAATCAATGCAGTTTTATTAGTTACATTTAATATACTATTTTTGTTATTGTAATTGTGGAAACTATGAGAGACAAAAACGGTTAAAGTGGTAAATAGACAATTAGATGTTTAATAAGACTAAATTTAAAAAAATTTGAGGATATTCATAAAAATAAATTTGAACATATTGCACTTTACAGGCCTTTTTTCAAAATTTAATTAGGAACCTGCTCCTATGACTGAGTAAGTAAGAAAGACATCCGGTTCCATTTTCTTGGAGCCTATTAAAAGTGAAGAAATTCTGAGCGAAAAAGAGCGTTAATAGGCATTGATAACATCGTGGTAAAGGTTTTAAAGCTGTAGTAAGTGAACAATGTCCTAATAACAAAATACTAATTTTGTCCTCAATAAAAACGCCGGTGGAATGTAAAATATTTGAACAGTGAAAATACCTTTTTCTTTAAATTTTTCTCCATTTAACCATTTTTCTATTTCTTATTGTCTCAACCCTTATCTTCTAAGCATACTTTCATATATTTTTAGCTAATCTAAAACAAGGAACAAGATCTACAGTGTTCACAAAAAAATGTATCAAATGGAAAAATGATCTGATTTCGAAAGAAGCGATTTCCACAATTATAAATAAGTGTCTTTGAACAACCTCCTTATATTTCTATTGATAGTGGCTAATTTTTGATTACACTGGCCTACAAAAAAAAAAATTTTTCTTTCACAAGGGCTAAATTAACGGAATATATTTATCTTTTCCATGTTGAGTTTAAATATGTTCTCAGATTTTATTGATCAGGCAGGGTTTATTTTGTGGCACGTGTTTAAAGTTTTAAAATAATTAGTATATTAATGATCTGATTTGGGGTCCTATAAAAATTCCTTCCTTCAATTTTGCATCACTTATTTTAGGAAATTTAGATTTCAAATACTTAAATGCAGCAGAACCTCTATCCATTTTTTTTACAAAATTTTTTATAAGCTCCAGTTTTATGTGCAGGGGAGGTAAAATACACCTTTTCGGAAAGGAATAGAGATTCACGTATAGGCCATTGTTTCCTTATGTAGTGAGACTCCTTATCCCTGCTATCCCATATACACAAGAAACAGCGGAATTTCGTGTATCCAAGTTGCAAACCTAACAATAAAGCTATAACCTTCAAATCACCACAGATATTCCAGTTATATTTAGTATACTGAATTTTTCTAACAGCAATTTCATATTTTCATATGTCTCCTTCATATTGCTGGCATGCGCGACAGGTATTGATAGTAATTCATTCCCATTATGGAGGAGTATAGCCTTCAAACTGACTTTCGATGAGTCTATAAACAATCGCCACTCATCTGGCTGGTGTTGATGTCCAAGAGCACTGCACAAACATATTTACAAAAAACTACATGGCCTTCTTTAGAGAAGTAGTCATTGAAATCACTATGGCGTCTGCGATAAACACATATTCTTGTATCTTTTTGGAGTAGATTCCAACCTTTGAGCCTAGAACTTAAAAATTCAGCTGACTGTTTAGCAAATTTAAATCCCGTATAAGATTATTAAGATCTTCTTGAGAAAAAAAGTGAGATTCTGATGACCTACTTGTTTTAAATGTAAGTCACTTCTCTTGCTTTTTCCGTGTTCAGAATGAACTGGGTCGGAGTTATCACTTAAGGTCATGAAACCTGGAAACTTTGGTACAGGATATGCTTCACTATGTAGCACAGGTCTAATTGCAGATGCCAAATTGGGGTACTTAACTGTATATTTTCCTTTAGACGTAATTCCTTTGATGTTAGTTAAGCAGAAATAACAATCAGTTAAATGATTCTGTTTCCTCCAAATCAAAGGGACTGAAAACGGCATATGATGAGTACCATTTTTCCAACCAGTGAGAAGCCTAACACATGATACACAGCAAAAATTTGGGGCGAGTCTTTATTAAAATCACCAGCTTTACACCCAAAATAAAGCTCATAACATTTTTTTCACAAGCGTTGTAAAATTTCGCCTCAGACTTGAAGGTCAATTCACCACACACATAGCAGAAATTGTTTGGTTGATTTACACACTTTCTTGGCATTTTGAAACCTTTATAAAAAAAAAACTTACAAATAAAAACAATGAACAGCACAAAAATAAGTAGGCACACGTGTTACCAGACTCGCTACAATTACAATACTTGGCTACTGGCCCTGTGCTTGCTAAAAAGTGCAATATTTGTACAAGATAGAACAGGTTTCAACGTCATTAAGCCTGGACAGAGTTAAAACATGTTTCAACATGAATATGTCTGCCTGGTGCCAAATTATTCTGAATACAAATTCCCACTTCTATATTTACAAGAATTATTACAATGAAATACTAATATAGAGAAGTATATTACACAAAAATGACTGTCACAAGAAAACTATGCCTGATAGAAGGAATCTGATAACATATTTAAATTCAGCGTAAAAACTGAACTAGGGTCTCTATTCAGTTTCCTTGTGAAAAAAAATCATGTTGACCAGTGTTATTTAACTAAGAAAGTGATAATTTTTCGAGTAATTATCATATTTTCCATATGATACCCATTTTTTAGTAAACTCTATACATGAAGTAACAGTTAATGGACAAAATTGCACATTTATGAGCATTGCAATGTCATTTCAACAAGTCTTCTTTTATAGAGCATTTAGGTTTGGACTGAAATCGAAAGCTTTGAGTTTAAGTTTTTTCTATGTCATATAGTAATTATTATTTTAACTTTCAAATACAAGGATAGACTTTGTAAAAATCAACTGCTCTTTGATGATAAAAAAAATGTATTTTTAGCACTATTTTCAATAACTCATCGTTCCAAAATAGCTGAATCAGTTTTGATCACATATACGAGGGTGTATTGATAAGTCTGCTAAATATCTACGAAATGACGGGAATTTTGTTAAGCGGCATGTTTGTTGGTAAGTATGATTCTTGTAACGATCGTGTTCAAAGTTTCAAAGCGATCCGTGTTACACGTTTCGCAGAAATGGATAAATCAGAGTATCGTGCAGTAATAAATCATTTTTATTGAAAAAAGTGGACTGCGGTCCCCATAGAAACTAAACTAAAGGAAGTCGTTGAGGACTCTGCACCAGCACTCAAGACGATTTATTTCTGAAGAAATGAATTTAATCGTGGCCGTACGAGCACTGCGGACGCTGCACGTCCAGGAAACTCAATTGAGTTTTCTTGTGAAGAATTGGTCGATAAAATTCATGGTATCATGGCGGAAGATCGTCGCATTAAGCTTCGTGAGATTACTGAGATGATAGGCATCTCATATGAATGGGTACTTCACGCAGGGAAGTTCTAAAAATGAAAAAGCAGAGTGAGCGATAGGTGCTGCATTTATTAACTCCAAACCCAGAACGCACGAGGAAGGAAGTTTCGTTTTATAACTATAAATGAAACCTGAATCCACCATTATACACCAAAACAGTGGATTGGCGAAGGTAAAAGTGCACCGAAAAAATAATTTTATCGGCGGGAAAAGTGATGGCAACTGAACCTGGACTCACAGGGTATCATCATGATTGACCATTGGGAAAAGAATAAAACAATGACTGTCGCTTATTGCGCAACGTTATTGGACCGTATAGATAGTGCAACAGTACTTCTTCACCCTGACAATGTGCCTGCTCTCACATCGACTGTTATAATCAAAAAGTACTTCGAAATAGCTCCTCACCCTATTCTCCAGATTTGACCCCAAGTGCCTTTTTTTTGTTTCCTGACTTCACAAATTGGTGTAAGAGCAGAAATTTTCGTCGAATAAAGAGGTTGTCTGTACTGTAAACGAGTACGATACAGAGTTCGAAACAATTTTTTTTTCAGAGGGAATAAAAAAATTAGAATCTCGCTGGACCAAATGTATTGAGGTCATTGGAGAATATTTTGAGGAAAAAAAAATTGTTTTTGCAAAAAATGTTATTTACTTGGTTTTTTACAAGAGTTTTCCATTCACCCTTGTTTGTATCCAATATACCTATAGTATTGCTACTGTCATATTGCAGTTTTGACCACGACACACAACTTTGCGTAGCGATACTGAGTTTGCGTATTTCGCACGATTTTCTTTGGACAAGGTCTGATTCCAATTTTTTTTAAGAACACAGTGCAATATGAAATGTAATAAGAGGTTGGTCTGTGCTTTGAAGGGCGATTGTAGTTATAAACTACGCATGGGGTTTGTTTTGACCAATAAAATGTTACCTTTGGCATTTTAAGAGTGATTAAGTACATTTCAAAGTAACAGGTTAGAAAGTTCAAGCTCAACGTTAATGCCGCATTCACCATTTTATTCTCTTAACCATTTTGTTGTTATGAACAGCTTTCCAAATCCAGGCGTAAAAATTGATTTGTTTTAAGTAAAAACTAGTTTCCATTCCAGACGAATATTTTGAGAGTAATTTTTAACTTTTATATTAGTAATAATAAATTATCCTTGGCTGTCTTAACTTGCTTAGACAGATTAAATAGGTCAACGATCGCAGATCAAATAGATATGAGGTGTAACAGTCGCTACCTGGCTATACCGCGTGGTAACCTGTGTTTGTTAGCGGCACAGGCTTTGCCACGTTGAATTTACCTTAGAATAATAATAATATGTGATTACATCCCTCACGCACTTGTTAACGAATAAATAAAAACTGAATGATGATTAATAAGCGTTGCTTAAGGAAGAATAAATGAGAGACCGATGATTAGTAAAGTAGTACAAGTCAGATAAAAAAAATTGTATTGGGATAATTTTATTCATTAATACAAGTTACTCGGGGCTTCATCCGCGCGAAAATAGTTTTTTGTTTGATATAGTCGTGAATTAATTCACTATTTTGTCAAAAACTTCTGTTTCACTTCTTTAACACCGATCTTAAATTTATAATTTCTGCTTATTCCAAGGTCGTAACAACCGTCGATTATCTATAATATATATAAAATGGAACGTCTCTCTGTCTGTATGTCTGTCTGTCCGTTAGTACGCTTATCACTGGAGAACCACTTATCCGATTTACGTACTTTTTTTTTAAAACATACATATGTTCTCTGGCCAGGTTATAGGCTATATTTTATTATGATAGGTAGCATAGGGAATGAGCAGTGACGGTAATAGTGAATGAAGTCGGAAAAAAGTTTGCCGCTAGCGCGTTCCTTTACAGTACACAGCCTAAACCATTAAATTTGGAACAATATTATGTAGCAGAGAATATCTATAACCTATAATCTATAATATATATAAAATGTAATGTCTCTCTGTCTGTCTGTCTGTCCATTAGTGCGTTTATCAGGCGAGAACTTATCCGATTTACGTGTCTTTTTTAAATTCATACATATATTCTTTGGCCAGGTTATGTAGTAATAATAATAATCTATATAATATATATAAAACGCAACGTCTCTCTGTCTGTCTGTCTGTCCGTTAGTGTGCTTATCATTCGAGAACCACTCATCCGATTTACGTGATTTTTTTTTTTTAATTCTTAATATATGTTAAAAAAAATCTATAATATATAAAACGTAACGTCTGTCTGTCTATCCATTACTGCGCTTAGCACTCAAGAACCACTTATCCGATTTACGTGTTTTTTTTTTTAATAAAATACAAAGGGAATAAACAGAGACAAAATGCTAATATATAGGAAAAAAGATGGAAGTATAGCAGTAAGCTTCGCAGAAAGACTGAATAGATGGGAGGAATACTTTAAAGAAACACTAAATGGAGATGAAAATGAGTTGAATGAGAAATAGGAAGCAAAATTAACTGAAGGGCAGGAGGAGACAAATAAACCCTGCAAAGAAGAAATAAGAGAAATACTCAGAACCCAAAAAAAATAAGGCCCGGGTGGAAATTGTAGAACTGATAAAAGCTGGAGGAGGAGATCTGGAAAATGAAATATGCCGGTTGGTGCAAGAAATATGGGAAACAGAAAAGATGCCAGTGAGCTGGAGAGAGTCGCTCATTTGTCCAATATACAAAAAAGGAGAAAAATACCATATGCGCTAATTATAGACCAATAACCTTACTGGATGTCGTGTACGAGATAGTAGTGTTGACTATCAAAAACAGACTAGCAGAGAAAGCCGAATCTATTCTGGGAGACTACCAGTGTGGATTCAGGAAAAATAGATCGGTTACAGACAAAATATTTTCGATTAAGCAAATCCAAGATAATAGCTTAGAACAAAATTTGGCATTACACTTGGTCTTTATGGATTTCAGAGAAACATATGACTCTGTAAATAGAGAAGGACTCTACAAGATAATGGAAGAACTAAAAATTACAAGTAAATTGATTTGCATGGTGAGAATGACCCTGAATGACACAGAAAATAGAGTGTTGGTTGAGGGCAAAGTATCAGACAAGTTTAAGGTGAAAAGCGTTTTAAGACAGGGGGAACCAGTGTCGACATGTCTATTTAATTTTGTACTAGAAAAGATAATCCGGGAGTCAGAAATAAAAACAAATGGGACGATATACCAACAAACCTGCCATTGCTTGGCCTATGCGGATGATCTAGCAGTGATTGCAAGAGCAAAAGAGAACCTCAAAAAAGCCATAAGTAGGATAGAAGAAACGGGAAGGATGAGAGGACTAAAGATAAATGAGAAAAAAACAAAATACATGGAAATTACAAAGAAGAAGGATAATAAAAACAACAAAAGTTTAGATATAATAAACAACTTAGGGAAAAGATATATGTTTGAAAAAGTAGACAAATTTAATTATCTGGGAGTAACAATAACAGAGAGTGGACAAGAAAGGACGGAGATACAAGAAAGAATAGCGAAAGGACAGAGATGTTTGGGGGCAATGAATCCAATATTGAAATCAAAGAATGTATCAAGAAAAGCAAAAGAAAGAATATATACGACAGTTGTCAGACCCACGGTGACATATAGATACGAAACGTAGAAACTGAATGCAAGAGAAAAGGAGACGTTGGAGGTGTGGGAAAGGAAAACTTTGAGAAGAATCTACGGAGGAAGGAAAGAAGGGGGACTGTGGAGGAGAACAAACTACGAATTAAAATGCCTATATACGAAACCCCTTATAAGCCAAATCATAATAAGACAGCGATTAGGATGGTTGGGACATGTGGCAAGGATGAAGGAAGAAATACAGGCAAAGCAAGCCCTAATAAGAGGAGTGGTTGGAAGAAGAGGCAAGGGTAGACCTCGATCTACATGAATTCAGGCAGTAAAGCAAGATCCGGAGTTGATGGGAATCCCGCACTGGGAAAAGCTAACAGGAGACAAAAAGAAGTGGAGACAAGTATGCAGCTAAGCCATGGGCCTTAAGGCCCCTTGAGCTATATAGTAATATAAACATAACGAATAAGCAGTGACGATAAAGATGAATCAAGTCCACGCGAGCGGAGCCGCGGGTACGGCTAGTTGTATATAATTTTCTTATTGAAATGTTTTATTTGGTTATATTTACTATACAATATATGCCACTTTATAAACAACTCAACAACCCTGAATAGTTGTATGTTTCATAGACCAAGAGGGCGCCCCGAAATTTTGACTGGTCGGCTAACCGTCTGCCTAGTTGTTCATTCTATCGGGCGAGTCCAATAAAAAACCTTTAATGTTCTTTTTGCGGCCCCCGTGCCCTGGAATGCCAAAAATGCCACATCCAAAAATGGATGGATGATCAAGTACCATAACATTTGTTGACACTAAAAATGTCGGGCGCCCTGAAGGGTAGACGCTGCCGAGACCGGACCCAGCTATAGGGCCCAAAAAACATCGATCGAAAAATAGTCCAGTCTCAGCGGCGTCTGCCCTTTGGGGCGCTCGACCTTTTTTAGTGTCAACAGATGTTATATAGTACTTGATTCAAGTGGTTAAACCACAGTCCATTTTTGGATGTAGCATTTTGGGCCGTATCTGGGCAGGTCAAAATTTCGGGTCGCCCTCTTAGTCTATTAGATTCTATGGCCACAGGACCACAAGTGGGTTTAATAACCAATCCACTAAATCAAATATAGGAAGAAACTAGATTCGTGTGTTACGCAAAATCAGCTGTACTACGCAACATCACATTATGAGAGTCAATTTTAATTGGAAGTTCTATTAGTGGTTGCAATATATTGGATAAATATATGTGGTCTAAATAAATTTCAAATATTAAAGATTGTCTTTTTTCTGGTTTTTTATAAATGAAATTCCTTTGTTTCGGGTTAGTTACTCTTTTTTTCTGAGCAGTTTATTTTAGCACTCTATATAGTGGAAACGACTGACATCTATATAGATTTCAATGATTTCAATTTCTAAGCCTGAGAAAAGTATAACCTTTAGCCCAAAATTCGAATAAGCTTTAAGACTTTACAATTTTTAAAGCCTTTATTTGCTTCTAATTTTGCTGTTATTGCAGCAAACAGGTATAATAAGTGTTGCATTTTTTCTAGCATTAATTATTATGATTGACATTCGTATGCTCTACCCTTCTAAAATCTATTTTTTATTAATAGAATTCAAAGCGTAGTAGAAAATGGACTAAACACTTTGCACTAAAATTAATATCTGATCTAAATACTTCCGCCACCTCACACGTTCAAATTCATTTGATCAACATTTTATGGGTTTTATAAACACCTGCAATACGAGAACAATTCAGCTGAAAAGAATTTAAAGTAATTGGAAATTTTTTTAACTTCTTATAACCGTTTCCAATTTTTTACAGTTTTTTGCATCATTTGATGTTACTAAATAACATTGGTTTGAAATAAATTTGCAGATCATTTGAACGTTTGAAGAATAGATTAAGGAAATAATAAAAAGTATCCACATTCAATACTTTCTTAACTTTTTTAACAGGTAAACAGAATACTTAATTTATTAACGAAAACTTTATTACTAATACAGATCCGCTAGCAACACCTACAGTTTTTAAGGAACTATCTAACCCTGTATCGTAGATGGGCGACTGAAGCGAACTATACGACTAAAGCGGCAAAGCCGAAACAACACTCAAGAAATTCTGTCTTGAGGTGACAGTCAGGAAATAGAATTTAGCCCTGCAAGACCTAGACAGCAGGATTTTGTTGCAGAATCCGAAATCGTTATGTAAGAACACTCGACTCTACTAGCACTCTCACTCAGATTATAGATAAAATTTTTCTGGATTCCGACGTTTCGCTTCTTCGGAGCTTGTTTTGTGAACTAATTTTTCCCGAATCTAGCACGAAACTGATTTAATTTCGCTTGCACACGTCCTTTTTATATTAGCGGACCGGGGTGGAGGGGGTATCATAGTTGATCTGTTCCCAGATTGGGGAGAGGTAAAAACAGGTTAAACGAGTAAGATTATTGTCGTGTTTAGATAGTTCAATGAACTACCGAATCTTTCTAGGATAGAAAAAGGAATTTGTTGCCTGCAAATGCTCAAATCGAAATGTTATGAAGGCGTACTGCCCTTTGATGTTCTTTATTCCTAGTACATATTTTTCTGCTCATTTCGCCGATTTAGGTTTTAGCACAGCTACATGGGATACGGTAGACTCCTGGACATGATGGAAGTGGCAAAGTTAAAACAATAGTCGCGTCGCTCACTACAGTCGCCGACATAGGTTACAGCCTATTTCGTAATTTACAAACGGAAATATAGGTTTTTTTGTTATGTTGTAGAGGGCTGAAAGTATTTTTTTATATATTTGGTAAAGGCGATGAGATATCCCTTAAAAAAAGTGATACAAGTGGGTAATTTAACCTTGTTAGTCCTCTTAAAGTATTTTAGTTTCTCTTAAAATAACACATTTTACATTAAAACGGATATGTCTCTCAAGCTAGTACATTTAGTACTAATATTCACTTTAAACATTAACAGCCAGATTCACTGAAGAAGTTTAAGTTTCAAAAACAATAGAGAGATTTTACAACGCTTATTCTGGCAAGCCACTGTCTTTATTTTTATTTGAAGCATGCCCCCACCGTTTTGAACTTGCGCATTAGTGAAGGGAAGAAATTAAATACATAGACATAGAGGATGGACTGAGTATTCCGTATCCCGCTGTGAAGTGAATATGGACGCAAAAGTGTGAGAGAGACAAAGCAAATGAGCGGCCAGTAGCTATCTCTTTTTGAAATGCCGCTAAGCTATGGCTCTCTTGAAAATAATATTTCTAAGTGTTCTATTTAAACTAAAATCGGGTATGGGGCTTTTCTCGCCTTGAATTCCGTCTCGGGGTACTACGCCTTGTTTATTACAGGCCTACGGAAAAGAGACAGGTATTGGCCATACAATCGTTTTGTCTCTTTCGAGAGAGTGGTCAATTTTATGAGGTTAATGCTCAGTCCATCCTCTATATTTATGATTAAATATAAGGACTCGGATGTTATCGTTATTTGAAGCATTCGCCCACCAATCGGAGCTTGCGCAGTATTGAAAGAAAATAAAAGTATCCTTTATTAAAGATAACGATTTCCCTTATTTAGGAACTTATAAGAGACGTTATTTGAAGTTCGTTATTCTTATCGCTATTATGGTAGAGCCAGTTTTTTCCTACTTAGGTATATAAACCACTAAGAAAATACAGTACAATTGAAATGATAATCTTTTATTGCAAGTAACACTGGGAACAGTTAATTAGTATTTAGATTATGTTGTGATTTTGCAGTCTTTGGTACAATGTCATAACAGTCTGTGTAGTGCTAATTTCAAACGAATTACCTTGGAAATATTGAAGGAGGTAATAGAAACCTGCTAGACACAAGTTTATAGAAGATGAATACTAACCTAACCTTGCAATTCTTTCGCGTTATTACTGCGCATGCTTCAGATAACGATAAGGATAAAGTAATGTGAAAAATAAGCGGTGCAAAATCTCTCTAATAGGTCCAAACCCTAAACCTTATTCACTAAACATAATTAGACTCCTTCGTGGATCAATACCAATCGGTAGTTGAATTTTTTTTTAACATGACGTCATTCACTAATTAGATCTATGATTTTTTCAAGTGTGATGTACAGTTACGTAATATTGATAATTTGCGTTAATCGGAAAGGAGAAAGATTAGGTCTATTTATTTACACATGTGCCAACCAAGATGGAGGAGATGCATCACTCATACTTTGGCAGTTCATACCTAAGGCATTTTATATAGTCATTGATGGTATCCTGCCAAATTAATATATCATTTCAACTTTTAGGGAGTGCAGTAAGGGCATGTAGAAAACGTTGACCTGAATTGCAACTCTATTTGACCTTTAGCGAGTCTTCACGATATGCAAAAAGTTACTTTATCCTGGGTCGCGAGAAAACGAAATGGCGGCAAGCTATTTTGTAGTACAAATAGCTTTGGATACCGTAGCGATATTGTCACTTATATTTAATAATTTTAATAGTTTATCATATACTATTATATCCAACATATTAAAAAACAAATTTAAAAACTATTTAGATGTTCAAGATAAATATAATATTATGCAATGCGTTAAGAGTTAATAACGTAAAAATCGATGAATTAAGGAATCTTTTAAATTTTGGAAGTATGACAACACTGTAAATTTTATGGTTACTAACCGATGCAATCAACTAGTTGTGACAGCGTTTTAATGTAAATATGCGGATGTTGATTTTTGTCAACCGATTAAATTCACGGCTTTACTCACATTGAAACAGTTGAATATTATGTAACGTAATTGTATATCACTATTGCATAAATAAATTAAAAATCTATTCCCGTTTGTACTTAAGGGCGACTCCATTTTACAACATTTTAAACCAAAGAGCGCAGACAAGATATTTATAGCCACCGGAATTTGAATTTAGTGTATTTACATATGCAGCCACGCGCCACTAAGTGGGGTCGGTGGGAGTTGGAGTTGCATTTAAAACCATTGCCTCTAAATGAGTGGCTTTAAACCACTGGACCAAATTTAAAACTAATATCTCTACTAATTATGTTTAAATCTTAAACTCACAAATGGTTTAAGAAAGATGGAAGTTCAGAGGTTTTAAATCTAAACCTGGTTTATGTAAGTGAATTTGGCTGTAAAGTTTTAAGGGCGGTATAATTAATACTTAAACGATTTAATATTTCACCAAACATGTTTGTTTCTATTACCCTGTGGTTTTTTCTAACTCATATTAGTCTCTAACACATTCGTTTAATTCCAGATATTAAAGAGCTAAAATGCACTGCATATATTTTAGGCTGAGAAATCTTTACGACGTTTCATTTACGATTCTACATACGTCGTTGCGGATTTCTCATTTTCTCTTTTCGAAATTAGAACAATAAAAGTGTATTCATGGGTTTCCATGTATGATGCAAACCGTAACTGATATATCTATAATTGTTATTAGATTGGGTGTATAAACAACTAAAATTTAACAAATTTTACAACCAGCTATAGATTTTTAAATTGTTGTTTTTTTTACTGCGTGTCAAGTGTTGCATTTTAACCCCACAATATTAAAATTAAGAAGACAGTCCTATGCTATTTACAACAAACACGCATATTTATATGTATGTGTAGATCTGTTTGTTTAATTTTTGTGCTAAGTGTCGTCTGTTTCATGAAAAAAAATACACATGCCCCAGTGTTTTCAGTCTTCAAAAAATCCTTTTTTATAGCCGTTGGAATAAGTCTATTTTGTAACTGTTTTCTTATAGTTATTAATTCTTTCAAAAATAAATGATTTTACCGTGAAAAAATAAAAAAAAGCTCCCTGTTTCAAGGCCTAACTAATTTCCCAAGCAATTAGAAGTTTAGAAAACCGCAACAAATGTATCTCAGAATTTAGCGATTCAATATTTAATCTCAGAGATGTAACATAGGTATTTCTAGTTGTATCTAAATGTTAAATGCGATTTACTTTTGCGAAAGCCATGATCAGTAATTGCTTCCCAAACATTTTCTTTGGTCTAATTAAAAAAAAAATCTTGTGGTTTACACTTAACAAGATTTAAAAAAACTGTTCACTTATCGCGTGATCATAGTTCTTAATATGAAGGAACGTTAATAAAAAAAAATTCTGTATAATCACAGATTTGTCCATCCAGAGAATACGAAGAGTAAAAAACACGCCTGCGCCTGTACTAACGAGGAATATATAAATGCTGCCATTTTTAAACACTTCAGAAGCCTCAATTTTAAATACATAACCTTAAATTAAATTTAAAATTATTATTTGAATGTTTCAAAAGTAACGATTCTTTTTTTTAACTTTTGCAATATAAAAGAAACGCAAGATTATTACGAGTATTATTAAGATATTTTAGAACAAATTAATTATTTAAAATTTTTCAAAATCACCTATCACTATTACAAATAGGAATTTTATTTCTTTAAAAAAATATGATACCTTAACAATATCGTAAATTAAATTATTTGTCAGGATTTTTTTATTCTTATGTTATTGGCCTATTTAAAAAACAATAAAAAAAAGTACAGACAACGTCAACGTCTTTATCATCTACGTTTAGCGGAACCGAGCCCGTTCCGTTAAACGTGAAGTGTTGTCAATATCCGCATCCTTGTTTAGCTCGACTCCAAGGACAAGTTAATACTCATATGAAATTAGTCGCTTAATATATTGATCTGAAGCTTAAAACTAACGACTTGGCTGAAATGGAGGTCATCTCCGGTAAACAATGCGTCCTACCAAAATTAGGATGCGCACTCGTCCACGCTCATTCTCTTATCTGGTCCGTTTTCTGGTTCATACATGGAGTTACCTCTATCTTGCAGAGCTCCATAATTTTTCGTATTAGTTGCTGACGCCACAGCGTGAACTTATTCGAACTAATAGGGTGTGCAGTTTGACGTTTAAACGGCTGCATATGGAGGCAAATTTTAGGCCCAAAACCGATTATATTGGCATTCCCCTTAATCCTTATCAAGCTCCTTGGCTGTACCCACAGACCCCAGATATCTATCATGATGACTGCGTATTTTACCATCCAGCATGTTGGAACATCTGTAGTTTATTTTATTATTAAACATGTCAATTTACATCAATTTTTTGAAATTAGAATGGGCCTAAATTTGTGCCACTTTTATAAAACTTTTCCAACGTCTATAAAAATTCTGTATAAGGTGTAAACAAAATGTTATATATAAAACTTTATCATATAAAATTATAGTTCTTAAGTTGTGGACTTGTTTCTTTTTCTGTCAAATTATATTCCTACAATTGAATTCTATAAATAAAAACCAGAACATAGACATATCAACAAATTCACTTTGATATATATCAGTCAGCTAAACACATTAAAAATTTAACGCCGACCGACGGTGTGAGTGCTTAATCTGATGATTACGCTGCAGATTTTTGCCGTTGTGCTGGAAGTATTCGGAAAAGTAAACATGCTAATATATCTATGTTGTGTAAAAACGTAACCAATTAAAAATATTTTTATTCTATCACGAGGCAACGAGGCAGGTGTTCTCTTAAGTAGTCGAAAAGCTCTCTCGAGGCGCCAGGACAATTTGTAAGTTCTAATTCTTTCATGTGTCTAAGCTGAATCAGACTTGATAAGCCATTCGACGTTAAAAGTGGACATCCTATAGATAAAAGAAAATACATACATTGTAATCAAATCTATGGAGGGCAATCATTTATAATTTCCGAGGTTGAAATACGTCAATCATCAATTATATATTTTATTTATATATCTATACCAGGGGTCGGCAACCTTTTTACTAAAGGGTGCCAGTTTTCATCCATACAACATTTTGCGTGCCGACATAGGTACTTACTACAACAAAAATTAACAAAAATTAACTTAAATTAACTTAAAATATTGCTTTTAGAAGGTTTAATTACAACATTTAACAAATAATTTTATTATACTAGTCCTAGGACCTAGTGTGAACCCTGTGCTTGAAGTTCTTTAGAGAGTGTTCTTATATCCGGTTCATGTCTGGTTATTTTCAGTGTCACACATGCTTCCGAGTTGTCTGTTGTCAGCCTGCTTCGGTACGGGTTTAAAATCACTCTCATATGGGAAAAAAGTTGTTCACAGATATAGGATGATCCGAAAGCTGTAAGCATGGCAAACGCTACTTTCTTAAGACAAATAAATTTCTCTGGTAAACTCATCCAACAACTGAGTATTTCGTTTGAATGGTTCTGGCAGTCACCTTCTAATACCCTTCTTAATTCTACAAATTTCGTGTTCCATAACTCGGAGCTTTTAAATTCAGTGTATCGAAGATCAAAATCATTAATGTCCATCCATGAGAAAAGAGATATGTCAAAGCAACTGCTGGAAAAATCCATTAAATCTGGTTTGATTAAAAAAGCGAACATAGGACCATGTTTATCAAAATCCTGACCCCCCCTCGATAAACTCCTCTTTTAAATTAGTCATATATTTAAGAATTTCGTCTATTAGTGCACCATCGTCGACACTGGATATATAAGTTTTTAAATTTGGAAAATATTTATATGTGTTTGTAGTAATATCGCTGATAAATAAATCTATTTTTAATTTGAATGATTTCCAGGATTCGTATAAATCCAGAACTGTTTTGCCTGAACCTTGTAACTTTAAGTTGAGTTCACTGAGATGGTTTGTAATATCAGTAAGAAACATTAACATACAGATCCAGTTCTTATCTTCTAGTTCAGGATAAGCATCCACTTGATTTTTTCCAACAAGAACGATTTAATTTCGCCCAGACATTGCACAAATCTAGAGAGCACTTTACCACGGCTGAGCCAGTGCACATTATTGTGCAATGGTTTATCTGAATATGCACTTTCTAATTGCTGCAGAAACGCCTTAAATTGTCTATGGATTAGTGAAGAACGACCGACAATGTAGTTAACTATTTTAACCACCCTATCCATCACGGATTTTAAACTTCCAGCGGAGATTTTAGCGCACAAACTCTCTTGGTGAATTATGCAATGAAAATTCAAAACTGATCGACCCATGCGTTCAATAAGAAGGGAAACAAATCCTTTATGTCTCCCAATCATAGCAGGAGCGCCATCTGTCGTTATGCAAAAAATTTTATTTAAATCAATGTTCCGCTTTTCAAAATGTTTAACAAATTCTGAAAATATATCCCCTCCTCTTGTAGTTCCCTGCAATGGGAGCAGACAAATCAGCTCTTCATACACACTCCCATCAATGAAGTATCGCGCAACGCTTGCCAGACGGGCAATGTCATTATTAACGACACTTTCATCCAATGCTACACTAAATACAAAACTCCGTTTGATAGCGTCTCTCTGCTATTTTTGGACATTTGGTGTCATTTCGGTAATTCGTCTCTCGATGGTCCGCGCTGATGCCGGTATGTCCCTAATCCTGGCCAATATTGTATCCTTATTGGGCAAGTCGTCGAATAAAATCTCGCCGGTACTCAAAAACGTTTGCTTCATAAATTCTCCGTCAGTGAACGGCCTACCCTTTTGTGCCAACGATTGTGCAATTTTGAAACTGCATTCAGTTACCTGATTTTTTCCTTGGAAAACTTTGCTAAAGAATGTTGACTGTTTCTCGTATTGTTTACTTGCTCTTTGTATTGCCTCCCTTTTATCAGCGTTATCTTTAAATGACGATTCATGTTTTGAATGATCGAACGTCTACCTTCTGTTTCTTCGCGGCCATAACGCAACGTAATTTTAATTTTTAAACTTTTCGACGACTATTGACTGGAACGGATGTTACTTCTATACTAAATGATCCAAACGTGTAGCCGCTTGCTATATATAGAAAAATAATGTTTCCAGAAAATTCCAATAATTACGTTTATTAAATTTCTTAGAACAAAAATTATTATCTACAACGCGCCCATTGCAATCAAAGGGCCACCTAGAAGTTAAATCTAACAAAAACTAAAGTTCGGCAATATAAAAAGAGTTGCGGCGCGCGTCGAAACGATTGAAGTCAAGTCAAACAAAAACCGCCTTATAGCGGCTCTTTTGATCTGAATGGAGGACGTTTATTTGTGTTTTTGTCTAGGCTTATATTTTGAGGCTTGCCGTCTTTAATACTTGCCGAAATTAAAGCCAAACCAATGCATTCAGTAAAATTATAAATTACAAAATATATATTTTGTAGTTTTTGGTAATAATACCTAGTGACCTATATAATATATCGTTTTTGTTTGTATCGTTAAAGTAATACTGTCTTCGATTATTTACTTAATTTCGAAACATGTCACAGATTAGAGAATTAATGTGTAAACTTTGAATAGGTACTCGTGCCATTCAAAATTGCTTGGCGTGCCAGAAATGGCACGCGTGCCATAGGTTGCCGACCCCTGATCTATACATACATGAAAAAAAAAAAAACAATAACACTTTTGTAACATTTTCAGTGTATCAGAATGATTAATATCCTTTTTGAAACAGAATTTAAAACAAATTCGTTGTTCAATATTTTCTTTCATATTAACAGTCGAAGAATGGCAAGAAGTTGATATAAAGCGCTGGCGTGAACGTATGAATATCAAGCTGAAATTTGGAGGGAATATTAATAACAGGTGTAAAAACCTACGAAAAAAATATTACGTATGTACGTTGTAAGCGCGAAATTTAACCGGATATTTTTTGATGATGTACCTTTTGTTTTAAGATATGAATGTCATATTACTGACCTGCCAAAGACAAAATTTGTAAATTGCGCATTCCACACAAATGTTGCAGTCCAAAATCTCTTATTTGCGAACACCATCGTAAGTACAGTGATTGTAGGGATAACATAGTTGAAATGTAGCCTATTCCTATGTCAGTCACGTGAACACACCTAAAATTGCAAAAAAAAAATATGGAAATCGTACTTAAGAAAAGTTGTAAAATAGGTATGGGCGTTTGCATTTTGCAACACTGTAAAAAACAGGGAAGAAGTTTATAGCAACCAAAATTTAGCAAAATTTACAATAACAATGAGTACAGGTGATCCCGCCAAATTCTAATTGTTATAAACATCTTCTATGCGCCACTTCTGGTATCTTAAAGTAATATAAACACAAAAATGTAATTATTTTTTTCAATCACCTTTATGTCTAGTTCTGGTATTTTTTTAGAGCTTATACAACGTTAGGGAAGTATCTGGCAGCGCTGATTAAAGAAGCACAACAGTGTTGCCACTAATAATACATTTTCTGCATGATGCATCATACTAAACCTCTAGATTGGGTAATATTTTGGCATAATGCCTCACAGGTTAAATAGTTATTTATTTGATTTAAAATACATATTAATAATTATGGTTAAAGTTCTGCAGAAGACATTTTGTGGAGTAATATTTTTAGCATGCTATGGAACTGATATTTTTTGTAGTTTTAATGTTAAAAAATATATTAAAAAGGTCAGAACGCGCAAAATTATTTATTTTTACAAGCAAGCGCTCTTTACAAATCCCCAAATATATCATCAGCTACTAGTAATAGTCCATGACACATGTCTATAGTCCTCCTAATATGTATGTATAGATTAGCGCGAACATCTACAGTAAATGATCATCTGTGGTTATGCCTTCTAACACAGAAGAAGATTGATGGAAATATGGAAATTGTAACTTAGCTAAACGATGACTTCCATGAAACATCTTTGAAACGTTCTTTGCAGCAAAGTCAAGTATCGATAGAGGAAGAGCTCCTCACGTTAAATCGCTAATACTAAATAATAAATTTTTACCCACCTATCTAAGGTTAGTTCTTCTAATTGATTAAGGTCGCAAGCTATGTATTCCAAGGCAGCATCGGTTATTCTAGGACACCAGGACAAGTCTAAGGAACGAAGTTTTTGCAGATTTTCCGCGATTAACTCGACACCGTCGTCAGTAATTTTACTACAGCCTGATAAGCTCAAAACTGTCAGGTTTGGTAGTGAATGAACTGAAAAATAAAGATTGCGTTAATTACACAATGCATTCTTAGCATCATTTTTTAACCGATTGCCTGCCCAAGCAGGGTAAGGTCTTTCACGACTATGTATGTTTTTATCTATGTTTATCTTTATTCCCTCGTAAAACCTAAACCAGTGAATGCACTTTAACAAATGAGGGCTCAAAAGATTCGTTATAACGTCACAATATACACTGGGTATAAAAATCTAATATGGCTGACGTCAGGCAACATTCTGTGCAACATAAAAATAAAAAAATTTAATTCTCAACTTGGGTAACAAATATAGACAGTGGTATAGACACAGGGGATATATGAACATTAAGAGCCTCTACATTCCTCTCAACCACTGATTCCCAAAGTGTGCGCGTAACGCATACAAGGTGTTTAAATTCCTGTAAAAAAAAATTTTAGACTTCTGCGCAACCAATCACGCACCAACCGGTGTACTTGATCCGACAGGACCTTCTTTCCCCCTTCTCGGGGGATCAAAAAATATGATAATCACTGGAGGCAAGATTTGAGAAGGAAGTAATTACAGACGTCAACTTATCCCCGTTGCAGCTCTGCTGTCAGCTGCTGGGATACTTGCCGGCATTTTCCGAAACTAAAGCACACCACGAATGTGCTAGACTAGTCCACACTGGTGACTATTTCATCTACTCTTCGATTTTTCATTATTACTGCTTCCACAGTTGCAATACCCTCCGGTGTCACAACTTGATGTTCTTGACCTGGACGAGGAGCGGCTTTCATAGATGTGAATTTTCTGATCCACTCGCATCACCATACAGAGCTTTCATTCTACCATGAAGTTTAAAATTTTTTACACCTTTACTTGGCCAAAATCTAATAACAGAACACTGTTCTTCTCTGGCGCATGTCTCAAGTAGAATGGCCATCTTTAAACTGCTTCTGTGAAGCCGCTTGTTCATCTACACTCTTCTACCACCTACTGGGCATTCCTTAACATTACCAGTCACAATACTGCCAACTTATAGGACAGTGGCGCCAAATTTTGTATGGCAGTGGTTAAAAAAATAACTTGCAGAGATAACCACTTTGAAGGATGTCAAGATTGTAACGTTTCACATTTAGTTAGTATTTATTTTGAAATAGTTTTCCGAGAACTCTAATTTGGTTTAGAATAAAAGTTTTCAGTTGTCAATTTTCTTGTTTACTACAAATATGGTAGGTACTTTAAAAAATTGTTTTTTATGGACCCTGATTGCACATAAGACAGCGTAATTTCATTGGTATACCAGGTTCTATTGGCAGGAGGAGTCAGATGGATCCAAAAGACTTTTTAAGAGAAAAAGAAGCCATTAGACATTATAAGCCGACGAGACATATATCCCCAGGTCCGACCTTCCTTAGCTACATCACTGTTAGGGATAAGTATAAATTTTAAAATAAATGATATATGGATTTTTTAAAGGCAACGAAGATGTGTATTACACATTGATGCATATGGAATATGGTAATTAATGTTTTTCTAACTGGGCAGCCAAAACTTTGAAATATTAGTAATCTACATTACTAAATACATCTACATAATATCGAAATAAATTGTGATCTATCTACTGCCTTTCACTAACAGGTTTATTGAAATTAACTGAATTTTCAGATATATTGCAATATAATTGGCAAATTGTAAAATCCGTATGTCGATAATAGAGTTTGAAACTAATATTACATCGTATTTAGGCTGTTGATTTCCAAAATATGCAATAACGGAAATTTATGCACAATACACTATGTTGTATTGATATTTAGCAGTGGAAATCCAATTACCAATTTCAATGCAGGAATTTTGCAATATGCGCAATTGAAATTGATGTGCTTGTTGAAACCAAAGCCTTTACGATTTCAAAGTGTCCTAATAGAGAGTGGCCTTGGAAATGGATTGGATTTACGGAGACAGAAGCGCAAATAAACACACGAAAGAACGACATTCATATTGTGGACAATAATATACAAGCCATAAGCCTGCTGCTAAACTTTATATTGAATTGATGTCGAAATATAATGCTGACTTGGTTAAACAAATTCTGCCAAATGGGCAATGACAAACTACTTATACCAGAGAGTTGAAATGTCTAGTACTTCTCAACATAATCTCCCTGTAGACGTACACATTTTCACAACGTCGACGCTGAGAACGAGTCTGTAGGGGTCCGTTTGGTCTACTGAAAAATCGATGATATAAGAGCGGCTCGACTGGCGGCCACGGATAAGTTAAAAATCACTAGAAACAAGGTCGGGGGAATAAGAAACATGAAACACCACTTCAAAGCTGTTATTACTGTTGAGTTAGACATTGAGACATGAGATTGACAGGAGCATTATCTTGATGAAAAAGCACACACGTAGTCGACGAAAATGCTAACTTTAGAGTCCTTCATAACAACTTGCTCCATTCAGATAATAATGTTGTCTGTCCGGCTGCTTCGTTGCCGAGGCTTCTTGGGTTCTTTGTCACACAACGTTTGGCCTTTTTAAATTATTACTCATACGAACGCACTTTTTACATCCACAATCGACACTCATCTCACGCAATAGACAGTAAATATCGATAGAACCTACACCATGCAAGTGACGAAAACACATGATGACAGGCTGTTTTGTAACCTGAACTAACCTGATCATCGCAATTTTAAGTATCGAGAACGCTCTAGCGGCAGTTAAATGAACTGTACGCTGTACGATGCTGCTATCCGTATCACGCGCTCACAAACAGTGCCCGCGTATTTTAAGCTCAACCGTATCTTTCTATCAACTACCAATCCCGAAAAAAATATATTGAAGACCTTAGAATTTGGAAGCACTTCGTAATAGAAATATAAGGACAACTTAAAAAATTAAATTTTATGAGGAGAGCTACTTTTTAAGTTTTTACAAAAACAGTGAAAGAAAAAAAAAATGGCACCAATCGTTTTATCATTTCTCAAAATATTCGCCTTTAAGATTTAGACACATTTGCATGCTTTTGAACCAATTCTTGAACTCTAAAGTTGGTACCTCAAAAACATGGTTTTGAAAGGAATCAACAGCTTGTTGTGATGATGAAAATCGCTGCCCGCGCTTTTTTTTAACATTCTACAGCAAAAAGAAGTCGTTAGGTGATAAATCAGATGAATACGGGCAATGAGAGATTAATTCGATGTTTGACATGCTGTGTGAGAGCAGGCATTGTCACGATAAAGAATGAAGGGACGTTTTCAGTTGTTTTTCCTGATTTCATCGATGAGTTCTGGCAAACAAATTGTCGTAAACCATTCGGTATTACCTGTTCTTTGATCCTCTAAAGTAATGGTTGCAACATGTTCAGTATAACCAAAGAAACAAGCACGACCATGACGATATTCTGCAAACCAATTGTAAACAGTCTTTTCTGATGATGATTCATTACCAAACGTTGAACGAAGCGATTCGAGGCATTGTTATTGAGTGAGGACTTTACTAAAATCGTAAAAAATCATCCAACGAAAACTTTCACGTGAAATTTCCATTTGTTCACAAAACTGTTTTTTTTAAAGACTCACTGTAAACAAACTACTCGGCTAATTTCTGAGCTGCCACTGTTTTAACAATAACGAAAGTCAAATTTTACAACAATGGTAATGTCATATCTCAATAGCGTCATCTAATGGTCCTTTGTAAAAACTTAAAAGGCAGCCCTCGTACACTAAAATTTATCTCAATTTTAGATAAAATTTAAAAATTTCTTATTAAAGTCTTGCCTAAAAAATTTGTTTCTCGAATAAACCATCGTAAAATAATCAAAATTAAAAAAAAAATGGATAAATAACCTTTTTGAGTTTAGTTATCTCGGTAACAGTACATTGAAAAACTACTTTCGTCTTAACATATAAACACTAAAGGAAAAACCTTACCAATATTCACAACTCCATGATTAGTAATCTCCCAGCAGGAATGCAACCTAAGCATACCCAAAGAACTTCCTTGTTTCGGAGAAAAATACCCCAAAGCTTGATCGGTCACATGATACGCTTGCAACTGGAACTCGTACAACGCTGGAAGAAGCTGAGCTACGGCACCCACAGCTTCATCGGCTACGTTTATACAGTCCGTAAGGGTAAGGGACACTATTCGTGGATGTAAACATTGCCAAAGACCCTGTTCGGTGATTTCATTACAACCAGCGAGTTCTAGCTCGTAGAGTGCCTACAACAATACAAAAATTATTTGTAATGAACAAGTAAAATTTGACTGCGCCTTAGTTCTTCTTCAGATGCTAGTCCTTATACGAGGGTCAATCAATAAGTAAAGAGACAATTGGTCTCAGCTTAAACCCATTCAACGAAACCGCTCCATTCTTCTAGTAGTGCAAGATGGCAACCTTGTGATGAGTTTTAATTAGCTGTTCATGTAATGTAAACATAACCTCTAAATATCCAGTTTACCATAAGTCCATTGGAATGCCCTTTAGAAGAGCAGCGTTCTTCCATCAGATTTTTAGTAGCAGAAGGTGTTAAGCCAAATACATTCTAGAATGTTATTACAGAATGGACAAAGTTGAATGAACCGTGCGAAAGTTTACAAGTGGATAAATCGGTTCAAAAATTGCCGAACAAGAGTGTGTGACGAGCAGGGAAGTGGACGTTCAGTCGACGTTTCCGATCCCTCGTTGGAATCGAAGATTGATGATTCGTGATAACAGAAGAATTACTGTTGAAATGATAGTTCAGGAGGTTGTGATAAGCGTTGGAACTGTTCACAATATTATTCAGAATAATTTACAGTACCGAAAAACGTGTGTCAGATAGGTTCCAAGGCAGCTTGAAGACGCTCATAAAGAATCGAGACTGCCTTATCCCGCATACAGCCCAGACCTGGCTCCGTGTGATATTTACCTATTCGGTCCTCTTAAAGATGCCCCACGTGCAAAGAGGTTCACCGATAATGAAGAAGTGAAGGAAAAAGTGCAAGAGTCGCCTCGACATCAACCGAAAAAATTCTTTGCCACAGGAATCAAGTAGCTTGCAGAAAAGTGAGACAAGTGTTATTAACGTTGTGGAGGATTATGTCGAAAAGTAGACCAAATTTTGTAGCAATCCAATAAACCGTTCTTGAGCTAGGGCTATTTGTCTCTTTACTTATTGAATGACCCCCGTATTTTAGGAGTTTAGCATTTTAATTCTATAAATGTACAATTTCTAGATACAGCCTTACGTGTGTACATATATACATACATACATACATACATATATATATATATATATATATATATATATATATATATATATATATATATATATATATATATATATATATATATATATATATATATATATATAGATACATGTATGTCAGAAAGCAGTTGCCCACCTAGAAATTTCAATTGTAACTGCCAAAATGTAATACCTAATTAAACCCTTTTATTGTACTAGGTAAATTTAATTGTTCTTAACCAGTGTCCATCATAAGATTGTTTAGATAAGCATTTTTGGTGAAATCACAAATTAAAAACCAATTAGAACAAATTTCCAAGTTTTGCATGATAATCGTTTTGAGGCGTTTTGTGAGAATTCCAGTTGAAGTAAGAACTCATTTCCAGTTTCTAGAGATTATGGAAATTCCTAGTGACATTTTATAAAACCTATGCTATAAATACCATTGCCCTTTTGGAAATTAACCATTCGCAAACAGTACTTTGTCACTGATACAGGCTCAATTGTTTTGTGAAAATGCCAAAAACGAAAGAAGTTTCCGTTGGAAATCGGGCTCTGATAATTGCGAGACATCAAAATGGTCACTCGAGTTAACAAATCGCGAGTGATATGCGGATGTCAAGGAGAACGGTGGACTACATCATAAAAAAATTTCTGCGGGACATGGAATTCCCAACCAAAAACGTTCAGGAAGGCCTCGAAAAACGACTCCCGCTGAAGACAGAGGTATACCCATGTCCAACAGACGTAATCGCCGCCTAACCGCACCAGAAATCACGGCTCAAGTAAACCTGGAGCGGCCCATCCCCATCAGCGTAACAACCGTGAAGAACAGGTTAGCAGAAGGTGGACTACACGGGAGAGTTGCAATAAGGAAACAAGTGACTAAACGTAAACGATTAGAACGGGCCCGAGAACATGAAAATTGGACATCAGAACAATGGGATTCCGTCCTTTGGAGCGACGAATCTAAATTCGAAATTTTCGGTTCAAATCGAGTTTACGTGCGACGGTCAGCTGGAGAGAGGGTGTTGGAAGCCTGTCAGTTGCCTACAGTAAAACATGGTGGAGGTTCAGTAATGGTTTGGGGTTGTTTTCGCAACGGTAAAGTTGGAAAAATCTTTAGGATAGAAGGAATCATGCGAAAAGAGAGAAGAGTATCAAGAAATTTTGCTAACTCAAATGCTTCCTTCTGGAAGAGATATTTTTCAGGGGAAATTTATTTTTCAGCATGACAACGACCCTAAACATTCTGCTAAAGAAATTAGAGAACTTTTAGACCAATGGAAATCCGATGACGTCCTGGAAGTGATGGCTTGGCCTTCACAATCACCCGACTTCAACCCCATCGAATTGCTGACCATTTGGACTGGGTGTGTTCGAAAACTCAATCCAACATCAGAAAATTACTTGTGGGAACTTTTACAAGCAGAATGGGTTAAAATAACCGAAGAAACTCTGAAAAAACTACTGGACAGAATGCCGAAACACTGTAAAGCGGTAATTAAAAACAAAGGTCACATAGATGAGAAAAATCCTGGAAAATCATGAATATTTTTCTCATTGTCTAGATTGTAAATAATGTGAAAATAAATAATAATACATTAAAATTTAAAAAAATATATATTATCTGGGTTTTTGTTGTCTTGGGACTGAAATAACTAGGTGGGCTAATACTTTCTGACGGTAGTGTATGTATGTATATATATATATATATATATATATATATATATATATATATATATATATATATATATATATATATATATATATATACAGGGTTACAGGGAAAGTCGTCCTAGATAATTAAGAACGTTATAGTTTAGGTCGTTTCTGACCGATTTGACTCTATGACATGATGTCCTAAACTTAACCGTTTTCGAGATATTGAAGTTTAAAGATTTTCTAAAAAAAACATTTTTTTTTTTTGCTTTTATATCGATTTTTTTTTATTAGAGGTTCTCGAGTGCGATTTTTTGGTTATTTTTAGTTAGTCTGTATGTCAAGTATCAAAAATCATCAAAAAAATTTGAACTAGTTACTAACAGTTTTAAATGGCGGCTTGTTAATGTTTCTAAATTACGAATTTTTGCCAAGTGTTTCCTACTTTAAATCAATAAAGAGAAAAAGAAATGTATGGAAGTTATTCTGCAAATTATTTTAAAAACTTTTACGTCTTTTTAGCTATCTAAAACGGTATAATATCTACTGGATCTATTGAAAATTCTAAGAAAATGAGATTTCAATAGGCCCAAATGTAGAGTAACAATAATAGAATTTAGATACTACCAATTACCGGTTTACTACCTGCACCTTCAAACAATAAAAAGGGTTGGGTAAGCATTTTTTTTCGGTCGGGGTACTCTCTGTGCGAGTGACATTTTCTATTCACTAAACATTATTGAATGATTTTTAGTCTGCTCATGCGATTCGTCCGTGGTAGATGTGCTATACCGTGCTTTTCAAAAATATCTGTGTTTCATCTTCTGACTGTGTGAATTGGCTCGTAACTCGATTTTCATCTCTGCTTGTGAATATGGCAACGTATACCAACGAGGAATATGCTGACATCCTAATGTGTTACGGATTTTGCGAAGGAGTGTCGTCGCGTGCACGTGATGAATACATACTGCGATATCCTACTCGTCGTGTACCTGATGTTAGCGTATTTGATGGAACTTATCGAAGACTACGAGAAACTGGTTCCGTACAAAGACGGCGGACTGACATGGGACGACCACGTATCTTTGACGAAGACGAAGAAAACGAAATACGACGTCTCTTTGAGGTGGACCCAACCACATCTACAAATGTTGTCGCACAACAGCTTGGTATTTCGCAGTGGAAGGTATGGTTTGTAATGCATACTGTTGGGCAACACCCTTACCACTATACGCCCGTGCAAGTCATTGAAGAAGGGGATCCGTTGCGACGATTAGAATTCTACAGATTTATGCTCAATACCGATGTCGAAGATGCATCTTCTTAAGAAAATACTATGGACTGACGAGTCGAAATTCGACAAAGACGATCTTACAAACTACCACAATGCCCACTATTGGGCTTCTAAAGAGGAAGGCAACCCAAACAAAAAAAGAACGAAAGGATCACAAACAAGATTCAGCTTAAATGTGTGGATGGGTATAATTTCAAATTATTTGGTTGGGCCATTCTTCCTGCCAGATAATTTGAATGGCGAGGAATACGACAATTTTTTGCGGAACGATTTACCTAATTTGATGGAAGACCTACCTATTGGTTTGAGACAAAACATGTACTTTCAACACGATGGCTGCCCAGCTCACTACAGAGGAAGTGTTCGTGCATGGCTCAATGACAAGTATCCCAACAAATGGATTGGAAGAGGCGGACCCATACCTTGGCCGGCGAGAAGCCCAGACCTAACACCGATGGATTTTTATGTGTGGGGTCACATGAAAAGTCTCGTATACGACCAGATGACTCCTATCGAAAACGTGGATGTCCTAAGACAAAAATAATTGATGAGACTGACGAAATGAGGCGGCACCTCACAACCAGCGTTGTGAAAAGTAATTTAAGAAAAAGAATGGGAATTTGTGTTAGAAATAAGGGCGACCATATAGAACATAAATTATAATTAATAAAAAATATTAAATTGCAAGGTTTTTTGTTTTATTTGTGTATTTTTCGTATTTTCACCTAGAACTAAAAATTTACCTTTTGCTACCCGAGCCCGCTTTAGGTGTCATTCTGTGTACAGTTTTCCTATTAAACTCCTAGTATTATACCTTTTTTGATAGCTAAAAAGACGTAGAAGTTTTTAAAATAATTTGCAGAATAACTTCCATACATTTTTTTTTCTCTTTATTGATTTAAAGTAGGAAACACTTGGTAAAAATTCGTAATTTAGAAACATTAACAAGCCAACATTTGAAACTGTTAGTAACTACTTTAAATTTTTTTTCATGATTTTTGATACTTGACATACAGACTAACTAAATATAACCAAAAAATCGCACTCGAGAACCTCTAATAAAAAAAAAATCGATATGAAAGCAAAAAAAAAACATGTTTTTTTTAGAAAATCTTTAAACTTCAATATCTCGAAAACGGTTAAGTTTAGGACATCATGTCATAGAGTCAAATTGGTCAGAAACGACCTAAACTATAACGTCCTTAATTATCTAGGACGACTTTCCCTGTAACCCTGTATATATATATATATATATATATATATATATATATATATATATATATATATATATATATATATATATATATATATACGAATTCCAACAGTTTTTGCACATCAACTACTGTCAAATATCAGCTTTCAAATGACGCTAAGTATGACCCGATGGCACTTATGTTACCTGAGATACGTGACACTAAAGCTATCTAACGAGAACAAGGCTCGATACTTTTTCGACAACCCTTTATACAAGAATAAAACTCTCCCTGAATAAACAGGCAACCTCAATTATCTGGAAAAAGTATTTCTCGATAACAATGACTAAATTAAGGTAATTTTCAGACCCTCGATTTATCATCATTTGTTACAAAATAAATACATTTTTTACAGCAAAAATAACATAAGTTTGTTTTTACAAACTAAAAAAACAACTCCCCCATCCAAACACACCAACATTTCAAATGAATTACAAATTTTAAAATCGTTATATCACCGCTTATTATAAAGGATCGAAGTCGCTACGTTTATTTAACGGTTTTATAACACTCAAAAAGTGCTTGAAATACTACTTTGGTAGTCAATTTACAGCGACTCAAGACCAAAGTAAATCGCTTTTTCTACACACGCGTCGCTTCTGTAGCGCTTTAGGCATTTCTCTGCAGTATGTGTTCTGCCCATAAAAAAATAAAGAAACTTTTTTACATTAAAAAAAATTGCTCTGCAACTGTTGTCTTTAAAAACAACCTAACTATGATCGTGAATATCGAAACAATAAAGTTTGATAACAACATTCTAAAATGGCATGTGCTTCGGTTTTTAAATTTAGTGCCGGATTGTAAAATAATCGGAACTGTTGAAAGTAACGATGAGTTTAGCTGTACACCTTTAAACCTAGTAGATACAGCAAATCATGGATTTCTAAATCTTCTACCGATCAAATCCAAGCGGCAATGTGAAAATAGATATCAGTAATTCATAAAATGATGTAAAATAATTAAAGCAGGAAAAGTCCAAGAAAGTTGACATTCTATATTATGGTCAGTATATTCCATGCTAAAATAAACACCTAATGTTAAGAAACACGTAAATATTAGAAAGTTGACTAAAATAGTCCTGAATTTGAAAAAATGTCAGTTGGACACTGTGTTAAGATGTCTAGGATTTTAAAACGATGACAAATTCGCCAGTTTATCACAGAGGCAAATAATGAAATCTGTTATCTATAGATTATATAAATGGCAAATTTTCGGTTTTAATTATGAAAAGTTCCTGATAGAAAAACTAACATACAACGTATTTTCACAGTTTCCAAATTAAATTATATGACGCTTTAGCCAAAATAGGCATCTCTTCGTCTAAACCATACGACAAGCCGACGTTTGTTTTTGATATGCAAGGGTTGTATAATAAGTATCAGACCTCGACCGGAGATGGCGCTACTACTATTTAAAAAATTATATTTTTACCTTTCGCTGCGTGATTTAGTTTGTGAGTGGCAGCCACTTAAATAGAACAACGTTTGTGATTTTACAACAATAGAAAAAGTTGAATATCGAGCAGTGCTAAAGTATTTGTTTTTTGAAAAGAAAACGAATGAAGAGATAAAAGCGGAACTCAGCGAATTCAAACGTGGCCGTACAAGCATTTTTGATGAAGAACGTCCAGGTCGTCCAAATGAGGTCACCATATCAGAAATTATTGAAAAAATCTACGATATACTACTAAATGATCGGAGAGTGAAACTGCTTGAGACTGTGGGCATCTCAGTTGAACGGGTCCAGAACATTTTAAGAACTCATTTGGATATGAGAAAGCTTTCCACAAGATGGGTGCCGCGATTGCTCACGCACGTACGTCAACTTCAAAATAATGTTTGGCGATGTTAAAGCACAATCAAAATCAAAAAATCTTTGCTACGCAAAAGATGCGGCGCTAATCGCCGAAAGTGAAGACGACTTTTAGAGACAATTTTTTTAAATTTTATCAAGTCTATCGACAACTTAATATGGCCATATCTATTGAAAAGACCAAAAGTAACACTATTGTTAAAGACCCCATCAGGTGTAAACTCGTAGTAGAAGATAAACCCATAGAACAGTTAACCCAGTTCAAATACCTTGGTGTGGATTTATCAAGCTGTCACGCCCCAGTCAGAGCCCTTAAAGGATTAATTAATAAAGCAACAGTTATCTCAGGCGGCTTAAGAGATGTTGTATGGACCAATCAATATATGTGAACAGACAGCAAGGTTAAAATATATAAAACTTGCATCAGACCCATAATGACCTACAGTTACCGCCAAAATGAAAACCCTAAGAACAATAGTTGGTAAAACAAGGAGGGATAGTCTACGCAATACTGACATCAGCGAACAATGTGGTGTGCAAGACGTGGTAAGATGGGGAAGACAAAGAAGAAGACAGTGTCATAACGGCGTAAAAAGAATGGAGTAGCACAGATTACCAAGGATCGCTCTGGAGAGAAAAAACGAGTTCGCAAACGTCCACCGGGGAGATCACCAAAAAGATGGAGAGATAGTTGGGAACCAGATCATAAGATCGATAAAAAATTTAAGAAGAAGAAGAAGATTAGATTTTTAACCTTATTTGGATAACGAATCAACGAATCTTTTGAATTCGGGAAGTATGACGATGTTGTAAAGTCCACCACTGCAGACAATTAATCAAGTTTGTATGTGCATATGACTGATCACATTTTAATGTCAATAACTTAGTCTCTATTGCGTAATGTCTTTGATAATACTGGCCTACAAAGTTTTAATTATTACTTTGGTAACACAGAAATTTATGCCAAATTTGGATAGTGTTAGGTGTTCTTAAATTATTGTAGTTTTGTAATGAGCTTATCTAAATTTAGTTTGATATTAATGTCAACTTCATGTTACGAAAACGGTGTTGTTTTACCAGTTTAATTCTACTTAGAGTGAGGATGTTAGAAACGAAAAGGAACTGCTTGCGCAGTGTTTTCGGTAGGGTATTTTTGGGGGTCTACGATAAATTAGTTTTTATATATAACTAGCCGTGCCCGCGGCTCCGCTCGCGTGGACTTGATTCATTACTATCGTCACTTCTTATTCCTTATGTTACCTAATGTAATAAAATTTCTGCCAATATTTCCCCTTATCTCCCATTATCTCTACATAATTTCCATTATCTAGGCTTATCTCTGCTCATCTCCCATTATTTCTCCTTATCTCCCATTATTTATCCTTATCTCCCATTATCTAGGCTTATCTCGACTTATCTCGCAATATTTCTCCTTATCTCCCATTATTTCTCCTTATCTCCCATTATCTCACCATAACTCTCATTATCTAGACTTATCTCTGCTTATCTCCCATTATTTCTCCTTATCTCCCATTATTTATACTTATCTCCCCTTATCTCACCTTATCTCCCATTATCTAGGCTTATATCGAATTATATAGAACATATGTATAAATTTATGAAAACAGACAGCCTGGCAGAGAGACAGGCAGACAGACAAACAGAGAGACGTTGCATTTTATATATATTATAGATAGAAGATTACAGATAACCTGGCCAGAGAACAAATGTATGAATTAAAAAAAGAAACACGTAACGGACAGACAAAGAGACGTTACATTTTATATATATTATAGATATAGATTATTATTATTATTATATAACCTGGCCAAAGAATATACGTATGAATTTAAAAAAAGACACGTAAATCGGATAAGTGGTTCTCGCGTGATAAACGCACTAATGGACAGACAGACAAAGAGACATTGCATTTTATATATATTTTAGATTATAGATTATAGATATTCTCTGCTACATAATATTGTTCCATATTTAATGGTTTAGGCTGTGTATTGCAAGGAAACGCGCTAGCGGCAAACTTTTTTTTCCGACTTCATTCACTATTATCGTCACTGCTTATTCCTTATGCTACCTATCGTAATAAAATATAGCCTATAACCTGGCCAGAGAACATATGTATGTTTAAAAAAAAAGTACGTAAATCGGATAAGTGGCTCTCCAGTGATAAGCGCACTAACGGACAGACAGAGAGACGTTGTATTTTATATATATTATAGAAATATTTCCTTTACATACTTTACCTGCTAATTGGGAGGCCTAAATATACCAACTTTAATTAATTAAAACAAACTAAACATTTATTCAACTTAGCTTATCCCAAATCTTCGCTTCAAACAAAACTAACATTTATTACACCCAATTTCAAAATAACATAGCTACAACCGTGAGAGCGAAAGCTTTTAATAAATTTGTAACTGCAATTTGCGAATATACAGTCGACAAAACGAGGTCAAATTGTAAACTTTCTGGAATAATAAGAAGCTTAATTTTGAATTTCCGCAGCTTCATTCGGTATATTGTACTGAGCTTTGGGCAACTCAAATAGATAAGCGGAGATTAGCTAGAGTTGTTATACAGAGTTTGCTTTGGAGTTGTTTGTAAATTTCGTTCATTTTTTGGTTGCCGTCTAATTCATTTTTTGATTTAAATACTCAGTATGTCGAAATATGTAGTGTTTCATAAAGAAGCTCCTATTTGATTGGCTTGAGAAGCGAACGGGGCGGGCAGGAGTTACAAGGCGATGGTGCATAGTATAACCTAAATCCTTGAAAAGTTAGCTACTCTACTTGGGGAGTTCGTTATAAAGCATTTCTCGCCAAGAATGATGACTATACCCCTATAAGATATAGCTGGTGGAAGAATTAAAGCCAACTGCTGAGCTTCTTTTATCAGATCTTTAAACGTTTTCCAACATTTACCAACATCTGATTCTCGGATGAGGTACATTTTGACCTAGAATTTCAAAAAAAAAATAATAATAATATAAAGTAAAAAATAATATATTCACATTATTTTAAAAATCTAATTAGCAATACAAAATCTAATCCGTAAACATCCAAAAATTAAGTAAAGTTTTAAAGTCGGCGCAAGTCGCGTACCCTTATTTTTTTTTATTTACTTATAATTTTAGACTACCTGTAATGTAATTTTTATCTTGCAATAAATAAATATATAAATATATATATATATATATATATATATATATATATATATATATATATATATATATATGTATATGTATATAACGGCTCAAAATTTCTGTTAAAGTGTCTACTTTCGAATGCTACATGGCCTTTTAAAAAATTTAATATGGCGGCTGAAGATAATGATGTTTATGTATTTTTTATATTGAAAAATGAATACCGTCAAAAAAATTCATACTCGAGAGGTTTCCGAGGATACTGAATTCATTTCTGCGGCTAGTTTTTGAATTTGTAAAAATTTAATTCTGCCATATTGCGTCCGCCATACTGAATTTTTTAAAAGGCCATCTAGCCTTTTTAAAAGGCCATCGGGCGAGCGACGTAACGGTCGAGGGACGTCGCGGGAAATGGCAGCTCGACCAAAACGATAAAGACCGGGCGACTGACAATGGACCTGCCAAAAGTGTTGTGACGGCGAGTAAGCCGACACCCACCAAGGCGGGATAATTAAGGCAACGCATGAGTTATACTACAGGAACAAACGAACACACCATGCGTTGCTTTGATAAAAGCACAAGTCCTGACAAAGAAACCACTAAGAAGGGAATCACTTGCCGCCTAGACCCACCACCATCAATCCCAAACGCAACCGACGAAGTATTTAATCAAAAACTCCCGCAACGACAAAGAAATCCTAACAGCACAAAACCAAAATTCAAACGGCAAATAAGAATAGAAAACAAAATCAACAACATCAGGAGATATCTAGGACACCTTACCCAGTTTATCAACGGGAACGTGTCCAAACGAGTCACACATAGTATAACCAAGATCAGGTCCGGGTCTCCCAACAGAACACTGCCAGAAATCCTGGATACTCTGAAACAAAAATTATCCGTATATGCCGCAAGACTCCGTAGATACAAAGAACCAAACGAGAGGAAAGATACCAACAACCTCTTCCGAAGAAGCCAAACACAGTTCTACCGGAAAACTATGCACAGCAAACAGACAGCAGTGACCGAACCACCAAACAAACAAGAACTCACAGATCATTGGAAAAGTATCTGGTCAGAACCCAAACTACCCAATAATAACACCCCCTGGATTAAAGCCAAAGAAGGCAAAGATAAACATGTGACAGAACAAGAAAATTCCACATTAACTACTGTGGGACCAAAGAGCATGATGAGGCGCCTGGATGCAAGAAGTTCCGGAGGCAGAATGGCCCCCCGTTCGGATCTCCGGGTGGGGGCTGGTTCGGAGGCGTCGACTTGCAGACATCATAATTTTAAGATAGATTTTTGCAACATACGAGGTATAAACTCGAACATAAATTCAGTGCATCAACACCTGCAATCAAAAATAAACCTCATGTACTCGCTCTATGTGAAACCAAGGTCAGTCCATCGACCAGCACGGTCAACTATCTTTATCCTGGGTACGACTTCTATTCCCGATTTAGGCGTAACTTTGGAATCTGTCTTTTTGTCAGAAGCGACCTCTCTTGTCAACGAGAAGAAGCTCTGGAGCCCCCAAACTTTGATGTTATGTGGTTAAAAATAACGACTCAACAAACCACAAGGTTCATCTGTATCCTGTATCGACCACCAAGTGATACCAATTTTCGAACACTTTTCGCTTCTCTTGCAGACACCATCGATCATTTACAAAGTAACTATCCAAGTGCCGAAATTGCCATCCTGGGCGATTTTAATGTCCACAGTATCAACTGGCTTAAATATTCAAATACTACCGACGAACAAGGTCGTGAAGCTGAATCATTCTCAATCAGTTATGGCTTAACTCAGCTTATTGACGAACCAACACGGATCCCTGATCGAGACGGGGAGTTCGCCAGTCTGCTTGATCTGTTTTTAACCACCAATCCGGAGATATACACGGTCACCGTAAATCCGCCGTTAGGTTCTTCCGACCATAAACTGCTTTCGACATCGAGTATCCTGCCAATCAGTGACAGAGAGGCGCCTAGGCCGCGCAAGATTTGGCACTACAAATCTGCTAAATGGGAAGATCTCATGGAATACTTTCGAACTTTCCCTTGGATGGACATTTGTTTTCGATCCGATAACCCATCTGACTGCGCCAGGGAGGTCTCCGATGTTATTTTGGCTGGTATGGAAGCTTACATCCCTTTTTCGAAGAAATGCTCCTCCAACGGCAAGCCTTGGTTCGACCGAAAATGCAAAGAAGCTGTTGTTTCTAAACATATTGCCTACCGACAATGGCGTGAAAATCCTAACACCGTAAATCGTAACATCTTTGTTCATGCCCGGAACAGATGCAAGGGAATTATCGACGAAACCAAGGAGGCACACAATCAACGAATTAGAAACAAACTTCTCGCTTGTCCCAACAATTCCAGGTCCTTTTGGGCAGTCGCTAAGGCAGTTAGTCAAAATTTTACCAAATCCACCATACCACCACTCACACGGCCAGATAATTCCATTGCAACCACACCTGTTGAGAGAGCGAACTTGTTGGCTGAACTCTTTGCTTCACATTCTACTGTCGATTTCCAAGGAAAAACACCACCTACTATTCCCATATTGCAGTCAAGGATGCCCGATGTTGTCTTCAGACAGCGCATCATAAAGCGTATTTTAATGAAGCTAGACACCAAGAAGGCTTCTGGCGCTGACGGAATACTCTCAAAAACTGTGTGCAAGGGAACTAACACCAGTTTTCTGTGGACTTTTTAACCTATCCTACAGAAAGGGAATATTTCCGTCCTGCTGGAAATGTGCCACGGTTCAGCCGATACCTAAAAAAGGTAAGAAGACCTTGCCAAATAACTACCGACCAGTTGCACTGCTTTCAATAATATCGAAAGTCATGGAAAAGGTTATCAATGAGCATCTTCTAAAATATCTTGAACGATTCAATATTATTCGCGATCACCAATATGGTTTTCGTAAACATAGATCAACAGGAGATCTTCTGACTTATGTAACACATGTTTGGAACAACGCAATTGAACACTTTGGAGAATCTCGAGCGGTTGCTCTTGACATATCCAAGGCATTGGACCGTGTTTGGCACGATGGACTGTTGGCTAAGTTACGCTCTTATGGTATATCTGAAAGGTTCTGTTTGTGGCTCTCATGTTTCCTCAAAGAGCGTTCTTTACGAGTGGCGGTCGACGGATTTCTTTCTAACACCCTCACTAACAACGCCGGTGTGCCCCAGGGCGCCATACTGTCTCCTACTCTCTTTCTCATTTACATTAACGATCTGCTGGAAAAGACCGGGAATCCAATCTATAGCTTTGCAGATGACAGTACGCTTGTCTCTTCATTCACCTTGAACGCTCGGACATCGGCTGTTCAGGCGAATATCCGCAGACAGCAGGAGGTCGTTCAACTTAACAAAGACCTGGAAGAAATTCTATCTTGGGGTGACAGTAACCAAGTGGAATTTAACGCTACAAAAACCCAAGCGGCAGTTTTTTCTAAAAAAGTTACCGTTGCTGAACCCGACATAGTTCTGTCGGGGCACTCCATTCCCCTAGCATCGTCGCTCAATTTGTTGGGCGTTAGTTTGGGAGCAAATATGTCTTGGCATGAACATGTTGCAGGCATAGCAAAGAGAGCTTCTCAAAAGTTGGGAATATTATTTAGAACCAGAAAGCTTTACACCCCACAGCAACTGTTAAGTCTTTACAAAGCCAGATTCGACCAACTATGGAATACTGCTCCCACGTTTGGGGCTCCGCTCCCAAACATACACTGCATTTGTTGGATTCTGTTCAGAGAAGAGCGGTCCGTCTGATTGGGGACCCGGACTTGACCGGCGGCCTTGATTCGCTGGAACATCGAAGAACGGTTGGCGACTTGAGTCTGTTCTACAAGTATTTTCATGGAAAGTGTTCGAAGGATGTAGCCCGCTTAATTCCTCCCAAAGCGGTGTATGTTAGAAATACACGTCGCGCTGGTGCTTCGCATCCGTATGAGGTTCAGCTTGTTACTCCGCGTACAACGCTTTTCAAGCAATCTTTTATATGGAGAACGTCATCCCTTTGGAATAATTTGCCCAGCGCTGTGTTTCCCACCGAGTACAATTTACAGCGATTCAAGAACAACGTGAATCGCTTTTTTTTTCCGCACTCGTGCCGCTCCTGGAGCGCTTTAGGGACTTCCCTGCAGCACGTATAGTAGACACTTCAACAAATATGTATATATATATATATATATATATATATATATATATATACATATGTGTATTTGCCCACCTAGTTATTTCAGTACCGAGACGACAAAAACTCAGATAATATATATTTTTTAATTGTAATGAATTATTATTTATTTTCACATTATTTACAGTCTAGAAAATCAAAAAAATATTCGTGATTTTCCAGGATTTTTCTCATTTATATGACTCCTTTATTTTTAATTACCGCTTTATAGAGTTTCAGCATTCTGTCCAGTAGTTTCTTCAGAGTTTCTTCGGTTATTTTAACCCATTCTGCTTGTAAAAGTTCCCACAAGTGATTTTCTGATGTATTGAGTTTTCTGCTGGACATTGTTATAGCTCTGTCTTCAGCGGGAGTCGTTGTTCGAGACCTTCCTGAACATTTTTGGTCGAGAATTCCATGTCCCGCAGAAAACTTTTTTACGATGTAATCCACCGTTCTCCTTGGCATTCGCATATCACTCGCGATTTGTCGACTCCAGTGACCATTTTGATGTCTCGCAATTATCAGAGCCCGATTTTCAACGGAACTTTCGTTTTTAGAATTCCCACAAAACAATTGAGCCTATATCAGTGACAAAGTACTGTTTGCGAATGGTTAATTTCCAAAAGGACAATGGTATTTATAGCATAGTTTTTATCATAAAATGTCACTAGGAATTTCCATAATCCCTAGAAGCTTGAAATGAATTCTTCCTTCAACTGGAATTCTCAGAAATCGCCTCAAAACGATTATCATGCAAAACTTGGAAATATGTTCTAATTGGTTTTTAATTTGTGATTTCACCAAAAAGGCTTATCTAAACAATTTTATGATCGACACTTGTTAAGAACAATTAAATTTACCTAATATAATAAAAGGGTTTAATTAGGTATTAAATTTTAGCAGTTACATTGAAATTTCTAGGTGGGCAAATACTTTCTGACGGTAGTGTATACATATATATATATATATATATATATATATATATATATATATATATATATATATATATATATATATATACTTTTTTAAGAACTTTTTTTACAGGTCAATACGCAAATTTTTGCGGAAAAAAAAAAAAAAAAAAAAAAAATGGAAAAAACTCGCTAAATTGCGTCAAAAGTCAATATACCAGGTGTACAAGTATGAAATGCGGATATTTTTTTTCTTTTTTTTTTTTTTTTCTAAAAAAACATGTTAAATTCGGAAGAATGATAAAAAGTGCTTTATTCAAAGTATGCTCCATCGCTTGTTATACAGTTTTCCCATCTTTCGGGCAACGTTCAACTCATGTGGTACCCATCTACCGATCTTCTGAATCTTTCCCATCTCTCGTAGCCGATTGGAAACAGCTTGTTGACTACAGCCCAATTGCTCGGCGAGTTGTTTTTGTGTTTGCGAATCATCTTCGTCCAACAATGCTTGCAATTCCACATCTTCGTATTTTTTTGGCGGTTTTCCACGTTCCACGTCTGCAACATCGAAGTCACCACTTTTGAAACGCCGAAACCATCGTTCACACGTATCTTGCGATGGAGCATGTTCACTATAAGCATCTCGAAGTAATTGGTATGATTCAACAGCAGTTTTCTTCAAATGAAAACAAAAAATTAATGCTGTCCGCGAATGCTCTTTGTTCGGTATAAATTTCGACATATTGAACACAACAACACAACACTATGCACACACTTTTCCAATTTATCACTCGTGCGCGTCTGACACTTGTTGATGACACAACAAAATGGCGCAGCGTCAAATCTTTATAGCACAAACTGCATTGGTACACCATCTGTTGTCTGAAATCCGCATTTCATACTTGTACACCTGGTATATATATATATATATATATATATATATATATATATATATATATATATATATACATAAATTGTTGATATGTTAGCGATTTAAAAAAGAGAAATATTTTTCGAAAGTGACATTTATTAGACTCAATTTAAATCTCTCCTTGGAGCTCCAGAAACTCGCTTTAAAAGCCTCAAAAATCAATATATAATGTATCGTATTATAAGTTTATCCATGCGATTTATTGAAATTATTCATCGTGAATCCTGATAATATTTTCCTCCTTTATAAAATGGCCATTTTTGCCCATTTTATATCTTGTAGTCAAATTAACGTCCAGGTATACTTTTCTCATATTCAACAGATGGATAAAAAGAGTACTGGAATGGAAACCCCGATAAGAAGCCTATAGTAATAGAGACTCCCACAAGACCGTCTGATGATTGTTTTGTTTGTTTGTTTGTTTCTGTTGGGCAGGGCGCATCGACAGCTAAGATCATTTAGCGCCCACTAGAGTTAGTTTGGTATAAATAGATTAGACTATGAAGTTGAATTCTTTTAAGTAATTGGTTATGTTTTCTTTAAGTCGGACAAAAGATTTTATGAGGATGGTGATGTTGGATGGGATGCCGTGGGTGTCTCTCAAGTTTTGATGTTGAATGGATTCGATTAGATGTAACACTGATAAGGGGGATGATTGGAAATGAGCTGCCGAAAACTGGATCCAAGCAGCTCAAGACCGAAGCAAGTGGATTAGAATGAAGGAGGCCTATGTCCAGTAGTGACCATAGGCCTCATACATACATAATTATTTATTACAAGGTAAATGCTACCTTACAGATATTCTGAAATTACAAGTAAATCATAAAAAAAAACGCGACTTGTGCCAGTTTAAAAATATTGGTTAAGTTTGGATGTTTACGTATTATATTTCTTCCGTTCCATATAACATTTTTAACAGGAATATATCATTTTTTACCTTTTTATTACTTTTTTTTAAGTCCTAATAAGGTTGAAATATGCGATAACCTAGAATCAGTGTTGGTAAATGTTGAAAAACGGTTAAACATTTAATGAAAGAAGCTGAGCCTCTGTGCAGTAGTAATTCGCTTTAATTCTAACACCAGCTGTATTTTATAGGGGTGTAGTCATAAATCTTGACGCGATATACTTTCCAAGGAACTTCAGCGCAGGTATAGTAATTATCAATCCAAGAACCTTGTTTAGGCGATGTATCGTCATCTTATCCTTCGTGCCCATCCCGTTCACTTCATAAGCCAATCAGATCTGAGCTTATTTATCGGTCATATCTCAACATACTGGGTATGACTATTTAATTCAAATTTAAACACAATTGTTAATGAACCAGAAAGCAACCAAACAATTAACGAAAATAATAAAAATCTACAAACAACTCCAAAGCAAACTTTGTATGATAACTCTAGCTAATCTCAGCTTATCTATTTGAGTTTCCCAAAGCTCAGTACAATACAACGAATGAAGCGGTGGAAATTCAAAATTAAGCTTCCTATTATTCGGGGAAGTTTACAATGTGACCTCGTTTTGTCGACTATACATTCGCAAATTGCAGTTACAAATTTATTAAAAGCTCTCGCTCTCTCGGCTGTCGCTATGTTATTTGGAAATTGGACGTAATAAATGTTAGTTTCGTTTTAAGCAAAGATTTGGGATAAGCTGAGTTGAATAAACGTTTAGTTTGTTTTAATTAATTAAAGTTGGCAAATATAAGCTTCCCAATTAGCGTGTAAAATATGTAAAGGAAATACTTTATATGTAAAAGTTAATTTATCGTGAAGCGCAAAAACACGAAATTGACAATAATATTATACTACGAGGATCACTTAATAAGTAAAGAGACAAATAGCTATAGCTCAAGAACAGTTTATTGGATTGCTACAAAATTTGGCCTACTTTTCGACATAATTCCCTCCCCCCCCCCCCACCCCCGAGGTTAATACACTTGTCTTTGTACTAGCTTATTGATTCCTGTGGCAAAGAATTTTTTCGGTTGATGTCGAAGCCACTCTTTTTCCTTCACTTCTGTGAACCTCTTTCCACGTAGAGAATCTTTGCGAGGTCCGAACAGATAAAAATCGCCCAGAGCCAGGTCTGGGCTGTATGCGGGATAAGGCAAAATCTCCCAACCCAGTTGTTGAGTCTCGGTTCTTTATGAGCTTCTGTAAGCTGCCGGGGAACCGATGGCATACCTTTTGGTACTGTAAATGGTTCTGAATAATATTGTGAACAGTTCCAACGCTTACCCTAACCTCTTGAGCTATTTCAACACTAATTCTTCTGTTATCACGAATAAGTCCATCAATCCTCGATTCCAACGGGGGACCGGCAACTTCGACTGGATATCCACTTCGCTGCTCGTCACATGATCTTGTTCGGCCACTTTTGAACCGATCTATCCACTTGTAAACGTTCGCACGGTTTATGCAACTTTATCCATACTGTAATAACATTCTAGAACGTATTTCACTTGGCTTAATACCTTCTGTTACTAAATATCTGATGACAGAACGCTGCTCTTCTAAAGGGCAATCTTTCGATGAACTTGCCATGATAAACTGGATATTTTGAGGTTATGTTTACATTACATGATCGAACAGTTGATTAAAACTCATCATAAGGTTGCCAACTTCCACTTCTAGAAGTATGGAGCAGTTTCGTTGAATGGGTTTAAGCTGAGACCAATTGTCTCTGTATTTATTGAATGACCCTCGTATAATTAGATATGCTACAAAACGGCAATAATTTAAAAACACCTAACACTATTAAAATATACTTTTGTGTTACCAACAATAATTTCAATTCTGTACACTAGTAATATCAAAGACATTAGACAATAGAGACTAAATTATGCACATTAAAATGTTATCAGTCACATTGATTAATTGCCTGCATTAATCATGAAAATACCGTTAAAATCTAACCTAATAGAGTAAAATTACTATCAATAAACTATAATTAATAAAATATTTAAAATAAATTTCTTTCTGCAGAGATATTCACGGGCCATGAGACGTAGTGTTACCAATACGAGCGTACCACAAAACAGCAAAGTGCGCAAGCGCTCGGTAGTGGTTCGCCGAGACCGAAGAAAGTGAGACTGACAAACTCAAGAAAAAAGTCAATGCATTTTTTGACGTTCAAGAAATTATCCACAAAAGGTGTCATGGAGCGACTTTGCAAGAGCATTCAGCGCCTATGTTAATTTAGCCCCTAGAGACTTTTTTTATTTCCAAAAATCAAGCTCCAAAAGTCAAGCTCCACGTTATGATGATTTGGAGGATTTAAAGCCACTGTGAGGCGCAAGTTAAATATGATCTGAAAAGAAGATTTCTCTAACAGTTTCACATGGTTCTGAATATTGTATTGAGGTCGAAGGGGACTATGTAGTATCTGAAGTAATAAGATGTTCACGTTTAATTTGTCTATCTATCTATCTCTCTCTCTCTCTCTCTCTCTCTCTATATATATATATATATATATATATATATATATATATATATATATATATATATATATATATATATATACAAGGGGCATTCTAGATATTATTTGTCTAACATGCCATATGTCTAAATTAAACTGTTTTTGGAATTATTGTCATTTGAAATTTACAATAAAAACTATTAATACACAGCCTGAACAGAGAATCCGGGGTGATCTGTGCTACTTCATATTTAATTCCTTGTCGTAAATCTTCTACAGTTTCAGGTCGACTTCGATAAACTTTGTTTTCAAATGAATCCATAAAAAAAATCAAATGGCGCAAGGTCGGGACTCCTTGCACGTCATTCTACAGCACCTCTTCTGCCTATCCATTGATTAGGAAAAATTGTATCTAAATATCTACGAACATTGATTTCGTAGTGAGGAGGTGCTCCGTAATGTTGATACCACAGATTCCTGTTAGGGGTATCCAAATTATTTTCATCAGGAAAAAGACCTGCACAAGTTGAAATAACTTGCTCTTGGAGTAACTGTAAATACCGCTGTCCTGCAAGATTTCCATCGATAAAAAACGGACCAATGATATGACGTCCACAAATCCCTGCCTACACGTTTATCTTTTGTGGTCTTTATGGGGATTCTCAGTAGACCAGTACCGAGAGTTATGCCTGTTAACTTTTCCGTTAAGACAAGATGTGGCCGCGTCAGAAAAAAAACAGTATTATGAATTAGGTTAGGATCATTATTGATTCGTTCCATCATGACCTCGCAAAATTCAACACGTCTGTTGTAGTCATCTTCAAATAATTCTTGCAACGTATCGGTAACGAGGTTTGTATGGATGCAATTTTTCTTCATTCAGTATATGACTTAAGGTACCTTTACTTATGTTGTGGTCTAGGCAAAGCTGTATTGAGATTTTCTGTAATTTCTTATAAAACTTTTTATCAACGCTTGTCTTAACTTTTGGGGGTCCAGATTTAGAACGATCCTTAACATGGCCCAATTGTCTAAATCGTTTTAATGTTTTGCTAACTACGGATTGGGTAATAGATTCTTGATTCGGATATTCTGCGTTAAAAAGATCACACACCTCCTGTTGTGTTCTCCTACGATCTCCGTAACCAACGATCATCAACTGAAGAAATCAACAAAGCGATTCTTTCTGTTAAATGTACCATTATGATATTAGCTCACATTGCTGTTTCATAAAATGCAGCAATAAACGTTTTCGTCAATAAATCATTTTTTGATGCGTTAAGTCGTTACCTGACAGTAAATGTTTGACACAAGCGAGCCTAAAATTTTTCTTAATTTCAAATATCAATAATTCCAAAACAGTTCAATTTAGACATATGATATGTTAGTCAAATAATATCTACAATAGTTAGTAGGACTCAAAAATATAATAATATACAGGACTTGCTATTTAAAAAAAATTAAGATGCGTAAGGAGCAGTTGTGAAACCCATCACAACAGCTCCTATACAGTCATTGACAATAAAAAAGGGAACTGCAACAGTGTAATATATATCCTTTTTATTTTATCACTGAAATATAACAATACAATCTTAAGGGGTTTTAGTGTATGAATTTTGAATAGAGCACAATTTTTGCAATTCAGGGACCATAATCCGGGAAGATCCGTAAAATTTCCGGAGACTCATTACTTACTACTGCCCAAATTAGGAATATTGTTATTTGAAATCTACCAAAATGTGTATGTGTGTCTGTTTCATGGCGTTGGTGTATACCAATTAGCCAGCATCTCTCTTTATCCTTTTACAAACAGATTTACATTTATTTTGTCTTAAAATTACTTTATTTTCTGACTATTTATTTTTATCATTTCTTTTCCTCTTTTCTATATATGTATATATTTTTTCTTTCCTTTTCTCTTTTTATTTTTTTTCTCTCTCTCTTTTTTTATTTTTTATTAATATTTTTTTATTTTTATTTTTTAAACTTTTTTTTTAACTAGTTATTTACCTTAAGACTAGGTAAACTGGGTAAAAGTTCCGTTAAAGTTTTAATTTTGATTGGATTACAAATTCATGGAGCAAATAATATACTCTAGAATCATTGAGTGCCATTAGATAATTTAGATTAATTGAGTGTTCAACTAACTCCTTCAAATTCTTAAAGAAATTTTCCCTTATATTTATTAGATATGGGCAGACTAGAATATAATGTTGTAAATCCTCTATTTCCCCACATTCACATCTGTCGTGATCTTGAAGCTCAATACGTTTCTTATGCTCTAGGTACATTGCATGAAAGCTTCTCATACGAGATACTATCCTTACAAAATTCTTATTACTTATTTTACTACCAAATATGATATCCGACTTTAGGAAAATTATCTTTGAATTTTTTTGCCTTTCTCTACACTATCATAGTACGAGGCTGGTTTGAAAAGTCCGTGCAAAAATAAAAACTACTTATGTGTTTGGGGTGTACCTTTTTTATTTTTCGACATAGTCTCCTTTTAGGCTTATACACTTCGTCCAACGATGTTCTAGTTTGTTGATCCCTTCCGAATAATAGGATTTGTCCAAGTCTGCAAAATACCCATTAGTGTCTGCAATCACCTCCTCGTTTGAATAAAATCTTTGTCCCGCCAGCTATTTCTTTAAATTGGGGAACAAATAGTAGTCCGAGGGAGCCAAGTCTGGAGAATATGGGGGATGTGAAACGAGTTGGAATTCTATTTCCATTAATTTTGCGACCACAACTGCTGAGGTGTGTGCTGGTGCGTTGTCGTGATGGAAAAGGATTTTCTTGTGGGCCAATCGCGGGCGTTTTTCTTGCAGCTCGGTTTTCAAACGGCCAATAATGATGAATAATATTCACCTGTAATAGTTTTACCCTTTTCCAGATAGTCGATGAGGATTATCCCTTGCGAATCCCAAAAGACAGTCGCCATAACCTTTCTGGCCGAAGGAAGGAACGGTCTTCGCCTTTTTTGGTGCAGATTCCCCCTTGGTAACCCATTGTTTAGATTGTTGTTTGGTCTCAGGAGTATAGTAATGTATCCATGTTTCATCCACAGTGACGAAACGACGCTTAAAGTCCTCCGGATTCTTCTGAAACAGCTGCAAACCATCCTTGCAACACTTCACACGATTCCGTTTTTGGTCAAGCGTGAGCAATCGCGGCACCCATCTTGCGGATAGCTTTCTCATGTCCAAATGTTTATGCAAAATATTATGTACCCGTTCAGTCGAGATGCCCATAGCACTAGCAATCTCACGCACCTTAACTCTTCTGTCATCCATCACCATATCATGGATTTGATCAATGATTTCTGGAGTCGTAACCTCCACAGGCCGTCCAGAACGTTCAGCGTCACTTGTGCCCATATGGCCAGTCCGAAAATTTTGAAACCACTTATAAACTGTTCTAATCGAAGGTGCAGAGTCACCATAATGTTTATCAAGCTTCTCTTTAGTCTCCTGAGGCGTTGTGCCTTTCATAAAGTAATGTTTAATCACCACACGAAATTCTTTTTCGTCCATTTCTTGAAAATCACTCGACTTCCTTGATTCACACGAATGCCAAACACAAAGAAATAGACCAATATGGCTGAAACTTGGTGTGCGTTCATTCAAGAGATGCTACTAACTAAACATGACCTCGATACGCGCCGGTGGTACCATCTCTCGGACTTTGCACGGACTTTTCAAACCAGCCTCGTACACCTGCCAACCATCTTTCATTCTTCTTTTTTGCTTTACTAATGAAGTCTGTATAGGGTATTTTAAAGTTTAGATATAATCCATTCATTGTAGCTTCTTTTGCCGCTTTAGCGACTAGTTCGTTTTCCAGTATTTCCACGTGTAAATCTACCAAAAAAAAAACTTTTATTTACTTAACAGTTAGAAATATTTCATGTGGCAAAGGCATGATTAAAAAAAAAACAAAAAAAAAACTTATACTGACAGTTACGTTTTACCGAGAAAAAGTCCTTTCGAAAAGTACATTCAATTAATCTTATGAAACTTTTCAGAGCGTTAATTAAAAAATACGCGTTACTTAAAAGGATTTTTCTTCAAAATAAGTAGGTTCCACTTTTCCGGTAAAATTCCGGCTTAATTCGAAAAAATGTGTCAGTATCTGTTGAACTTTTGTGACATTTTTCTTGTTTTAATCTCGACGACATCGACAAAACAAAAGCGGTATTACCGGAGATTTTTTGTTTGTTTATCTCTTGCTTTATAGCTTTAAAAGGATTAATTAAATCACGTTCATGTGGTTTTTGATAATATATTTTTATGCTAGCAGTAATCTTATGGAGCAATCAAGAATTTTTGATTCATAAAATGTCTCGTTGCACTATAGAAATTTGCGAAATAACTGAATTTTCAAAGTTAACAGAAAACGGTGTAACATGGCTTAAGGTAACTAATTGTAGTTAATTATCCCGTTAATTTGCTTATGCAATGCGCCCCTACACGGCCTTAAGCCGTGTGTCCACTACCAAGTTTTCTTGCGGAAGTTGCTTCCACAAGTGACTTCCAGAAGTTTTTGTCGTGTAAACACGTATTAGAAGTCGACTTCCAGAAGTCACGGCTTGCAGAAGTTACTTGAAGCAATTATGTGGAAACACGTGTTTGTTGCTTGCTGGAAGTAACTTGAACGACTTCCTGTAACTGCAAGTGTTTTGAAGACTTGCAGAAGAAGAAGTCGGGTATACGTCGGGTAAACGGTTTGTGGTATTCTCTTCTGTTTTCAGTTTTGTTTTGTGTTTTTTTTTGAGTTCTTTTCCAAATTTATAAAAATGGACAAAAATAAATTCGTTTGGAGTAGTGAAAAAACACATTTGGTAATTGAAAAACAAGAAAGTTATCCTGAATTATGGGACACGTCCTCAAAAGACTATAAGAATAAAATTAAAAAACAAAACGCTTTAAAGGCAATAGCCAATGATATAGACGCGCCCGAAGAAGAGGTCAAAAGGAAATTGCACAACCTCCGAACGCAGTTTGGTCAAGAAGTAAACAAAGAAAGGAAAAAAAAAGTGGCCAAAGTGCTGAAGATGTATATGTTAGCAAGTGGGAGTTTTTAATGACATGAAATATATGACGTCATCTCATGTACCCAAAGAAACTGAGGATAATTTGGTAAGAATAACAAAATACACCTTACATATAACCGTTTTAATTTTTATTTCATTATATATTCCATTATATTATATATTCACTTGTACATACTTATTATATATGCCTATATTGCCACTCCACTTCTCCTTCTGGTGAAATAAAATATTCAGCAAATTCGGGAATGGCTAATATACTTCTTAAGAGCAAATGCGTCATCTGCAACAATAACGTATGGAGTTGGAATAGTTCTACCAGGATGTGACCGTGGAGATGGCAAATGCAATGTATTTTGTTCAAGGCACTTCGATAATTCACAATTGTTATATACTCCCCCGTCCGAAATTCTACCATTACACCCCACATCAAAGTAAATTATCTCATAATTAGGACCAATCAACGCCAACAGTACAATGCTATGTGTGCCTTTATAATTGAAGTAAACACTGCCTTCTTTCTTTGGTGCCTGTATCACCACATGTTTCCCGTCCATAGCAGCTAGGCAATTGGGAAAATTCCATTTGTTGTGAAATCCGTTGGAATATTGAAGCCAATCTTCTTCCGTTGATGGAACCTAAAAAAAAAAAGCGGTTTAATTCTTAATAAACGCTTTTGTGTTCTTAATTTCTTTTTAGGAGCTTTCAATTACATTGGACAACGATGCAAATATCACCGATCAGTCCGAAAAAGTCCAATCAGTACCACGGAAACGACCAAAAAAAACCAATTCAGGAAAAGACAAACATGACGTCGTACTGGAAAATGCTCTGCAAATAATGCAAAAACCGTCTGATGAATACCAAATATTTGGTGACTTTGTCGCCTCAGAACTTCGAGATTTGAGAAAAGCTGGGAGCAAGCGTAAACTTAAAAGATTAATTCAGCAGGCTATTCTAAAAGTGACGGACGAAGACGATGAAGCCAACTCGGACACGCAACTACTTAGTTCAGATACAACTGGGCTCGAAAGCTCCACTCAATCATCAATAATACTGTCTTGCAATACATCTACACAATTATTTATATGTTCGGACAACGCACAAGGTATTTTTGGAAAATGTTTTTTTATATAAATTATTTTAATATTTACCTTCAAATATTTTAATTGCAGACATTGGTACAGAGCCTCGCAACATTCCAACACAATCCTTGCGATCGTACATACAGGGATTCGAAACAGATACATAAGCGAATGAAAGGAATTGCCTACAAAATAAACATACTCATAATTTGCATTTCATTTGAAATACTTATGAAAATAAAATGAATTAAAAATATTTTTTCTTGTTTTTTATGAATGAAATGATTTAAAAAATATTTTTCTTGTTTTTTTCTTACCTGTTGCCAAAAATCGAAGAGTAACTAAAAGCCGGACTGTGGGAGGTATAGCCAATCTTATTTTAGTATCCTGCTTTTGAATACTTGTTTGAATTAAAGATAAAATGTATTCAAAATCATCATTAGACATTCTCAGGAAATTTTTCAGCTGCATGGAATCTACGATCCGCAATTCTTCAAGTAATGTATTTTGGAAACTTAAATCTACGCGCCGCAGCACCCAATTTCTCACCCAAACACTTCTTTTTGTTTCTTTTTTTTTAATTTGTTGTTTCTTTTTATTAAATATGCTGCGATGGCAGCTGCCAATCTTATTTTGCCACAAGACATTTTTATACTGTCATTCGTAAAAAAAGCAAACTCTACTGCAAGCTGTACTCACATTGTGTGGAAACACGTCTGCAATTTCTTGCAGCAAGTTCGTCGTAATAACTTCTACAAACTACTTCTGGAAGCAGACTTCCGCAAGTTTCGGTTTGAGTGGAAACACTTCAGCAAATACTTGCAGAAGTTCTTCCGCAAGTGACTTGCTAGTGGACACACGGCTTTAAAGTTACACCTTCTTTGGTGCGCCCGCAACGTGTACCGGCAACTCCGCTTGGAATTTTGCTCAGATTTTCATAAAAAATTACAATTTTCAGTTTTGCTTTTTATAGCATCGAGTAATTAGAGGAAAGTACTACAATTTTTTTTGTTTCATTAATTTTTATTCAGTTTATTGAAGCATAAAATCAATTTAAAAATAGCTGTTTTGTTGAATTTGTGTTTAAGAGAAAAAGTATAGAGGACCAACCGAAACCAACACGATTATTTCTATAAATAAAAGTTTTAAGTGCCTACTTTCTAAATATCGCAGTCTCTATAATCGAAAATGATCGACAGTTCGTTAATAATTTAAGAAAAAATTACACAGGAGAACAAAAAAAATATTTGTAAAAACTTTTTAAACCAATACGTTTAAGTGTTATGTATTTATGGGTGCTGAAACCGTATCTGGTATCAGTTTTTTTGTATCACTCACAGTTCTCTCACAATATGACATCGATTAAATTACTAAATTTGAAATGTAATGAAATAAATTAAATCCTCTTCCTGCTTGAAAAACTGAGCAAACTGTTGATCTCTTGTTCTGTAATGGTAAATAGATGTTCCATATTCCAATAAATGTTTTTATTTCAGCCTAGAACCAAGCAATTCTGCTTTTTCCTTAGGCAAACCCAAATCTCTCACTAAATCATTTAACTCAGCTTGTGTAAACAACTGTGATTTTAAATTTTCTAGAGAACATTGAAACTCATGATCATCCGGTCGACTTTCATTAAGTTCGGGACCGGACTGTAAAACGTCATCAATAGACTGAAGTGGCTCAGGGACAGGAAGTCCCGGTCCATGTCCTACTGGCCGATTAACTGAAGTAAAGTTAGGATAGACAATTACCTTCTTATTTTTGGAGTTATATCCAGAAACATCAACGCTGCAAAAATAACATCATTTGAATGATTTTCTTTCTCTCTCCATACCATGGGTACTGCAAATCTAAAAGCTTTCTTTTCTTTCTTATACCTTTTCCTAAGATCCTCGACACAAACATAACATACTTTGTGAGGAGCCCAACATTTTTCTTGATTACTGATTGCTACACCAAAATATGCAAAGTATATTTTTTTTCAAAATTAGTAATGTTTCTTTGGCGTGTTTAACTACAAACTCACCACATATATAATAAAAAACTGTTGAGAGAGTTTTTACCACCGCGATTAGCCATACTTTGAGTGTGATTTAAAGCACATGGGTTAAACACTACAATGCGAGGTTATACTAACTGGAAGAAAACAAACAGCTGTGTTATTTATCGGAAGTGCCAACCTAATAACATTTGATTTGACTGCCAACTTTATAAAATTCAGATTTTATTGCCAACCTAATAACATTCGAATGATAAAAAATAAAATTATATAAAAACAACACTATATTTTAATTTCCAATATATTTAAATTCACTTGACAATTGTTTCACCATACAATGGCTTCTTCTTATTTACTTCTGAAGAAGCCATTGTATGGTGAAACAATTGTCAAGTGACTTTAAATATATTGGAAATTAAAACATAGTGTTGTTTTTATATAATTTTATTATGAATTTCCAACAAGTATCGGGTAACACAATCAAAGAAGATAAAAAATAAACTTTTCGCATTTTCAATATTAAAATGTGAAAAATTGGTGGGTGATATGACTTTTTTAATATTATTTTCAGACTGAGTACACCAAAAAACAAAGGAATCAGGTAATATTAATAAAAAAGTTTTTTCATCGTTGGCCTGTGTTATTTTCTGATTGCCAGTCTCAATGATGAAAAATGAAAGAATCGTTATTATTTACGAAATGAGCTTGCTATGGATCGCAGCAAAATCAATACCAACAACGTTTCGCTGAATACAATAACAGTGATAATGTTAATATTTTACAGAGTTCTTTGATACTGATCAAACTGGTTACTAATGAAGAAGGAGGGCAAACTGTTTAGCAGAATCGAGTATCATCATCGGCGCTGTTTTGTAGATCTATAAGAATTCGATCTATCAAAAAGAAACTGCAGACATAACAAGGAACCAAATCGGATAGATTGAAAAACAAATCAAAGACATTTATAATATTCAAAATGATCAAAAAGTTGGTCAATATAACACCAACTACTTCTGACAATGATTGACAACACAATATGCAATACTATCAGAAATACCTCCTCGAGTATGAAATGCTACATATGTGGAGGCACATCTAAGTTTAATAATTTAGTAGGAAAACTGATGATAACAAATGAAAAAGCGATTTTTTTAAACTCTTCTGGATATTGAGTCCAAGTTTCCGATTCGTAAGAGGCAATCTCGAGGCCAAGACAAAGTAATTATAGTAGATGTAAAAAAAAAACTCTTCCAACAAGAGTTTAAGGAAAAAATAGGCATCTTAGTGCATATTCAAAACCTGAATATGGAAATACCAATAACGGAAATGTTGCCAGGTGGTTTTCAAAAATGCGTAAAAGGTATCTGAAATAACCGGAATTAAATTTGAAAATATTCTAGATGTCATGATCAGTGGTTACAACATAAATGTGGAAAAACAGGGGTATTGTATGTCAAACTGTATGATTGGCTTACAATTTCAAAATACTGATATATTATGCAGAAGTTATCGCCGAGTTTATAGTACCAATAGACCATTTGTCAGAGGAAGTTGCTGAGTCAAGAAATAAGAATTTCCGTAACGATAGGTCCAATTTTGCAAGAAAGATGAATCCATTGCAGCTTATATTTGATCTTTGTTTATCATCTAAGAGAGAAATAGTTCGAAAAAGTAAGTTTAGTTTTTCCAGAGCGGCGTTAGAATTAATTACCGAGGAGCAAACATTTTCATCGGGTGCAGAAAGTAGCGATATTCATAGTAGTAATAGAGAAAAACATTTGATTTGTATTTGTTAATATTTCTACTTTTATAGTTTTTATATATAATAGCATTAATGATATTTCAAATCAGCGTCTTATCTGTTAGGAAACGAGTTTTAAGAAATGTGTATATCATAAATCAATGTGTGGAAAGAACGATATATAGGTATTTTCTTTTATTAAATTACCATATTGCTGTTCATCTTTTACTGCTAATGGATTGGTATTGTTAAAAGTACAAAGAGTATAATTTATTTTCACGTTCTGTTACTAAAATTGAAAACGCCTAAAAATATTTAATCGTTAAATTTTAAATCTCTCTCTCCTCTCCCCCTCCTCCTCCCTCTCCCCATCTCCCCCTTTATATAAAAAAGCAAAGATGTATATCGGCATTAGCGGACGAAATTCGTGCTTTTTTTCCTTTCATCAAAAGTACGGGCGACCAAAGTTGTAAGCTACCCGGGCGTGACATCTATGGATCACCAAACTATTACATGCATATTTCGCTCCATATCAGAGCTCGTCAGCCAGCCTAGGTGAAGAGGCAAAAGATGGGTGAAGTACTAAAGAGATATCTTTACCGGGGTCAGCACTCATTCCGTTTATACTGATTTTTATTTTTTAGAGTTACCGCTAAAAATCCAATAGTGGTATTAGTATCCTGTTTTTACAGCTACTGCTATTTATTTAACAGATGTATTAGTATCCTATCCGCTTAGTATAACAAAGCTATTTTACCCATGCGTTTTGCCCTTTAATTAAAAGTTTTGACTTTTTCACACTGGACGGTGTTGAGTTTTGTTGGCTATTGACACTTTTGGGTTTTCCTCCTTCTAAATTTCTCCTGCTGATACTGGGTGTTTGTGATTTGCCTCTTCACTTACGCAGGCTGACGAGCTGTAACATGAAGCAAAACATGCGTGTCCTGGTTTAGTTATATATATATATATATATATATATATATATATATATATATATATATATATATATATATATATATATATATATGTATGAACATTCCTTTGGATTATTGTCAGAATGTCACGGGCAAGAGGAGCAAAATGGAGATGACTTTTGTGTGTGATAGTTTTACAAAAACGATAATTTTGTTACCGCGTGTCTAATATTTCTCATTCATTATCCATCTACGAGGCGGATTCGAAAAATAAGGGCCTTTTGCTTATATTTAAATTTGACGGGTCTGAACAAAGCTGTATAGATGTAGCGCCATCTATTGATTGTTTCCCAAGCCACTGAAGTTATTGTTTTGATTCAGTAATCAGTCAGCCTGTCGGTGAATCCAGACAACAATGTCCGCGAAAATCGTTGCTCATGCCAGTTGCGAAGTGCGTGCTGTGATTCGATTTTTGTGTACAAAAGAATAATCAGCTGCTAGACAATGGTGTTGAGACTTCAAAAAGAGCCGAGGGGCAGACCCAGTATCCAGATCGATGAAATCGTTCAACAAGTGGACCAAAAACCGCTATCTGATCGACGATTTCTCTTGAAACAGTGGCTTGGTGGACAACGGTTTAAAGACGACGCGACGAGGATCTCAAGACCGCCGTTGTCAACTGATTCAATTCCCAAGCCGACAACTTCTATCCAGCTTTACGAAAAGTGCTTAGAAGTGAACAGCGACTATGTGAAAAAGTGAAGTAGGTTTGTAGGAAACTAAAACCGTCAATAACAACTTTTTCTAACGAATATATATATTTTTTTATGGGCAAACGGTTCTTACATTTCGAATATACCTCGTACATATCGTAAATGAAGAACTGATTGTTTAACTGTTTATAAATGGAAAGATGTCAGGAAGCGATGAAGGATGGAGGAATTTAAATTCGTGAAAATGTCGACCTATTAACAAATATTATTCTCGGACAAGGCACATTTCTACCTTAACACCTACGTCAGTAAACAGAATTGTTGCTGTCGAAGGCCGACCAATCCAAAAATAAACCGATTAAAGTCTTTACATCCACCTAAGGCTTAAGCCGCAGTGGAGTAACGGTCTCATGGAGATTGTTAAAAAACTGTTATGTTTCTGTAGCAGGATGGGGCGAATCACACACTTCAAACATATTTTTATAAAATTGATTTTGACAAGAACTGACATAAGATGGCGTTCACTTAGCCCTAATTTGATGTCCATTGATCTTTTTTTGTAGATATATAGTAAAGTTCGCAGCAACAATTCTTGCTCCTTGAAACAATTAAAGCAAAATATCCGGCAAAAATAGGCCGCGATAACGGAAATGACGTACCAAGCAGTCAACGATTTCACAACGCGCTTAGAAGAGTGTTGGGAACGTAACGGTTCACATTTATTTGACATTATTTTCAAAAAATTATTTTTGAAGGTCACTATGCAATAAAAGGTTTTTTATTTTATAAACTGTTTTTTTTTTACGATAAATATTTTAAAATTGAACTTTTCTAGGACACCTTATATTTACTCCTAAATAATGGACTTTCAGCTCAAGCTCATTTAAATCCCAACATCAAATTTTACAAGCTGTGGAGAAACGATATTTTCCTTTCCGCAAGCCTCTATTATTTTGGTCCCTTTTGGCCTGTTCTTCAACCAATTTATTCTGCTTCCCCGTTATTTATGGTTTTCAGTCCGTTACGTTTTACCGGACTTGAAAGATTTTGGTTTTGAATAAAATATTTACTTCTGCTCACATGTCAGCGACACAAAAAACATGGTTAATTTTGGGCTCCGACAATGGTCATCAAGTATAGAACCCAATATTTTATTTTTTTTCTGGATACACTATAGTAACGTATGTGACATACATGACGGCCTAACATTACAGCAGGAATAACAAATCAGTGTTAGTGTAATATAAATAATCTGCCCTTAAAAAGCAATAAATGTCTCTCAATGATTTTCTCAATTAAGACCATATGGTCTTTAATTATACACTAGATAATTATGTGATTTGCAGATGTGATATATTCAAGGATTTTGGAGTAATGTAATACTCAAAATTCTGTTTCTTATTTCATATTGATGTGGTTGGCGCTCAAGGTGCAAAAATATCAGATTTTATATTAAGGACTAGCCGTACTCGCGGCTTCGCGTCACTGCTTATTCCTTATATTACCTAACGTAATAAAATATATCCTATAACCTGACCAGAGAACATATGTATTTTGTAAAAAAAAAAAACACGTAAATCGGATAAGTGGTTCTTGAGTGCTAAGCACACTAACGGACAGAGAGACAGACAGACAGAGAGACTTTTAATATATACTATAGATTTTTTTTGATAAATATTAAGTTAAAAATTTAAAAAAAAAAACACACATAAATCGGATAAGCGGTTCTCGAATGATAAGCGCACTAACAGACAGATAGACAGAAAGATGATGCATTTTATATATATATATTGTATTCTATGTTATATGATATTGTTCCATATTTAACGGTGTGTAGGCAGCGTATTTCAAGAGAGTGCGCTAATGGCAATCTTTTTTCCGACTTGATTCACTATTATCGTCACTGCTTATTTTTTATACTGCCTAACGAAATAAAATATATCGTATAACCTAGCCAGAGAACATAAGTATGTTTTTTTAAAAAAAATCACGTAAATCGGATAAGTGGTTTTCGAGTGATAAGCGCACTAACGAACAGACAGACAGACAAAGAGACGTTGCATTTTATATACATTTTATTCTTTGCTACATGATATTGTTCCATATTTAATAGTTTAGGCAGTGTATTGCAAGAGAACGCGCTAGCGACAAACTTCTTTCCGATTTGATTCACTATTATCGTCACTGCTTATTTTTTATGTTACCTAACGTAATAAAATATATCATATAACCTGGTCAGAGAACATACGTATGTTAAAAAAAAAGGACGTAAATCGGATAAGTGGTTCTCGAGTGATCAGCGCACTAATGGACAGACAGACAGAGAGATTTTGCATTTTATATATTATAGATTATAGATTTATAACATTATACATAAGTTATGTAAGAATAAAACATGAATATGGCGCAACAATAGGGAAACCTGCGTATAGTCAATACATTGCGCTACTGGAAAATACGCAAAAAAGATTCTTAAAATTTCTGGAGTTTAAAAGTGATGGCGCTATCTTGCCAGAGGCATTGAACACTCTACTCTTACAAAACATTCAAATTGGACCCTTGTTAAATCCTAGAGGGTATCTTATAACTTAATTTATTTGTAAAATTTGCTCATACTGCACCGATTGTTCTGGATTATTTATGCACTTAATATTTCCAAGATTCAATTTCTTATTAAAAGTGCCGATTTATAGGGCGAGTTTATTCAGTGCAACACGTGGTGACATTGATTATAAGGAGAAGATACTGTTATAGTCTCCAAAGCTCTTAACCTAACCTAACTCATAATATGTGGTCTTATGTTTGAATATTGCTATTCTAAGTTATATATGATTTAATTAATTACAATATTCATATTTTTAAAAAATGGAAACTTTTCCCGTTAGACAAGAAGGTTTATAATTACTATTATACAAAAAAGTTCTTTTTTCTCACATTTGATCAATGTGATTCCATGTTTGGCTGGTGAGTGATTTTGTTGTCTGTGATTTATGGTATAATTACTATTAATATTATTATTATTCTTATGATATGCTATGAAAATAGCAGCAATTACTCTTACTAGCACAGATATCTGAAGAAAGCTATTATGCATATCCTAAAAGTCATGTCCCTGTCATACTATATAGGTTTACGAGCTTCGTCTGTACAATAGAATGTTTTATATATTACGTCGTTGAGAAATGCGGCAAAGTATCGTATAAATAATATTTTAATATTTGTCTTACGAACGACAGGAAATACACCGGGAGATATTACTACGCAAATGGGGATGGATAGGTCAAGCGTTGCGTAAGTCCAGTGACGATATAACAAAAAGCTCCCTACACGGGAATCCACAAGGAACTGAGACGAGCTAAAAGCACGGGGTAGAGGCAATAGCAGTCAATAGATCACGTTGGAGAGTCTTCACAGAAGCCCTATACTCCACTGATGACCTTAAAGAATTATATATATATATATATATATATATATATATATATATATATATATATATATATATATATATATATATATATATATATATATATATATATATATATATATATATATATATATATATATATATATATATATATATATGTATATATATATATATATATATATATATATATATATAGTGTCAGGGGCGCAGACCTCAAAGGGGCACATTAACAAAGCGCACACATCTATAATATATATAAAATGCAACGTCTCTCTGTCTGTCTGTCTGTCTGTCCGTTAGTGCGCTTATCACTGGAGAACCACTTATCCGATTTACGTACTTTTTTTTTTAAAACATACATATGTTATCTATAATCTATTATCTATAATATATATAAAATGCAATGTCTCTCTGTCTTTCTGTCTATCCATTAGTGCGTTTATCACGCGAGAACCACTTATCCGATTTACGTGTCTTTTTTAAATTCATACATATATTCTTTGGTCAGGTTTATATAATAATAATAATAATAATAATCTATATCTATAATATATATAAAATGCAACATCTCTCTGTCTGTCTGTCCGTTAGTTCGCTCATCCCGCGAGAACCACTTATCCGATTTACGTGATTTTTTTAAATTCATACATATGTTCTCTGACCAGGTTATAGATATATATTTTATTACATCTATAATATATATAAAATGCAATGTATCTATGTCTGTCTGTCCGTTAGTGCGCTTATCACTGGAGAACCACTTATCCGATTTACGTACTTTTTTTTAAGACATACATATGTTCTCTGGCCAGATTATCTATCTATAATAAATATATATATATATATATATATATATATATATATATATATATATATATATATATATATATATATATATATATATATATATATATATATATATATATATATATATATATATATATATATATATATATATATTTATATATATATATATATATATATATATATATATGTATATATATATATATATATATATATATATATATATATATATATATATATATATATATATGTATATATATGTATATATATATATATATATATATATATATATATATATATATATATATATATATATATATATCTGTCTGTCTGTCCATTAATGCTTTCGTGCTTTTTTTTTTAAACATACATATGTTCTCTGGCCAGGTTATAGGCTATATTTTATTACGATAGGTAGCATAAGGAAGGGAATGAGCAGTGACGATAATAGTGAATGAAGTCGAAAAAAAGTTTGCCGCTAGCGTGTTCTCTTGCAATACACAACCTAAACCATTAACTATGGAACAATATTATGTAGCAGAGAATATCTATAATATATATAAAATGCAATGTCTTTCTGTCTCTGTCTATCCATTAGTGCGTTTATCACGCGAGAACCACTTATCCGATTTACGTGTCTTTTTTTAAATTCATGTATATATTCTTTGGCCAGGTTATATAATAATAATAATCTATATCTATAATATATATAAAATGCACCGTCTCTCTCTCTGTCTGTCTGTCTGTCCTTTAGTGCGCTTATCACTGGAGAACCACTTATCCGATTTACGTGCTTTTTTTTTTAAAACATACATATATTGTCTGGTCATGTTATAGGATATATTTTATTGCGTTAGGTATCATAAAGAATAAGCATTGACGATAATTGTGAATCAAGTCGGAAAAAAGGTTACCGTTAGCATGTTCTCTTGCAATACACTGCCTAAACCATTAAATATGGAACAATATTATGTTGCAAAGAATATAATATATATAAAATGCAACATATCTCTGTTTGTCTGTCTGTCCGTTAGTGCGCTTATCACTTGATAATCACTTATCCGATTTACGTGTTTTTATAAATTTATACATATGTTCTATATAATTCGATATAAGCCTAGATAATGGGAGATTAGGTGAGATAATGGGAGATGAGTATAAATAATTGGAGATAAGAAGAAATAATGGGAGACAAGCAGAGATAAGTCTAGATAATGGGAGTTATGGTGAGATAATGGGAGATAAGGAGAAATAATGGGAGATAAGGAGAAATATTGCGAGATAAGTCGAGATAAGACTAGATAATGGGAGATAAGGTGAGATAATGGGAGATAAGGAGAAATAATTGGAAATAAGGAGAAATAATGGGAGATGAGCAGAGATAAGCCTAGATAATAGAAATTATGTAGAGATAATGGGAGATAAAGAAAAATAATGGGAGATAGGGAGAAATAATGGCAGATATTTTATTACGTTAGGTAACATAAGGAATAAGCAGTGACGATAGTAGTGATTCAAACGAACGATTAATAGCGATAGCGCCTAATAGAAAAAGCAAAGGAAAGGTTAAAGCAATGTTCGACGAAAAGGCCAAAGATGACGCCGCCGCAATAACTCCACTTCAACAGTTTAAAATTTAGCTTTGCTGTGTACTGGACACACTCATTCAGCAAATGGATTAGAGATTTCAAAATTTAGTTGCTGTAGCTTCTGATTTTGGTTTCTTAACGGGATTTTCATTACAGACAACTTCCACTGATGAACTAAAAAATCCGCAGCTGATCTCGCATTAAAATACAAAGAAGACTTAGATGCCAATGAGTTATGTTTGGAAATTGAAAGTTACAAACACCAAATAAAATCATTATTGCCCGATTTAAAAAATGCAGACTACATTGCTCTTCTGAATTATCATCAAGAATATGGTTTAGTGACCAGTTATCCCAATAAGGCATAGCTTTTCGACTAGCATTGACTTTACCTGCGAGATCTTTCAGCAAATTAAAATTAATAAAAAATTATTTGTGAACGCAGATTGGCCAAAAAGGTCTGAACAATCTCGCTTAGATCATGTCATTGATAAAATTTCATCAGTAAATACGAGAAAAGTACATTTTTAGAGGCGCAAAATTCGAATATTGTCCTAGGCGTTACGACACTGTATATATATATATATATATATATATATATATATATATATATATATATATATATATATATATAGAATATAGTCCTTGTGACAAACTTTAGACGGCTCCAGTTCTGAAGGTGCTCGTTTTACTTAGTAGGTTAAACAATTTCATACAAGCCCGATTTAATTTTCATGATGAATACGTTACACGATTGTTTTTTTTCACAATATATGTGGATATATCAACAATTATTTGTGTGAACACACAGCTTAAATTTACGATTGCATTTTGCTATTGAAAAATTTGTCAAGATCAATTTAAGCATTTTTTGTTTTATTTAAATTTAGTAACTAAAACGACTATGAAAATGAAGTCATTTTGTTACTCCTTTATTTTTTTTATGTATAATTACCTCAGGAGCTACTTGAAAACAAACCTAGAATCACACTTCCTATCTCAAAGAAATCTACTGCACAGCTTCTATAAAAAAAAATTCTATCTCTCACTTCCGTCTTCCGGGGGGTGTCAATTAATAATTTGTGGTTCATTCTCTGGGCGTGTCCATACCACTTCAATTGATTAACATTTATGTCATCTACTATTTTATGTGTACCGCCCATAATTTCTCGGATCTTATCATTTCTAATCTTCTCCATTCTTGATCTTCCGGCTGAGCGCTTCCAAAAGTCTATCTTGGTTGTTTCAAGCATCTTCTCTGTTCTCTGCTTAAGTTGTTATACCTCACTACTATATGTTATGATGCTTTTAACAATATTGTTATAAATGTTTTGTTTGTTTTTCTTGGATATATTTTGATCGCATAGTATGACGTTAATCAGACTAATGGCTCTTCTTCCTTGGGTGTTTCTTTCTTTTATTGCTTGATCCGTCGTTCCGCCATACGTAGTGAGCATTCCCAGATATTTATATTTATCACAGCGCTTTATATTGATATGTTGTTCTTCAATTACCCGATCTTACTGTATCCCGCCAACACTTTGTATTGGCGACGAAAGTCAAAAGAATCCAAAATAAATACTAATCAACCAAGAACAGATCTTTACGGAACATCTGTTCATACTGGTGGATAATTCAAGTATGTACATATTCGTTTGAAGTTCGTGTAGTATAACAGTCTATCAGGTAAGAACGTGACCGCTGGTATTCTTGAAAAACTGTGTTTCGAGAACATTTTTTGCCATCAATGTATTCTTTGGTGTGCTTAGTAAATTACTCCCTGCATACATTAATAAATATAACATCCAATCCTTCGACAACGAAAGCACAAAACAATTATATGAGAACCGCTTGAGACAAAAAATAACTACAGCCAATCAACGAACAAGAAAGCATAGACCAATAGTGGACATCTATAAAACAAAACATTAACGCGAGATAAGTAAATATCAACAAAACAAATAAAACACCTTCGTTCTTGACAGAAATAAAGGAGCTGACAAAGAAGAAAAAGGATGCATATATATATATATATATATATATATATATATATATATATATATATATATATATATATATACATATATATATATATATATATATATATATATATATATATATATATATATATATATATATATATATATACATGCATCAACAATCGTCTGGCATCTTCGAGGCATGCTGTCGACGAGATTTTCTGCATACTCAGCAAATTTTTCGAATCCCGCGAGACAACTGAGTCAAAGTACTCAGAGTCGTTCCTCTGGGCTGTCTCTTTACAAGAAACCAAACGTTTTCAATAGGGTTGGCTTCCGGCGATTGTGAGGGCCACTTTAGTATCTTATCGTGGACCCAAGCGAGCCGCTTCGCGACCTAATTTTCACCCAGCAAAGATTTATTCGACCTGCTTTAGAATTTGACATCATGAGCGCGAGGATGTTGTCGTCATTCAAACCCGATTTTCTTATTTTTGCCGCTCCTTGACGTAGCGTCAATTTCGAATCCCGTGAAAATAAAGAGACGATTCGTTTTTCGACTTTTAGAGTAACGTTGCCTACCGAACCACGTTTTGGTCAGTCGTCGACATTTTTCGTCTCGTTGAAATGATTTACCCACTTCTTCACAAACGATACCGACTTTTTAATGTATTTAGCAACCGCGGAATGTGTCCTTTTAAGCCCCTTTGGATGAGAACAAAGAAAGACTGCCTCAAACTGACGCGCAAACAAGTGACTCATTTTGGATTTTACGTGATTTCGGTGAAAGTTCGGAATCTCTGATAGTTTTACTAAAATGCGCTGTAGACAAAGATTCCGTCTACCGATTTTTTGTTAAATCGCTAGAATCGCATATACCAAAAATGAATTGTCGCGGACACGTTCTTACTTGACAAACCGTAATTAGGAAATAACTGATAAATCTTGACAATAAAGCCAAGTTGAACCAATAACGTGTCCTGATTCAAAGAATTAAAAGCTTCAGTTAGATCAGAGAAAACTATGTTAGTGGCAAAACTTGAGTCCCAATTACCCATTATATCCTCTATATGTAGCACATAAATTAAAATGTTTTTAAAAGTTCTTGGCTTCCGATTTTTTTCTTTAAAATTCTAAAGAAAAATTTTCCAAGAATGTATTATCTTTACCGCAACCCTCTATTATTCTCCTCGGCCCTTTTTCCATGTTCTGCAGCCAATTTATTTTGTTGTCCCTTTTATTTATGGTTTTTACACAATCACATTTTACTGGAGTTGAAAAAAAGGTGATATGAATAACAATTCTTTCAAGTTGAATTTTTAAATAAAATATCGAATCGTCGAAACAGATAATCTAACTTGAAAAAAATTGCGTCCGAATTGTCAAATATGGTTCTTTCTAGACCTTAATTCATAATACATGCGTTATTTAAAACTCTGAACAGACAACTCGCAGATGACTTATACCTTGAAACTCATCTGGTAATATTTTATTCTTCTTGAAGTGCCATATCCGCTAAGGACGTAGACCCTTTTGCTGGGCCTGTTGTTGGTGCTTTTCTAACTGTTCCCCAGACAAAGGGGCCCTACAGTTTAATGCCAGTTATATACCGCCAAAGTGAGAGGGCTTTACTATCCATGATACTACGGGTAGTTTGCTATTGCCTTTCCGAGAAAGGCGACCATCGCGTTGTAATTTTTGTTTTAAATTTATTTCCGGCCCTTCCCCATTATGCTATGGTCGCCACTTAATTTTTATTGTTATTTTTATTCTTCTTTCTCACATTTGGTCAATGTGGTTCCATGTTTGGTTGACGGGCTTAAGCCAAGTTAGCACAAACGCTATTACCATTGTGTATGTATGTGGCTGCTATGACGAGGGTGACAATGATGACTTTTTCTTGTTTCCATAGCCTTTTTATTTCTGTTGCAAGGTCTGTGTATTTGGAGATTTTTTTCTGTGTATTCGTTTGGATGTTTGATTTGTTGGGGAGAGCTATGTCAATTAAATAGATGACTTTTCCTTTTTTGCATTGAAAAGTAATATCGGGTCTACTGGCGGAGACTATTTTATCTGTATCGATATTGATGTCTCAGTAGAGCTTGTAATTTTTATTTTCTATTATGCATGTTGGTGTGTATTTGTAGTAGGGATCTGTGTTTTCTATGAGTTTGTATGTTGTGGCTAATGCTTGGTGAACTACTTTGCCTCATTGAGTCATGTCTGGCTGAGTATTTCGTTCCGGCTAATATTTTACATCCGCTTGTTATGTGTTCGATCGTTTCTTTATGCTGGTGGCATTTCTTGCATCTATCTTCTGCAATAGTTAGGACTTTGATGATATGCTTTTGGTAGTTTGTGGTTAATATGATTTTATCCTAGATGGCCAGTAAAAAGCCTTCTGTTTCAGGGAATAGCTGCCCATCCTGTAACCAGATGTAAAACTGTTTTTTATTTACATGGTCTTGTTCTATGTCGTATCTGTGTTTTCCGTGGAGTGTCTTTTCTGACCACGTTTTCATCTTTTCCTGACGTAATTGGGTGTAACTGTGTGTGTCTGCTGGGTGGTCTGTCTGGGATAAGTCGCGAGGTGTTTAGTTTTCGTCTGCTTTCACTGTTGCTATGTGGAGGCTGGTTTGCTTGGTGTGAAAGAATTTCCTGAATATAATAATAAAATTCTTCCAAACTAATTGTAGCTAAGCATCATAAAAGTACGCGTCCTGGCAGGAACATGTTGCAGGCATAGCAAGGAGAGCTTCTCAAAAGTTAGGAATATTATTTCGAACCAGATAGCTTTACACTCCACAACTATTAATTCTTTACGAAGCTCAAATTCGACCAACTATGGAATACTGCTCCCATGTTTGGGGCTCCGCTCCCAAACATATACTGCATTTGTTGGATTTTGTTCAAAGAAGAGCTGTTCGTCTGATTGGAGACCCAGAACTGACCGGCGGCCTTGATTCGCTGGAACATCGAAGAACGGTTGGCGACTTGAGTCTGTTCTACAAGTATTTTCATGGAAAGTGTTCGAAGGATGTAGCCCGCTTAATTCCTCCCAAAGCGGTGCATGTTATAAATAGACGTCGCGCTGGTGCTTCGCATCCGTATAAGGTTCAGCTTGTTATTCCGCGTACAACGCTTTTCAAGTAGTCTTTTATATGGAGAACATCATCCCTTTGGAATAATTTGCCCAGCGCTGTGTTTCCCACCGAGTACAATTTACAGCGATTCAAGAACAACGTGAATCGCTTTTTCCGCACACATGCCGTTCCTGGAACGCTTTAGGGACTTCCTTGCAGCACGTGTGCTAGACCCATAAAAAAAAAATCCAATTTTGCAATTTTTTTTCGGATGAGGAACATCATCAATCTGTCGGTTACGTCAATAAAAAGAATCAGGCCACATTACACACGCAAACTCATTAGAGAAATTTCTCCACAAGAGGCGACATAAGTTGACGTTCACATAGCCCTGATTTAACATCGAAGATTTCTTTTGCAGGTATATCTCAAAATTAAATTGTCAAATAGTTATCAATAATTTCACCGCTCGTTAAAAAAATTACATTATTTTAAAGAAATAATTTCCATTATATTTTGTAGGAAGTTTTATTATTTACTTCAATAACTCTCCGTTTTTAAAGCACTCTTGCCATGTTTTTAAAGCACAAATAATACAAGTCAAAATATTTTTACCGTTATACCTCTCAGATACCTAACACAGCTATTTTAAATTGAAAAATATTTTCCCAGCACATGCATTTTCAAACGGTTTTACTACTTAAGGTAGATCTCTAGGGATAAGCTCTAGGGATATTAAAGTCGAATATGCATTTTATAGCTTTCCTGGCGAATAATCTATAATTTTTTGACCTTAAAAGGTGCAAGCAAAAATTGAACCTTCTTGTTAGCATAAAGTATTAGGGGAAAGCGGGAGATCATGTTATTTAAAATTTATTTGATTCAAGTCACGGTATTATTTGTCTCATTAGCGCGTGCAATAATTTCATAAACTGGTAATAAGTACTTCCCTGTACCTGCCCAGCATAATGGCACAGTAAACACACTATACAGTAGCGAAACTCAAAGATAATCGCATAGGAAAATCAGGTTCGTTTTCAGAAGGTCACGTGGCAATCCGCCATGTTAAAAGTGGACCAGCGCGAGATTTGAAATACAAATAAAGTTGTGCAAAGTTTTATCATTCAAAATCATAGATATAGAAATGTTTGAAAATTTTTGATTTGTTATTTAATACAGCATGAGTAATATAAAAGTTAATGCAGCATGAATAATATTAAAAAAAAAACAAAAAGAATGGAGTACTTTGTTAGAAAATAAATGAATACAGGTGAAAAACTTGATAAGAAGGTATTTGATGGAATTCTTCATATTCAACTTCTGTTTTTAATAACCTTATCCAAAGATTCAAAAGTTTATCAAAGTTAAACGTCACTGTTTGAGGTTAAAGTTTTATTTACATCATTTTTCAAGTAAATTTGTGATTAAAGATGTTTTTTAAGGACTAAATTAATTTAATTTTAATTGTCATTACTAAGATGTCAACATCTTCTAAAATAAGAGCATTTTTTTCTAAGCAGTGTTGTGTTGTTTGGTGTGATAGATCTCTCGTTAATTAAAAAAACACTGTATATACTTTTTTGGTACTTATTTTTTCTTAAACTACAAAACTATATTGTGTAACTTCGAGAAAGGTTAATCTAATATTATTAATGAATTATGAACGTATATGTATAGACCTCTATTTTCTATGTGAATGATTCTTAGAGGTTCTATACCTTTTTGTGTTCTGTTATCTGTATTGCTTTTTGATAATGTAATTAATGCTTGCTTTTATTTACAGTGAATTAATATTTAGATCAAAGAGTCAATACAGTAATTTCCTAATTATAGTTGTCAATTACAACTATATTGCGAATGTGGAATCTTTGGCACAATGACACTACTCAGTAAAGATCACCACTACACCAAACACTTTATTTTTGCACTCGACGCGCATTTCACTAACCATATTAGCTTCATTAGGAGAAATGATTGACTCATATATACTGAGTATTGTCAATTACAGTTTAAAAGGAAAATAACTATATTTAATTTATAGTATAGGTATACAACAATAGAAATAAGTTCTTTATAGGAGGAATATTAATAACAGGTAACTAAATCTTCAAAATTTTAATAGTAACCATAATTACCATCAAAATGGACTTCGATTAGGTGTACTGTCCATTTAACAAACTTATTTTGAGAATATTTTACCCTCTGGCACACATCGTCTGACAAAATCATATTACAAAAATTTCTTTGGAATCACATTAAATTTTTCTTATTTTAATAGCATATTTGATTCAATAATCCATTTATATCAGTTATTTCAATAATCCCATTCCCCAGTGGTTTTGTGATCTCAACACGACACTTAATATTTAAACTTTCAAACCCAGCTTATAAGAAAATAAAATATACTGTCTAAAATTTGAAAATAATAAATGTGTTGTTATAGGTTCTGTATTCCTTACAATATATTCACAGAAACTTTTGAAAGATTGGCATGAAAAAGGAGCAATGTAATTTATAGAGAAAATAGAAAAAAAAAGTCACTTTCAGAGTATTAATTGTACTTGCAATTAAACAGTGTTAAATTTATCAGGTTTATTATTAGAAAAGGTGTGTCAAACATTAATTCAGATGAAGTTATTGAAAACTAGAAGCCTCTTGAGAATACACCTTTTAGAAAAAAATAATATGTTTTATTTATAATTTTTCAAATATAAATAGTTTTAAATAACTGAATACTAGTTTACACAAAAATAAATCTTTCTAAAAACCAGAATTTGGAGGATTATTCATTAATCATAAAAAATTACACAGGCACACAAAAAAGTTTTTCACTACCGAACAGATCGCTATACCTATATGTATTTTTGGGCGCTGAAACCGAATCTGAGGTCAGAATTGAGCAATCACGTCAGGATTTTTAAATAATTAGCCGAACTAAGTTTAGAAATAAATTTCAAGCTTTAATGACCAAATCACTCTACCAATACGAACGTCTTATTAAATCAATCAAGGTTCCCTGGAAGGCCGTCTCTTGAGCAAATACGCCTAAACAAAATGTACATTAGTACTGATAATATTGTTTCATGCATATGTATTTTTTCAAAAATGCATTTAAGATAGTGAAAAGTTGTCTTATGAAAGCAAGCAATAGAGATTTATTAAAATAATCAACAACTCCAACAACTTTAATCGCATACCATGATTTCTATGAAATCATTGTTTCAACTAAAAACAGAGGAACTGCAAAAAAAAATCATTAATGCAGCAACTTAAACTTTGACGGATAATACTGTTGATGATTACATGTGATGTAAATAAAGCATAATTAAATTTAGTTATGATTTAGAATAATAGTCTTAGCGCGCCCTGATTGAGTTAGAAATTTCTTATTTGCAAATTTTAGAGCATAAAAAAGTGTGACTCGAACAAATAATTTGCGAAAATAATTATATGGAATATTGCAATTCTCAACGGCAAAACAATAACCTCCTTTCCCCATGATTATCTAAATCGTTTGTCAACCTTTTCGATTCTCTTCACTTACAAACGTTTTTAATTCTCTTTTTCTACAAACTCTCTTTTCCTTCTGTCTTTATATTCATATAAACTGCAGTCACATCAAGAAACATACATTTCCAAAGACACATTCCGAGATCGGATGTAAACACTGAGCGGCCATTTTGAAAAAGGACCTGTCGACGCACGCGTCGTCAAAATCTCGTCACCAAATTGGAGCTCAGTTTCGCTACTGTAGTATGTTTACTGTGATAATGGTGTAAAGACAGAATTACATGTAAAACGACCAACAAAACTCATGAAAACAGCTCCTTTGCCATCGTTCTCTTTTTCTTTCTTTCTCTCTCTCATTTAGTTCTCGTTTGAATTTAATCTTATAAACCAGAACTTCATATTGTCGCCAAACGGTGCCGTTGAATTAGGGCATCGTATGGAGTTGTCCTATATTATTAACGAGAGAGACGAATTTTTTTAAAGATTGGTGTGTCTTTCCACCTTTATTTCAGATGAAATTTTACAGGTTGAAAATAATAATTCATAATCATCGAAATATTAAAAAAAAAGTTACAAAAACTTTTTTTATTTGCGTAGGTTGATGAATGAACCTTTTCTTCTATTCTTGATTGAACAATGTATTTAACTGTTTAGTTCTGCTTTGTTTCTACATCTCCCTTTCCTAAAATGAAAATTCGGGAGGGTTTAGCAAAGTTAAAAAATGTATTAGATCAAGAGGGCAAAATTTAGACCTGTCGACTAAACGTCTCCCTGGTTGTAAGACCCAAAATGCTACATCCAAAAATTGACCACTTTTAACCACTTGAATCAAGTACCCTAACATTTATTAACACTAAAAAAGTCGAGCGCTCAAAGGGCAGACGTCGCTGAGACCGGACCCATCTTTAGGGCCCAAAAAACGTCGCTCCAAAAATGGACGGTCATTTAACCATACAGGGTCACAGGGAAAGTCGTCCTAGATAATTAAGGACGTTATAGTTTAGGTCGTTTCTGACCGATTTGACTCTATGATATGATGTCCTAAACTTAACCGTTTTCGAGATATTGAAGTTTAAAGATTTTCTAAAAAAAAACATGTTTTTTTTTGCTTTTATATCGATTTTTTTTTTTTATTAGAGGTTCTCGAGTGCGATTTTTTTGGTTATTTTTAGTTAGTCTGTACAGTCCCTGGCCAAATTATTAGACGCACTGTATTTTTTTTAGTAATTTTATGTTTCTTAAGAGTTTTTATGCAATAATGGTATATTTAAACTACAATATTATTGATCTTTATTTAAAAGAATTGTTGTAGACTACATATTTGTATTTATTTTTAACATATGGCAACACTGTGTTGACAAAGTGATACATGAACGTAAACAAGTACAAATCTGTATCAGTCGCGATCGGAATCGAGTCAGGTACGGACGTGTTTCTGTGGCTTTATGGACTGTGATTGTTTGTTTAACAGTTTTATACTACTCAGTTATTAGTTTACTTTGTATGCAGTGTTTTAAAAAAGTAATTGGACTATTTTCATTATGGGTAGAAAAGGCGATCTTTCACCACGTAAAAAAGCTGAAGTGAAGGCCCTTGTGATTGCGAAAACATTTACAAACCGAGAAATATCACGAAGATTGGAGGTTTCTGAAGCTAGTGTACGAAGCATAAAAAAGAAAATTGAGTCAGGGAAGGAATTAAGCCTGAAAAGAAAGAAAAGATGCGGTAGAAAACCAATTTTCACTCCACGGTCAGAGAGATGTTTGAAGAAAATTTGTGTAGAAAACAGATTTGCTACCACAAAGGTAATAAAATCACAACTCCAGGATGCTAGCGTAAATGCTTCTGAGCGCACTGTTCGAAGAAAATTGAAAGAATTAGATTTTAAGGCCTGTTGCCCCGCCAGGAAGCCCAAGTTAACAGCTGCAATGAAAGCAAAGTGCCTGAAGTGGGCCAAACAATGGCAAGACAAAGATGTGGACTTCTGGAGATCGGTAAGATACAGCAATTTAATCAATAATTGATACATTATTATCATTTTCAGTTAAATAAAGCAAATAAACATGGAAGTTTATATATTTTTCCTATTTTTGACAGGTCTGCTTCAGTGACGAAAGCACATTCGAAATTTTGCAGAATAAAGCTCAGTATGTGCGTCGTCGTCATGGAGAAAAGTTTCATCCTGATTGTGTCGTCCCGACGGTTAAACATCCCACCAAAGTGATGATTTGGTCAGTCATCAGCGGCAAGGGCACTGGACGTCTGTACGTCGTCAAAGGAATAATGAGGCAAGATCAGTACAAAGAAGTATTACAAAATCGGTTGATTCCGCAGCTCAGAGAATGGTTTCCAAATGGGGAACCATTCACTTTCATGCAAGATGGAGCTCCCTGCCACACTGCTCGGTCTGTTAAAGCTTTTTTGGCAGAAAAAAATATCCCTCTGTTGGATTGGCCGGGTAATAGCCCTGATTGAAAATGTGTGGGAGCTGATGAAAAGAGAGGTGGCTAAAGATGTGATTACCAACAAAACCCAGCTCCTAGAAAAGACTATTCATGTGTGGAATCATCATCCTCAAATGCAGGAGACAGTACAATCTTGCATTGATAGCATGCCGCGCAGAATTAAAGCTTTGATAGCGGCTAAAAGTGGCTCAACTAAATATTGACTTTTACTAACATTAATTTCACTTTTCTTTAAAACTTAATAAACTTATGCTTTTCTAAATTAATGCTGTTTTATTTATGTCAAATAAATAGGTAATTGATTGGATAATATAAAAATAAAAAAACAAATCAATTTAAAATAATAAAACGGTACAATATCACTCGGTAATTAATATTTTACATGAAATCTTGCAGTGCGTCTAATAATTTGGCCAGGGACTGTATGTCAAGTATCAAAAATCATCAAAAAAATTTGAACTAGTTACTAACAGTTTCAAATGGCGGCTTGTTAATGTTTCTAAATTACGAATTTTTACCAAGTGTTTCCTACTTTAAATCAATAAAGAGAAAAAAAAATGTATGGAAGTTATTCTGCAAATTATTTTAAAAACTTTTACGTCTTTTTAGCTATCAAAAAAGGTATAATACTAGGAGTTTAATAGGAAAACTGTACACAGAATGACACCTAAAGCGGGCTCAGGTAGCAAAAGGTAAATTTTTAGTTCTAGGTGAGAATACGAAAAATACACAAATAAAACAAAAAACCTTTCAATTTAATATTTTTTATTAATTATAATTCATGTTCTATATGGTCGCCCCTATTTCTAACACAAATTCTCATTCTTTTTCTTAAATTACTTTTCACAACGCTGGTTGTGAGGTGCCGCCTCATTTCGTCAGCCGCATCAATTATTTTTTGTCTTAGGACATCCACGTTTTCGATAGGAGTTATCTGGTCGTATACGAGACTTTTCATGTGACCCCACACATAAAAATCCATCGGTGTTAGGTCTGGGCTTCTCGCCGGCCAAGGTATGGGTCCGCCTCTTCCAATCCATTTGTTGAGATAATTGTCATTGAGTCATGCACGAACACTTCCTCTGTAGTGAGCTGGGCAGCCATCGTGTTGAAAGTACATGTTTTGTCTCAAACCAATAGGTAGGTCTTCCATCAAATTAGGTAAATCGTTCCGCAAAAAATTGTCGTATTCCTCGCCATTCAAATTATCTGGCAGGAAGAATGGCCCAACCAAATAATTTGAAAATTATACCCATCCACACATTTAAGCTGAATCTTGTTTGTGATCCTTTCGTTCTTTTTAGTGTTCCGTACGGAACACTTATAAGATCACTTCGGTGTCTGTCTGTCTGTCTGTCTGTCTGTCTGTCACACCCGATTTTTCTCCGAAACTATTTGACATAGAAAGGTGAAATTTGGTAATAATATAGGAATTGATGGCCTCATCAGAGCCATGTAGTTTTGAGAATAAAATTTTGACTTAGTTAGTTAGTTTTGGGGGGTGAAGTCGGAAGCGAAAAAAAAAATTTTTTTACTAGGTCATCGAGTGTGGTGTCAAATGAAAGCTTGTGAAAGCACGAGTAAAAAATGTATATATAATATTATACCTGCGCGCACTTTTCTTTGTATTATTCTTAAAAATTCGTGAAAAATCGCTGTCCCGGGCCTTATCTCGAAAAGTACTTATCAAAAAATTTCGAAAAAATTCTGGAATATTCTCCACGGGGTGTAGATTGAACGAAAATTATCACGAGTGCATTATCTTTAATAATTTATATGGTATATAAAAAAAACAAAAATTTCAAGGTCATCAGATTTCAGTAAAGATTGGAAATAAACTTTGTTGAAAACTCATTTGGGGTGTGTTTTGTGAAGTCACTAATTATTTTATACCACCGTAACATAAATTTTGACTTAACGGGTTCGTTTTGAGGGGGTGAAATCGGAAGTGAAAAAAAATTTTTTTTTACTAGGTCATCGAGTGTGGTGTCAAATGAAAGCTTGTGAAAACACGAGTAAAAAATATATATATAATGTGATACTTGCGCACACTTTTCTTCGTATTACTTTTAAAAAATCGCTGTCCCCTACCTTATCTCGAAAAGTACTGACCAAAAAATTTTAAAAAAATTCTGGAATATTTTCCACGGGGTATAGATTGAACGAAAATTATCAGGAGTGCATTACCTTTAATAATTTATTTGGTATATATAAAAAAAAACAAAATTTCAAAGTCACCAGTTTTCAGTAAAGATTGGAAACAAACTTTGTTGAAAACTCATTTGGGGTGTGCTTTGTAAAGTCACTGATCATTTTATACCACCCTAACAAAAATTTTTATTTTAAAATCAATCAACGTACGGAACACTAATTGTGCAAGTTCAACTTGCACTTGACCGGTTTTTTTTTGTTTGAGTTGCCTTCCTCTTTAGAAGCCCAATAGTGGGCATTGTAGTAGTTTGTAAGACCGTCTTTGTCGAATTTCGACTCGTCAGTCCATAGTATTTTCTTAAAAAAAGATGCATCTTCGACATCGGTATTGAGCATAAATCTGCAGAATTCTAATCGTCGCAACGGATCCCCTTCTTCAATGACTTGCACGGGCGTATAGCGGTAAGGGTGTTGCCCAGCAGCATGCATTACAAACCATACCTTCCACTGCGAAATACCAAGCTGTTGTGCGACAACATTTGCAGATGTGGTTGGGTCCACCTCAAAGAGATGTCGTATTTCGTTTTCTTCGTCTTCGTCAAAGATACATGGTCGTCCCATGTTAGTCCGCCGTCTTTGTACGGAACCAGTTTCTCGTAGTCTTCGATAAGTTCCATCAAATACGCTAACATCAGGTACACGACGAGTAGGATATCGCAGTATGTATTCATCACGTGCACGCGACGACACTCCTTCGCAAAATCCGAAACACATTAGGATGTCAGCATATTCCTCGTTGGTATACGTTGCCATATTCACAAGCAGAGATCAAAATCCAGTTACGAGCCAATTCACACAGTCAGAAGATGAAACACAGATATTTTTGAAAAGCACGGTATAGCACATCTACCACAGACGAATCGCATGAGCAGACTAAAAATCATTCAATAATGTTTAGTGAACAGAAAATGTCACTCGCACAGAGAGTACCCCGACCAGAAAAAATGCTTACCCAACCCTTTTTATTGTTTGAAGGTGCAGGTAGTAAACCGGTAATTGGTAGTATCTAAATTCTATTATTATGTTACTCTACATTTGGGCCTATTGAAATCTCATTTTCTTAGAATTTTCAATAGATCCAGTAGATATTATACCGTTTTAGATAGCTAAAAAGACGTAAAAGTTTTTAAAATAATTTGCAGAATAACTTCCATACATTTTTTTTTCTCTTTATTGATTTAAAGTAGGAAACACTTGGTAAAAATTCGTAATTTAGAAACATTAACAAGCCGCCATTTGAAAACTGTTAGTAACTAGTTGAAATTTTTTTGATGATTTTTGATACTTGACATACAGACTAACTAAAAATAACCAAAAAATCGCACTCGAGAACCTCTAATAAAAAAAAATCGATGTAAAAGCAAAAAAAAACATGCTTTTTTAGAAAATCTTTAAACTTCAATATCTCGAAAACGGTTAAGTTTAGGACATCATATCATGTGTCAAATCGGTCAGAAACGACCTAAACTATAACGTCCTTAATTATCTAGGACGACTTTCCCTGTAACCCTGTATACAGGTGTATGCATAAGTTTTTGCCGGTTTCACTAAGAGGTGGCACCAGCGAACAGTACGCAGTGTATGAATTTGATAGATACGTCAGTTTGTTCGTCTGACAATAAACTAACCAACATACACAAGTTGAGTCCGTCAAACATTAGCGTCTGTATTGTATCGTTCAGTGATCATGTCGACTTTTGTGCCTAAAAAAGAACATTTGCGGCACGCATTGCTTTTCTTATTTAATCAAAAGAAAAATGCTGCGGAAAGTCATCGTTTGCTGGTAGAAACATATGATGAACACGCTCCATCGATTAGAACATGTGAGACATGGTTTCGACAATTTAAACGTGGTGATTTCAATGTGAAAGACTGTGCGCGCTCTGGTAGACCACAAAAGTACGAAGACGAGGAATTGCAGGCGTTACTGGATGATGACCCAACTCAAACACAACAGTAATTGGCAAAAGCATTAAATGTTTAATTTAAATCACGCATTGATCGAAGGACGACCAGAATGGGCCAGAAGACACGGCAAAGTGATTTTGTTACACGACAATGCGCCGTCTCACACAGCAAAACCAGTGAAAGACACCTTGAAATCGCTTGGATGGGACATCCTTCCGCACCCGCCGTACTCTCCCGACCTGGCGCCATCTGACTATCACCTCTTCGCATCAATGGGGCACGCGCTTGCAGAGCAGCACTTCAGCAATTTCGAGCAAATTGGAAAATGGTTCGACGAATGGGTTGCCGCAAAAGACAAGCAGTTTTTTCTGGCATGGTATTTATAATTTACCTGAAAGATGGGCGAAGTGTGTAGAAGCCAATGGCCAATATTTTGAATAAATAAAAAATGAATTTCCCTTGAAAATTACGTATTTTCTTTACCACAAAAACCGGCAAAAACTTATGCATACACCTATGTAAAATCAAAAAATTTAGTTTGTTCTTGACAAAATAAAAAGGAACCTGCAAAAAGCGGACGCTGCACCACCAATACCTGAAGATGAAGCTGGACCCGCTTTTTCCAGCCAAAAACGGTCGTTTTTCAAGTTTTTGAACACGTCTACCCTTTGGAACGCTCGACTTTTTTAATGGCAACAAATATTATGGTACTTGATTCAAGTAGTTAAACGACCGTCCAGGATGGATGCAGGATTTTGAGAATTCCAGGGCACGGAGATCGCAAAATCCACGTGAAAGGCTTTTATGCGACTCGTCCGACAGAATGAACAACTAGGCAGACGGTTAGTCGACAGGTCAACATTTTGGGTCGCCTCTCGTTCTGTATTCCCCGCTTCTTTTTAAAACTATTTTAGTAAGACTTACATGCTTCCTGAACATCAATTTGTAAGTGTCGCGTTAAGGTTTGTAATTTACCAGGAAAAGTGAAGATCGACTATTGACAATGTTGAACTGCAGAGTAACGCGTAAAAATAAGAGAGGAAAGACTCGGAAAGACAGTACGTAAGTATGTTTTGATCGGCTAGCGTGAATCACTCTAGAAAGTTTTTTTAGTTGCTGTCGTAAAACACCTATGGATTAGAATGAACAGTAACGAAATCTCTTAATTCTATATGTGGTAAATTGCCCTTAATTCATTGCTCAACATTTAAGCACATGAGCCCACATCTCTAAGTATGAATTTCCCCGATAGAGCCTCCCATTCCACCAATATATACAGAGACGATAGCCCCAGAAGAATATCCAAGCTGCGATACAAGTTAGTCTTTCTATTTTATTCAGCTTTTTCATAGTCACTGCACTCCTGAACTTAGATCAGCAGATCAAAGACGCTAATGTAATTGTAAAAGTAACAACGGACTCTTAGGATAAATCAGAATACTTATTTTAAAGACAGTAATTTTATATGGGTATTTTATTACATATTGTATAATATTGATATTAAGGTGACAAAAATCAAAAAATTTGTTTGGAAGTTGTTACAGAAAATAAAATTCAAAATGGATTCTTAGAAATGATAGCCTAATACAGTAGTGATTTTTTGATTTATTTTAAGATACAAAAGATAGGGATACGAGTAGGTTTACATCACATAAATCGCCCTGATTACAATTATTAAAGTAAACGCAGGTAAAAACGTGACTATTTGAATTTCCTAACAAACTTATTTATAGTTTTATGCAATTTTATTCTTTATTAGACATCACCAGTGGGGGGGGGTCATATTTACCCTTTGAAGACTAATTTACTGAATTATTAAGCTCGACGTGACTGGAGTAAAAATTTGGAGAAATAAAGGATTCATAAAAATTGCAATAATCAAGCCTGATATTCTAAATATCCAGTAAACAATAAAACTTTTATATAGAACTCTCTTTACTTTGCCTAAATTTTAGTGGCAAGAATCGCATATATAATCGCCCTCTAACTTCAAGAACTTTCTTTCTCTTTCTGTCCCATGTATCCACATAGGTCAGGGTCTCTGTACCACTTCTTCAGTTTATATTGAGGTTGTTATTCTCTATTAGTCGAAAAATGGACTCAGCGTGCGGAACTCTACACCAACCCCTGATATTCGGCAGCCACGAGTGCTGCTTTCTACCGGATCCTCGCCGACCCTTTATTTTTCCCTAAAGAATAAGTTTTGGAATCGAGTAGCAGTCACCTCTTAGTATATATCCCAAATAAAACACCTTGTTTGTTTTACGATATTAAGTAGTCGCCTCTTCACCCCGGCCCTTTGAAGCACTTCGTTGGTTAGGTATTCTGTCTAAGAAATTCATAGCAAACGTCGCAGTATCCATAATTCGAATAATTCGATACGATTCAATGATCTCACTTTTAAGACCATGTCTTTACCCGATGTAAGAGGACCGACCTGACAGCATTTTATTACTCGTAGGCGCAGGGCGAGTGGGAATTGTCTTTGAAGCAGTATATAACTTTAGAAACGTATCCTTTACCATGCTAATCCGCAGTTTAACCTCCCCATTACAATCCCATCGTTCGTTGACGACAGAGAGCCAGTAGATTTGAATTTAGTAACCCTCTCAATCTCTTAATCCTTTATAAAGAGAGATGCATCCTCTTGGCAGTGTCTACTAATCATCATCATTTTGGTTTTCCCAATATTTATACGTAGACCATTCTCCTCGCCAATATCATTCAGCTTATTGATTAAAATTTGCAGATCTTCCATGTTATTGGCAACTATCGTCAAAAACTTTGCCGAAAGGAAAAGAAACGGCATAGATAAGTTTTCTCATGAATAGAAAATATTGTTTTCATAACAATATTTCGTCTAGTGATGTTTATTTGGGAAAAAAATCGTTATATAAGTGGTCTTAAAAATTTAAGCGTTCTGCTACTTTAGTAACTATTTCTGCACAGGGTGTGTACATTTTTTTATACATTCGTAAACATATTAATAATATTTTAGTTAAGTTTAAAAATTTGCATATTTTTGCCAATATATATTTCACAATTCCTCTCGATAAACTAATAGAAATCGAAAAAAAAAAAAAACTAAAGATTTCTGCGTCGAGGTGCATATTTCGCTCCTAAAGTAGTCAAAAAATGTATTAGAATAATGATTAGCTAATAAAGAAACAAATAATAAGGAAATGTACGATAATGAGCGCCAAACTGATTTAAAAACGATAGGCCGCAGTATGAAATGTCATGAATTTATAGTGAAGTAAAAAAATATCACTATTAACGTTAACTACGGTGTAATTATTGAAATATTAAAATAAATATTACTGAATATAATTTAAGAAGACGCATATAAAGACAGGAACGGGAAACAGAGGAAATGTGGAAGATAAGGACAAGAAAGAATAAAAGAGGTGTTGCAATCGGGAAAAAATGACTATTTATTTATCTAAATTAAGGCGGGTATATCAATTGTGAAAGAATCCTTAGGAATTAAAGAAACATATCACAAATCTAGGAAGTACTGGTGGAACGATCAACTACAATAAAAAGCAAAAGCTCTACGAAAAATGGATGAGTACAAAGAGGCATGAAAACAGACAGGAATCCAAAGAAGCTATGTTAATATTCAAACAAGCTGTAGTTCAAACAAAAAATCAAAGTTGGGAAACCAAATGCCAAGAATTAGATGGATACATAGGTGGACGTCAATCTAGAGAATCGTGGAGATTTATTAAAAATCTAAGGACACAAACGAGAGATGAAATAAATATAAACTCAATTTCAGTCCAATAATGGAGGAAACACTACAAATCACTCCTAGTGGAGCAAATACAAGAATATATAAACAAATCCCTCAAGAAAATTCGAATTGTTTTAGAATCCATAGCTCTTGATATAGACAGTACAAAGAAAGCCATATATATACTAAAAAACAATCGCGCCCCAGGCCCGGAAGGTATTCCTGCAGAACTAATAAAGAATGGAACTGAAAAACTATTTAAGATCTAAACAGCAATTTTTAACCGATGTTTATATGGGGAACCAATCCCACAATGCTGGAAAGAAGGCTGGATTACATCTACACATAAAAGGGGCAACAAAAAGAACTGCAGTAACTATCGAGGTATAACGGTGACAAGTACATGAAGCCGACTCTATGGAAAAATTTTAAAATACCTCATATGTGAAGAGTATCATCCCTACGAATCTGAAGAGCAAAACAATTAACAATATTTTTTGTTTAACACAAATCATTGAAAAAAGAACAATACGGTCCCAAGATGTACACCTTCTTCTAGTAGGTCTGACAAAGGCATATGATACGGTCCCTATTGTTAAACTATGGGAAGTCCTAGAAAAAATCTAACATTAATGTGACTAAGTTGCGAATGTGGATTATTACGGATGCCATTAAAGAATTCTATAGAAACACAACATCTAGAATAAATGTAGGAAATAAACTTTCAAAGGGCTTCAATGTAACTAAAGACCTACGGCAGGGATGTTCTTTGTCACCCACCTTATTTAATATATACAACGATGAAGCTCTGAGAATGTGGAAACGGAAGTGTAATGGCATGGGAATAGCAATAGGAGACACAACCCTATACACATTACATTAGACAGATGATCAGGTGGTGGTGGCTTAAGATAAAAGAGACCTGGAATACATGTCCTGGAAACTATTCGAAGAATACAGGAAATGGGAATACAAATAAATACAGAGAAGACACAATATTTAAGCATTGAACAAGAACCGTTACCAGGAGATCTGATTCTAAACAATGAAACTATCAAGAGCTGTGAAGAATACGTATATCTGGGCACGAGATTCACCAAGACTGGCCGAAACAACGAAACAATACAAGACAGAATAACAAAAGGAAAAAAGGTTATTGGGGCATTAAACTCAATACTATGGTAAAAAAATATTAAAGTGGAGACAAAAAAGAAAATCTATAATTCTATATTACAACCCACACTGACTTATAGCTTGGAAGTATGGCAGCTGACAAATAAACAAAAAGACAACCTACTTGCAGTGGAAATGGATTTCTGGAGAACATCTGCAGGTAAATCTAGACTCGAGCATGTTAGAAATGAGGACGTAAGGAATTTAATGAAGGTGGAAAGCATAATAATTGACGATATCGAAAGACAACAACTAGCTTGGCATGGACATGTAAAACGAATGCAAAGGGAAAGATTACCAAAAAAGATTTTGGAGTGGATCCCTACAGAAAAGAGGATAGAAATCTGGCGATTAGGAACCCAAAGGCGGAAAACGCTATAAACGGGAATATATATATATATATATATATATATATATATATATATATATATATATATATATATATATATATATATATATATATATATTTATATATATATATATATATATATATATATATATATATTTATATATATATATATATATATATATATATATATATATATATATATATATATATATATATATATATATATGTATATCTTATGAAAAGTACATAATGCTGACAAAAATAGTCGCACCAATGTCGGCGGATGGTCTTTCCAGAAAGACTTAAAATTGGACTTATATAACTACACTAGCCGTGCCCGCGGCTCCGCTCGCGTGGACTTGATTCACCTTTATCGTCACTGCTTATTCGTTATGTTTATATTATTATATAGCTCGAGGGGCCTTAGAGGCCCATGGCTTGGTTGCATACTTGTCTTCACTTCTTTTTATCTCCTGTTAGCTTTTCCCAGTGCGGATTTTGCTTTACTACCTGAATCCATGTAGATTGAGGTCTACCCTTCTTGCAACCACTCCTCTTATTAAGGCTTGCTTTGCCTGTCTTTCTTCCTTCATCCTTGCCACGTGTCCCAACCATCTTAATCGCTGGCTTCTTATGATTTGGCTTATAAGGAGTTTCGTATATAGGCATTTTAATTCGTAGTTTGTTCTTTTTCTCCACAGTCCCTCTTCTTTCCTTCCTCCATAGATTCTTCTCAAAGCTTTCCTTTCCCACACCTCCAACGCCTCCTTTTCTCTTGCATTCAGTTTCCACGTTTCGCATCCATATGTCACCGTGGGTTCGACAACTGTCGTATATATTCTTTCTTTTGCTTTTCTTAAAATATTCTTTGATTTCAATATTGGATTCATTGCCCCCAAACATCTCTGTCCTCTCGTTATTCAGAACATGTGTACGAATTAAAAAAAAACACGTAAATCGGATCAGTGGTTCTCGAGTGATAAGCGTACTAACGGACAGACAGACAGAGAGACGTTGCATTATATATATATATATATATATATATATATATATATATATATATATATATATATATTATAGAAGATTATAGATAACCTGGCCAGAGAATAAATGTATGAATTTAAAAAAAAATACACGTCCATCGGATAAGTGGTTCTCGAGAGATAAGCGCCCTAGCGGACAGACAGACAGGCAGAGAGACGTTGCATTTTATATATACAATTGTAAACAACCCAAACTTGTAAGAGAATGATCTTTTAAAAAAGTCATTGCTATAGAGAAAATCTTCCGAATTCCGAAAGCTATATAATACTAATTTAATTCATACTTTATTTTGATTGGCAATTGTATGCTACTAGCATACGGATAATACAGTTGTCCGTTAACAAAAATTGTTTCGGTAATGATAATTTTTCTAACTAGTTGGAGCTGTTTCTCTTTTGTTTTTTATTACTTTTTTTACTTTTCTTCTATGCTCACCGAACGTGATTCGTAAATAAGCCTGGCGATTTAAATATTTATCAAACCGACAAAGTCGTTGAAACCTTAAAAGGCACGCATTGTTCAAACAGGAAATATTCAAAAGATGTTCCGTCTTCACGTTCGTAGCTCGCTACTTTTGTGATTTATAATATCCTAGTCTTCAAGTTAATTATAAAACCATTTAGCTAGATTTATAATATTCTTCTTATTCTGTTCTTTAATCGGTAATTATCTATTAAAGGAAATAATTTATATATATATATATATATATATATATATATATATATATATATATATATATATATATATATATATATATATATATTTTAATATACTTTTAACAAGATTTACAAAAAAAATCGAAACATTTCAATATACTATAAAAATTTCAATGTCTTTTTATATGTGCATGTATGTATAGGTACGTCATCTGGACAGATTTTTCACTATATTTTATTAAAATTAGTTTATTAATATCAAAAATGTCGTAAACTAATATGTAGTAGTTTTATACTATAAAGTATTGACAAATATTTAACATACAGTATACGTAAGTTTTGTACGGTTTCAATAGTAATATAAGAACTTTTTCTTGTTTTTGGTTGCCAACAGCGTATCATAAAATGTATTTTAATGAAACTAGATACCAAAAAGCGGCATTGATATAATACCTGCCATAGTACTCAAAAAACAGGCTTTTCAATCTATCCTACACAAAAGGAATGTTTACTTCCTGCTGAAAATGCGCTACAGTTCAATAGACACTCAAAAAAGGCAAGAGCTTGCCTAACAACTACCGACCAGTCGTACTGCTGCGGATTGTTGGTTAAGCTGCGCTTATCTGGTATGTCTGAAAAGTTTTATTTATGGCACTCGTGTTTCCTCAAAGTGAGTTCTTTACAAGTAGCAGTCGACTGATTTCTCTCTAATTCCTTCAATGTCAAGGCCGGTGTGCCTCAAAGCTCCATAGTGACTCCGACTCTCTTTCTCATTTGCGTTAACCATCTGCTGGAAAGGACTAGGACTCTAATCAGCAGCTTTGCACGTGACATTATGCTTATTTCTACATTCACTTTGAATACTCGAGCATCGGCTACTCATGAAAGTGTCCGCAGACAGTAATAAGTAATTGAACTTAATAAAGTGACAGTAACCAAAGTAAAATTTAACTTTACAAAAACCCGGTAGGAAGTTTTTTCAAAAAAAAGTTAACGTCCCTGCAGCACGTGTGCTATGCCCATAATATAGCTATAATATATATAAAATGCAACGTCTCTCTGTCTGTCTGTCCGTTAGTGCGCTTATCACTGGAGAACCACTCATCCGATTTACGTGCTTTTTTTTTTTAAAACATAGATATGTTATCTGGCCAGGTTATAGGCTATATTTTATTACGTTAGGTAGCATAGGGAATAAGCAGTGACGATAATAGTAAATCAAGTCGGAAAAAAGTTTGCCGCTAGCGCGTTCTCTTGCAATACGCTGCCTAAACAATATATAAAACACAACGTCTCTCTGTCTGTCCGCTTAAATCGTTAAATATGGAACAATATCATGTAGTAAAGAATATTAAATATAAAAAATGCAACGTCTCTCTGTCTACCTGTCTGTCCGTTACTGCGCTTATTATTCGAGAACTTCTTATCCGATTTACGAGTTTTGTTTTTAATTTATACATATGTTCTCTTGCCAGGTTAAAGGATATTTTATTACGTTAGGTAATATAAGGAATGAGCAGTGACGATAATAGTGAATGAAGTCCACGCGAGCGGAGCCGCGGGCACTGCTAATATATATATATATATATATATATATATATATATATATATATATATATATATATATATATATATATATATAGAGGGTGATTCATTTAGAGGTACTTTTTTTTAAATAAAAAAAAATTAATAAAAACAATTTTATTTTATAATCTTTATTATCATATAAAAGAACCATTCTTTACAATTATTTCTTAAAGATAATTTCTTTCAAATGTTGTCCGCGACTACGGTTAACAACGTCCATTCTGAAGTTCCAATTTTCAATGACGCGTGTGAGTATTTCGAGTGGTATTTGGCCAATGACTCGAGTAATATTGGCCTCCAATGCCTCAATTGTAGCTGGCTTATCCATGTAGACTTTGGACTTTACATAGCCCCAAAGGAAAAAGTCAAGAGGTGTGATGTCACATGATCTAGCCGGCCAATTCACTGGTCCAAAGCGTGAAATGATCTGTTCGCCGAATTGCTCTCGCAGTAAAGCCATGGTTTCACGGGCTGTACGGCAAGTGGCGCCATCTTGTTGGAACCAAATTTCGTCGAGACCACGGGCTTCAACTTCTGGCATCAAATAGTCTGTTATCATGGCGCGATAACGGTCACCATTCACAGTAACATTCCGGCCGGCCTCTATTTTGAAGAAATATGGACCGATTATTCCACCGGCCCATAAACCACACCAAACAGTTGTTTTTTCTGGATTTAATGGCAGCTCTTAAACCTCTTCAGGTTGTCACCCCAAATACGGGCATTTTGTTTATTCACGAACCCATTAAGCCAAAAATGGGCCTCATCGGTGAACAAAATTTTTCTCGAAAACAGTGGATCTTCTGCAAGCTTGTCAAGAGCCCAACGACTAAAACGGAAACGATTCGGAAGGTCGGTCGGCTTCAGTTGTTGCACTAGTTGAATTTTGTATGCTTTTAAAGAAAGATCCTTACGTAAAATACGCCAAGTTGTTGAATATGACAGGCCAAGCTGTTGAGAACGGCGACGAATCGACACTTCACGGTCTTCGCGTACACTCTCCGCTACCGCCCCTATATTTTCTTCACTACGTGCTGGATGTGGTCTATTCGGTCGAGCATTATCCAATAATGAAAATTGGGTCTCAAACTTATTGATGGTAGAGCGAATTGTGCGTTCGGTAGGCCGATTATGTGGACCATAAGTTGCTCTAATCGCCCGATACACATTCCTCGTAGAACGCCCATTTTCGTAATAAAGTTGAACAATTTGTAGACGCTGTGCCGGGCTAAGTCTTTCCATTATGAATTGTCAAACACTACTGAACAGGAATGCCACTTCAGTTGACACGACGCATCCGCAATCTGCAATTAAATCCCCATCACAAAAAGTACCTCTAAATGAATCACCCTTTATATATATATATATATATATATATATATATATATATATATATATATATATATATATATATATATATATATATATATATATATATATATATATATATATATATATATATATATATATTATTGCTTTTTATGACAATATTATAATATTCTTTTAAATGGCTTAACTGGGATGGAACGAAAATGATAACCTAGGTAATGCCTAAAAAAATGCTAGAAGAACTACAAGAAGTGTCGGCAGACATTCAATTAGATATCAACTTAGAGAAGACCAAGTTCATGACAAATTTAGTTAGCAATAATAATATATAGTCTGTCAACTAAGAACGTGTCCGCGATAATTCATTTTTGTTAGATGCGATTCTAGCGATTCAACAAAGATCGGTAGAGGGAACCTTCGTCTATGACGCATTTTAGTAAAAGTATCAGTCGATTTCGAATTTACGTCCATCATGTAAAATCCTAAATAAGTCACTTGTTTGCGCGTCTTCTCGAGGCAGTCTCTCTTTGTTCCCATCCAAAGACGCTTAAAATGACACATTCCGCTGCCGCTCAATATATTAACAAGTCAGTACCATTTGTAAAGAAGTAGGTAAATGATTTTAACGACACACACGAAAAATGTCGACGACATGTCAAAACGGCGTTCGGTAGGCAAAGTCACTCCACAAGTCGAAAAACGAATCGAGTTTGTTTTCACGGGACCCGAAATTGACGCAGCGTCAAGGAGCAGCAAAATTAAGAAAATCGAGTTTGAATGTGTCCTATGAGAGCATTCGACAACATCTTCGTGCTCGTGATGTCAAATTCCGAAGCACGTAAAGCGGCTCGCTTGGGCCCACGATAAGATACTAGAGTGACCCTCACAATCACCAGATACCAACTCTATTAAAAACATTTGGTCTCTTGTAAAGAGAAAGCTCAGAGGAAAGACTTTTAGGACTTTGATTTGAGTATGCAGAAAATCTCAACAGCATGCCTTGAAGATGTCAGGCAATTATTGATGCAGGAGGCGATTGAAAAACTTATTAAGGTAATTGCGCCGTTGTTAGCACACCAAAGAATGTTCTGCAAACACATTTTTTCAAGAATACGAGGGGTCACGTTCTTCCTTGACATACTGTAATAAATAATCGATAAGGAGAAGTTAGAACAAGGAATTTCTTATAAATATCTAGAGCATAAAATAATAAGTGGCAGGGATAAACAAACATGTGAAATTAATTAGCACTGAATTAGGATGGACAGCTTTTGGTAAGTTAGAGAATATCTTCAAAGGATGTGCCAAATGTCTAAAGAATAGGATCTACGAACATTATATCATACCTGCCCACAAAGAAGATGGAGCGATGATATAAAAAGTGTAGCAAATAACTGGATATATAACGCTTAAAACAGAAACTATTAAAAAAGATTACAGGAAGCCTATGTCCAGCAGTGGACGCAAATTGCTAATGGATGAGATGGTGCAGCTTATGCTGGACAAAACTGTAATTTAGGGTGTCGAATGCTTTTGACAAATAAATAACCGGTCAAGTGCAAGTTGAACTTGCGCAATTAGTGTTCGGTACGTTGATTACTTTTAAAATAAAAAATTTTATTACAGAGGTATAAAATGATCAGTGACTTCACAAAACACACCCTAAATGAGTTTTCAACAAAGTTTGTTTCCAATCTTTACTGAAAACTGATGACCTTGAAATTTTTGTTTTTTTATATACCAGATAAATTATTAAAGGTAATGCACTCGTGATAATATTGGTTCAATCTACACCCCGTGGACAATATTCCAGAATTTTTTCAAAATTTCTTGATAAGTACTTTTCGAGATAAGGCGGGTGGACAGCGATTTTTCGCGATTTTTTAAAAATAATACAAAGAAAAGTACGCGCAAGTTTTACATTATATATATATTTTTTACTCGTGTTTTCACAACCTTTCATTTGACACCACACTCGATGACCTAGTAAAAAAAATTTTTTTTCACTTCCGATTTCACCCCCCAAAACTAAGCCCTTAAGTCAAAATTTAACTTTCAAAACTAGCTGGCTCTGATGAGGCCATCACTTCCTACATTATTACCAAATTTCAACTTTCTATGACAAATAGTTTCGAAGAAAATCGGGTGTGACAGACGGACAGACGGGTAGACAGAAGGACAGACAGACACCGAAGTCCGTACGGAACACTAAAAAACAGGTGGACAATAGCCTGTCACAGTTCAAAGTGCTAATGGATCAATTGCATTAGTTCAACTGCCGGTATTTCCGTAGATTTCCTAAGTTTGAATCCATGCTGGTCCGGATAAACTCCCGATAAGTCACAGTCGATAATTTTTAACAACTTTTACTATAAAATTTAACCTTGAGGTTTAACAATCATAATCATCAATATTATGTAACAATATTGAATAATTTTTCAACACTAAACTCCTAATATACCTTCGATTAGAGTATTGTGTGTATATGAATAACAAATACCAACGCTCATTAATTCTCACATCAAGCAAAGTTTAGATAATAGCTGACATAGATTAAACCTGCTTAAATAAATGTATAGCCGTTACGTTAAAACGATGCCCCGTGATGGGCCCTATTTAAACTTTGATTAATTCTCAAATCCCTTTAGTCCGGTGGAAAATAGACTTTCTAAAGCCATAAATAAAATGTAGGAGAAAATGTGTTGTGAAAATATATAAGTAATGAGGTTGTTTGAGAATGGGACGTGTGTACGAATTTACAGTCGGTCAAGTAAGAACGTGTGGGCCGTAACTTGTAGTCGGTAAAAGAAATTCCTGGTACTCCTGCAAACAATGCTTTGTGAGAAGAAATTCATTTCTAACGTTATTAATGGTTAAATAGTACATTATCGACCATGAGGGCATTCGTAGAGCGTGTCGGACAATGAGAAAAAAATTATTATTAATAAGTTTTCCGAAACCTTCAATTAACGTTGCGCCAAGAAGCACAAAATCTCAAGCAGAAAGGTGTGGATATATCGTATAAAACGATTCCCATGCATCTCCGAGCTAACAATTTGAAGTAGCGGAGACAGTTAAGAAACTATTGTTGAGCGAAAAATACAGAGAGAAACGCCTCGCCTGGGCAGAGGAAAAGATAGATCAAGATTTTTTTGCCGATTAAGCCTTATTTTGGGGTTATGTTATCATCCCATCCCTTTTGGGAGGCTCTATTTTTTTCCTACAATGTTAACGCTGAAAAAATGCTCCAGATTTACAAGAAGGCCGATCGCTAAATAGGAGTTTTCCGATAAAAATGACGAGTGGATTCTTCAAGAGGATAACGACCCCAAACATCCGAGTAAAATGTGTAACCAGGGGAAAGGGAAATCCGATAATCGTCACACTAGATTGGCCATCCCAGTCACCGAATGCAAGACCAATCGAAAACGTGTGTTCATATATCAAGTAGAAGCTTTGTAGTAAAAAGGCGTACACAGTGAAGCAGCTGTCACGGCAAATTCGGGCAATTTGGAAATCTTTGCCCGACGCGGAAAATCTTGTCGAAAGTATGCCCCGAAGATACTAGGCGGTCATCGACGCTGAGAGGGACTTCATAGGATGTTGCCGTCAGTGAGTGAAACGTTGTTTTGCGGTTCATCATTAATCTAAAAGCTCTGCCCTCCTAGCCACTTTTTCAGTTCACTTATGGTAAATCTCCACTTTTCTCGAACCACTTGGTCAACTCGTGAACAATATCTTCTATTGCGACAGACTTCCGTCCTTGTCCCTCTTCATCGTGAACATCCGTTCGGCCTTCTTTAAATTTCTTGCACCATTCGCACACAACGCCACTCATAAAGTTTTCATCATATACTCGGCTCATTCTTCTATGAATTTCCACTGCACTATTCCCTTCTGCTTGAAGAAACCGAATTACACTACGCAACTCGCACATAGCGGGAGAAACAATCGTAACAGCCATGTTTACGTTCCTGCAACTCAGCTCAAAATGGCCTAATAACGTTAAAAGGGGCAGAGGATAGTGGGGAAAATGCGCAGTCGCCCTCCGAGCATCCCTGCCTTCTAACACTCGATTGGTTGACTACAGGCACGATCGAAGGTTGAAAAAAAAATGGTCCTCGTAATAATTCTTTTAGTGGATAGTTTAGCTTTTAACTCTTTAAAATTACAAAGGAAAAACGTAAAGCTAGCCTAAAGTGTCTAAAATCTAAACAGATCGTTTTCCCGGACTTACATGCTGTTGGGAATTTTCCTAAATGGAAATTGTTTGTGTTAAGCTCTGAGATTTTTCCTTCAGAGCTAGATAGGTAATTTAAAAAACAACCTCGTAATAGAACATTTATTTTGGTTATAATCGTAAAAAATCATAATTGGTACGATATCAATTTGTAGCTATTTTGGGATTTTCGGTTTTTTAGAAAAAGTGACAGGTTATATGTGTTCTTTTCCTTTTTATATAAATACGGACATAGTAAATCATGTGTTTTTTTGCTATCTTACAACTAAATTCCTTACATGTTTTTAGATTAATTTTTCGTAATCTTTCTTAATAAAAACAAGTTCTAGTTTACAGCGTGCTCCACTTAATTTAAAATTGTACTGTTGCCTGAGAAAGGGAAACACTTGTTATACATGCTAACAGAACGTTAAAATTTGTTTAATACACCAAAACTTCTACATGTAACTTTTCTGTTACCGAAAGAAGTTTGTGAGAAAAGCCTCAGACCCAAAATAATCAGGCCACCTTGTAGAGTAGCCAGTAGATTTGCTTTTAAACTAAGTTCTTTCTTTCTACTAAAGAAACTCGACCCAAATATACGCAAAAAACACAAAGTTTACTCACATTTACTCCCGGATTAACGTGACTGTTTTATCGGCAAAGTGATCCCTTAGAAAATCAAATCATCGGAAACCCATATAAATTGCGATTAAAAATTTATATTCTCTGAAATCTATAGGGGAAATGCAGGTAATATCACTCACTGATTAATACGCCTCTGCGCCTCAATGAAAGGCGAAATAGGCAAGTTTGACGACATGGTGAGTTAATATTTCTCAGTTAAGTTAGACAGAGGTAATTTAATAAATTGATTTAATTTACTAAATCTACTAACGAGTAACACATCTCGAGAATAGAGAAATTTCAGGAGAGTAGGACATTTTCTACGTTGGTTTATGTTTTATTTAAATATTAGCCAAGCACTTTCGGCCTTCAGAACAGGGCCATCTTCAGAGCTAAGACTACAACCGAGAAAATAATGTTAATAACTGAAATAGTACTCACCAACTAAATTCACTGATCAAAAGCGTCAACATTCACCCAGCCATAAAGAATTCACCATAGTCCAAATACATATAATATATAAACGTTTAAACAAAACATACACCAACATACAAAGTTTCCTTTTCTCATCTTCGAAATACCTCTAGTCTAATTTGTTGAGCTATTCTCAAGTCATATGTAACGATAGGGACTGTGTGAACCAGGTAGAATGCATATATACCAATTACAGCAAAACAATTACAAAATACTGATCCTGGGGCTTGCTGAGGTCTATGTTTGCAACTGACTGCGAATATGGCTATGGTTCTACTTTTATGACTGAAAACAGAATGTGCCTTGAAAGTAGTTCTAGTACTCTCAAGTGTCCCACAGGACAGGAATTTGGTGCCTCATCTCTCAAAATGAGTGGTAATTTAGAGTATCGCACAATGACACTGTTTCTCACTAAAGGGGTAAAATGGAGTTATTTACAAAAGGATGTCCCAGGTGTACAGCACCACCAGTTCAGCTAATTGTCAAGTAAAATTTTGTTCTAAACTTAATTCAGAATGACCCTAGATCAAGAAGGTCGAATGAAGCAAGGATTAATGAAGCCATCGGGTTTATGGGGGATTTGATATTGTCACATACCCAAATGAATATCCCAGTATTTGCTAAATTAGCTGGAGTATCCAAAACTTAATGTCTCACATTCTCAAGATATTCCTAACAATTATCCATACCAGAATACACAGAAAATGTGAAGCCAAAATAAATAACACACAATTCGGATTCCGAAAAGGCATGGGTACACGGGAAGCTTTATTCTCATTAAATGTACTGGTCCAGCGTTGTAAAGATGTGAATGTAGATGTATATGCATGTTTTATAGATTACAATAAAGCTTTGGACTATATGATGCACGAGAAATTGATTAAAATTCTAGAAACAACAAATATATACAAAAGATATTATTAAAAATTTGTACTAGAATTAATCAGTGAAAGTTAAAATTGGGCTGGAAGAGTCCGAAAGCATAAGAATAATCCAAGGTGGAAGCCAGGGATGCAGTCTCTCACCACTTTTGTTCAGTCTTCATTCTCATGCTGTGTTTAATGAGGCCATCTATGAATCCATTGAAGGAATAACAGTTAATGGGAATACACAGAATAACATACGGTATGCTGATGATGCTGTTCTATTAGTAAATAATATTAAAGATCTCCATCAACTGATCAATCGAGTCGTAACAGCCGACAACACGGCGAAAGATTAACTGTGAGTATAAGAAAAACCAAGTGGATGGTAATAACAAAGAAAAATTTACCACCAGAATCCCTCGAAATCCGGGACAACACCGTAGAATAGGTCTCCACATTTAAATATTTGGGAACCAATATAAATGACAAGTAGGACCCAAGAAAGGAAATTTATTCCCGAAATGAACAGGCTCGAGTAACATAAATGAATATGAACAAATTTTTCCATCGCACAAATGAGGGTGACATATATATATATATATATATATATATATATATATATATATATATATATATATATATATATATAAAGGGTGTTTTTTATAGAGGTATAAAACTTTAAGTTGGCAACACTTTTTTAACTGGCGGCCATTTTGTCAGCTGTCAAGTGATTTATGTTTAGTTTGGTTTGGCATTTCAACATGAATAGACTGACGCCTGAACAACGCTTCCAAATTGTGCAAATTTATTTTGAAAATCATGGTTCTGTTCGAAATACGTATCGCGCACTACGTCCATTTTACGGTCAACATAATCGTCCATCAGAGCAATTAATTCGATTAACTATGGAACGTTTTCGCACCACGTTTACTCTAAATGATAATACGCATCCACAGAGACGTCGTACAGTACGTACAGAAGAAGTCATTGCTGGTGTAGAGCGTAGCGTAGAGGAAGACCCGAATCAGTCTATCCGCCATCGTGCACAGGAATTGGATATGTGTCCATCCACTTTATGGAAGATTTTGCGGAAAGATCTTGGTTTGCGTGCTTACAAAATCCAACTCGTGCAACAATTGAAGCCACACGATCACCTAGCAAGGCGTAGATTCGGAGAATGGGCCCAAAACAAGATTGCCGTTGATCCCGAGTTTCATAAGCGAATTTTGTTTAGCGTTGAAGCTCACTTTTGTTTGAATGGATACGTCAATAAACAAAACTGCCGTATTTGGAGTGATGATAATCCTCAAGTGTATGTTGAGACACCGTTACATCCAGAAAAACTGACTGTTTGGTGCGCTTTATGGGCTGGTGGAATCATTGGTCCGTACTTCTTTAAAAACGATGCTGATCAGAACGTTACAGTCAATGGTGACCGCTATAGAGCCATGATTATTGACTTTTTCGTTCATCAATTGAACAACCATGATGTGCAGGAGCTGTGGTTTCAACAAGACGGCGCAACATGTCACACAGCTCGTGCCACAATTGATTTATTGAAGGAAACGTTTGGTAACCGCATAGTTTCACGTTTCGGACCCGTGAATTGGCCTCCAAGATCGTGCGATTTAACGCCGCTAGACTATTTTCTGTGGGGATATGTGAAGTCGCTAGTCTACGCCGATAAGTCCGAAACGATTGACCACTTGGAGGACAACATTCGCCGCGTTATTGCCGATATACGGCCACAAATGTTGGAAAAAGTCATCGAAAATTGGACCTCCAGATTAGACTACGTCCGAGCCAGCCGTGGCGGTCATATGCCAGAAGTCATATTTAAATTATAATGCCAGAAGATTATCTTTCGAATAAAGTAAATTTCATGTCAATATTAAAAAATTCATCTTTGTTTTATTCCATTTCAAAGTTCTATACCTCTATAAAAAACACCCTTTATATATATAAATATATATATATATATATATATATATATATATATATATATATATATATATATATATATATATATATATATATATATATAAAGAAGACTATATCTAAGTTAGCATGCGTGGGCAGTAATACTTGAACTTCCCCTAATTTAAAAATGAGCTTACAATTTGCGATACTTCCGTTCTGAAAAGCTTTTTGGCAACCGTTCAGGGTATAACGATTTTCCATAGATATTTAGGACATTTTTCTTGGCAGTTTTCTCGCAAAATTTTAGATTTACAAGGTATAACCTCCGAAAAACAGATTATCTGCTTTTAGATATTCTCTGTGGAGTTTCCTCCCCTATTTAACAATGCACTTTTCTTGTTTCGTAACAAGGTGATGAGAGTTAACTTTTATTTTCCTTCAGTATCACATTTTTACTATTCTTGCTAAAGGAAAGTGTCGTATTCGTAAAAAAATCACACTTCGATATGTTTGGTTTTCTTTACATTTCGGGGCTCCTAGATCACGAAAAATATAGGCACTCATTTCCGTCAGTCTGTCTGTCGATCTATCGACCTGTTGACACGATAAATCTCGAACGAAATGAGATATCAATTTCAAACTTGGTACCTAGACATTAAATAATGAGGTGATGAAGCCTCTAGTTTTTGAACCATATCGCTTTAGGGTAATGGAATTAGATTGTTTTTTCATTACTTTTAATTTTAATCCAAGAAGGGGTTCAATGGGTGTTGTTTAATATTGTGTAATTTAAACAGCATGTTGACATATTTACAGTTTTTTTGGAGAAATTTTAAGAATATATAAGGAGTTAAAGGAGTGGGGTAGGAAGTATAAAGGGTTGGTTTTTGTATATAGTGTTATAAGTATTTTTCAGGATTTTTGAGTTATTTTTACAGTATTTTTCAAGAATAGTATATTATGTAGCTTTTAAAAGGATTTTCTATGTGGACCTTTAAGGTTAACAATGCATAGGATTATTAAGTTTCAAATGCCCTAAAGTGTAAGACGAGTTCTGGAACTACGATCCGAATTATCCTTTTGAAAAAGATATGCCCAACAAACTCTAAATCGATGAATTTGTAGTGAAAAGCTCTGTCCGTTTAATAGCGCAGCTAAAGGAGTATGGAAGGTATATGCCCCCTGTCCCTAAGTGTTTAAAAAGTGACGTCTTCCCTAATGCACATTATACACTGGCTCCGGTCCATTATAGTCCTTTATTATTTATATTTTTTCCTGAAAAAATGCCCTTTGAATCCACCTGAATTCCATTTTTCCAAATCCTGGCTACGTCACTATATCCATTGGAATAGAAATTTAAGGAGTATATTTTAAAAAATAGAATGTGCAGCTTTGGTAGAGAGAGAGAGAGTAAAAAAACACTCGAATTGATGCAAAAGTTACCTCTCTTAGTGAATCTTCTCCCTTATTATTGTACTTTATTATAAAAATAAATTGTTTTAGAGTCATTTAGGATAGATTATTTCAAGTGAAACTCCCTGTATGTTGAGTAATTAGGTTCGTTAAAACATAACTCTCCTGACCACTCTGTCGGCTTGAAAGCTGCTGTGTCAGCTTTCGATGGAGTATAAGGTATCCTACCATCGTGTTTCGTAACTACTTGAATAACTACCAGTAAATTATGTTCTCTTGTTTGTCAATCCTAGCTCGACTGACGAGCCGTGATACGGCGAAACGCGTGTCGGGATAGATTTGACGTAAACTGCTGAAATAGGGGCCTTGTCCGTTTTGAGTTATTTTACATTAACCAATATGCCTGAGGAGGATCCTTAGAAAAGCGCTCCCTACTGTTAAAATGTTGACCGTGTCAACCACTCTGTCGGCTTGAAAGCTGCTGTGTCAGCTTTCGATGGAGTATTAGGTATGCGTACAATTCGTTACATCCTACCATTATGTTCCGTAACTTCCGGGATTTTTGAGTCATCTTACAATTCACAATCCAGAAGTCATGAAAAAAATAGTTTTCAAACCCCGCTGGTCAGTCTAACTGTTGACACGATGTTATCGATTTTAAATATAGTACACATGATACTTGCAGTAAGAAAGGAACCTAAAATTTTTGAGCGTTACAGCTTAAGGAGAAGAGAGCAAAAGGAGGTGAGAGTCGATAAATTCTATATAGTTTCAATAGTATTACAGTAGAATCTCACAAATTAGAACCACTTTGTGCACCGGGCAGTTCGAATTTCTGAAAAGTTCGAATTTCTGGACATTTTTTTTTACAGAAAATGATAAAATTATAATAAAACTAGTTATGTAAGCTTTATTTTAACACAAAACAGTTTTTATTTATTAACATTTAATTAATTGAACATATTAAATTCATAGAAAAACTTTTAAAAAGTTTTTTAATTATTAGGTATTTAATTGGTTTTTAACATAAACTCAGTAATACTTGTTTGTTTTTTTGATTTATTTAAACTGGATACAACGATATCGTTACAGACGTCCAAAAGGTTAGACATGTGTTTACTGGAAAATATATCACTGGTTTTGCACCATTTTATAACATTATTGATGCCTTCAAGGACTTTTAAATGAGGAATAGCTGGCGTTATGTCGACGTCGAATTGTACACACCACGAATAACTCGGTGATTCCCCGTTTTATTTTTACTTTAATGAGCGAAAAAAAATAATTTGTAGTGAAAATACAAAAAAAAAGTAAAAAACTTCCAGAAATTAGAACCCCCTGTTCTAATTTTAGAGCGTTTAATTTGGTTTTTCGCCTATTTAGTTCAAAACTATAGAAAAAAAATATTTTCTAGTGGAAATAAAAACCAAAAAAAAACAACACTTCCAGAAATTAGAACCACAGGTTCTAATTTCAGAGCGCCCAATACATTGAAATAGCCGGTTCTAATTTCTGGACGGTTCGAATTTGTGACGGTTCGAATTTGTGACGGTTCGAATTTGTGATATTCTACTGTATACGATTTTTTTTTTGGTTTCAAAAATGAACATGCTGTAAGCATGTTCATTTTTGCAACCAAGGCAATATATAAGACGTGCAAACGATAGGGGAGGGGTTAGAAGAGTGGCTTTTAATATGTCGTATTATATGTCCTTTTCGGGATTTTTGGAGTCGAAGAATCTTAAAATTATGATATTTTTCATTATTTCGTTTTAGTAAAAATACTACAGTCGGCCAAGTAAGAACTTGTGGTGCATTGTTAATTAAAAAATGTATTTATTTAAAAGTTCGTTCGGCGGTAAAGGATTGCCATTAAAATGTTAATAACTTTCGTCCAGTCCCCGTCAGCATCGATAATTGCCTGATATCTTCAGGGCATACTTTCAACGAGATTTTCCGCCTATTACTGGAGCAAAGATTTCCAAATTACCTGAATTTGCCGTGACGGCTGCTTCACTGTGTACACCTTTTTACTACGCAATTTCTGCTTGATTTATAGGGAGGAAAAAAATATTTTCATCGTAATGCCGGCGGGACCTCCCTAAAATTTGCCATTTGCCTAAAAAATAAGATCTGCACAGTTTTAGCTCAATTAGATAACGTTAACCCGTGCCTCATCGAGGTTAAAGCTGTAAAATTCGATTTTTTGTAAAAAAAATTTCCTCATAAAATGAAAACCATTCGTCCTAGAAATCTGACTCTTGTTTCATGTCATAGAAAATATTGTTGTCTTAAAGTTTTACTCCTCCACTTTTTTGTTAAAACTTTTATATTTGAAAATATTCATCATCCAAGACCGGACATGATTCGAATCCTTAAATTCGACCTTTGACCTGTTTAGAAAACGAAAGTGAAAAATGGCAACAAAGATACCTAACTGACCATTTTTTGTTTCCTTTATCCAATTATACAAATACATTATTATACAATATATAATAAGACTTAAAATATATTATACAATATATAATAAGATAAACAATATATATAAGACATATATAATAAGACATAGAATTGTCATTTGTTCTAACTTAATAAATAATTTTACGAATTACAAGGTAGTCGGTACCTACCTGATATTTAGTTCTATTCTTTAAAAGGTTTGTTTTTGCTACAAAAAAGCTATTGCTAAGGACCCTTTTATTACCCCTTCTTTTTTGTTCCTAGGCTGGGATGCCCGGGGAGAAGTCAGAGAGTTTTAATTTACGTTTGCCTTTCAAGCAGTGAACATTTCAACAACGTTCGTTTAGTGACTTTTCTGTGAGGTTTGCGGGACAATGTCTTCTACAGCATCAACGAGCCATGTTTGTTCGGGTTCGAGTTCAAGGCAGAAAGAAATGGTGTATTTAATCGGCCACATGTCTCATCAAATCAATGGCAGTAAATTACCATCTATTTGTCAAGTTTTACGCAGTTTATTTTATAATATACGGCAAGTGAAACTAAACCCCAGAGAAGCTGAAAGACTTACAATACAGGAAGTTTTAATTTTTTGGGAGAAAGCTAAGATACCAACCAGACACCTGAAAAATTGTGTTGCAAAATTAAAAAAAACTGTACGAAGAGTGGAGAAAACTGCAAAAAAAAACGCTAAAAGATCTAAAAGCACAGCGCAAAATAAAAAAGTAGGAGCTTTCAAGTCACAAACATTTGTTTATTTATAACCAATATTTATGTAAAAGCGTGGTTCAACGCCCCCAAACCCACTTTGGCCTCCCAACCAAGACCTACAATTATTAAAATCTTTTATGAAATACAGATAAATTGATAAAGAACTTGCAGACAAGGCACTGTCTAAAATGATAAATCATTTGTGGTATCTCAAATCGGAACTACTTGCATTTTCATTTCTTGATGAAACTTTAGAAAAAAATGTCAGAACAAGCATGACTTCAAAATGTCTAAAATTAATTTCCATTGAAGAAAAAAGTTACGATGATAGGGATGTAAAAGCAAGGCTCGATCTCGAAAAAGTGGATGATTTATTGGACAAACAAATTGACTATTTTGTTTCTCATCAAACTCTAATTTTTTTCAAGAGATCTGAAATTGATACAAACCTTTTAAATACTGATCCCGTTGAATGGTGTGACAATTCACACTATTTAAAAGCTAACAAAACAGTAAACAGTTTTAAGGTTGTCAATGACACACCTGAAAGAGGTGTAAAATTAATTCAAGACTTTAATTCCTGTTTTACGAAAGATGAAGAACAACGGCAGTTTCTGTTACAAGTTGTATCTGAACGTAGGAAAATTTTTCCTGACTCTTTAAAGGCCACCTTATCTAAGCCATTACCACCTTGATCTGATAATAAATTGTAAATGTAAATAATGATAATAACTTCTTTCCTTTATATTGCTTCCTTTTTATAACGAAACTTTAAATAATAAATTGCATTCATTTTTATATCTTTTTGCTCTTCTTTTCTCCTAAATCCTCCGTTTTCAATTTGGAGTTTGCTCTATTTACTTTTGAAAACAGTTTTAACTAAATCCATTTTAGGTGCATATTGAAAAAATAAATAAACTAAAATCTAGAGAGCCGATGTAATTGAATCTTGCAATGTTTTTAGACATTTTCATAAAAAATCAATTTTCATAAAAAGTCAAAACTTCAACCTTGATGAGGCACGTGTTAATGTTATATCTAATTGAGGTGAAACTTTATTAATCAATCTCATTTCTTAGTCAATTGGCAACTTTTAGGAGGATCCTCCAAAAAAATTCGAACATTGATTTTTTTTGTCACCACCCTAATGACCACACGTTTTCGCTTGGTCTTGTATCGGGCGACTGGGGTGGACAATCTAGGATATCGGATTCCCCTTTCCACTAGCTATATGTTTTACTCCGACGTCTAGGGTCGTTATCCACTTTTCATTTTTATCGACAAACCTTCTTGTAAATCTGAAAAATGTTTTCATCGTTCAAAGTGTAGGTAAAAACAAAGAGTCTACCAAAACCTTCTTCCGAAAGATATTGAATCTTTACAGGGCGTTTTATGGTGCGATGGACCAATCGGTCAATGGAAATTGGCCAGGTTCCTGGAGTGATAACATAACATAACCCCAAAATGAAGCTTCGTCGGAAAAAATTACGTTGCTCCAGCCTCGATCCATATTTTCCTCTGCCCACACAATCGTTTCTCTCTATGTTTTTCGTCCTTGTCCGACATTTTTCCTCTCGATTCACTTTCTGGTAGATTAGTAACATTTTTAGTGTTCCGTACGGAACACTTATAAGATCACTTCGGTGATCTGTCTGTCTGTCCGTCTGTCTGTCCGTCTGTCACACCCGATTTTCTCCGAAATTATTTGTCATAAAAAGTTAAAATTTGGTAATAATATAGGAATTGATGGCCTCATCAGAGCCATGTAGTTTTGAAAGTTAAATTTTGACTTAAGGGGTTAGTTTTGTTAGTTTTGGGGGCTGAAATCGGAAGTGAAAAAAAAATTTTTTTACTAGGTAATCGAGTGTGTTGTCAAATGAAAGCTTGTGAAAACACGAGTAAAATATATATATATATATATATATATATATATATATATATATATATATATATATACGAGGCTGGTTTGAAAAGTCCGTGCAAAAATAAAAACTACTTATGTGTTTGGGGTAAACCTTTTTTATTTTTCGACATAGTCTCCTTTTAGGCTTATACACTTCGTCCAACGATGTTCTAGTTTGTTGATCCCTTCCGAATAATAGGATTTGTCCAAGTCTGCAAAATATCCATTAGTGTCTGCAATCACCTCCTCGTTTGAATAAAATCTTTGTCCCGCCAGCCATTTCTTCAAATTGGGGAACAAATAGTAGTCCGAGGGAGCCAAGTCTGGAGAATAGGGGGATGTGAAACGAGTTGGAATCCTATTTCCATTAATTTTGCGACCACAACTGCTGAGGTGTGTGCTGGTGCGTTGTCGTGATGGAAAAGGACTTTCTTATGGGCCAATCGCGGGCGTTTTTCTTGCAGCTCGGTTTTCAAACGGTCCAATAACGATGAATAATATTCACCTGTAATAGTTTTACCCTTTTCCAGATAGTCGATGAGGATTATCCCTTGCGAATCCCAAAAGACAGTCGCCATAACCTTTCCGGCCGAAGGAACGGTCTTCGCCTTTTTTGGTGCAGATTCCCCCTTGGTAACCCATTGTTTAGATTGTTGTTTGGTCTCAGGAGTATAGTAATGTATCCATGTTTCATCCACAGTGACGAAACGACGCTTAAAGTCCTCCGGATTCTTCTGGAACAGCTGCAAACCATCCTTGCAACACTTCACACGATTCCGTTTTTGGTCAAGCGTGAGCAATCGCGCACCCATCTTGCGGATAGCTTTCTCATGCCCAAATGTTTATGCAAAATAGTATGTACCCGTTCAGTCGAGATGCCCACAGCACTAGCAATCTCACGCACCTTAACTCTTCTGTCATCCATCACCATATCATGGATTTGATCAATGATTTCTGGAGTCGTAACCTCCACAGGCCGTCCAGAACGTTCAGCGTCACTTGTGCCCATATGGCCAGTCCGAAAATTTTGAAACCACTTATAAACTGTTCTAATCGAAGGTGCAGAATCACCATAATGTTTATCAAGCTTCTCTTTAGTCTCCTGAGGCGTTTTGCCTTTCATAAAGTAATGTTTAATCACCACACGAAATTCTTTTTCGTCCATTTCTTGAAAATCACTCGACTTCCTTGATTCACACGAATGCCAAACACAAAGAAATAGACCAATATGGCTGAAACTTGGTGTGCGTTCATTCAAGAGATGCTACTAACTAAACATGACCTCGATACGCGTCGGTGGTGCCATCTCTCGGAGTTTGCACGGACTTTTCAAACCATCCTCGTATATATATATATATATATATATATATATATATATATATAATGTAATACTTGCGCGCACTTTTCTTTGTATTATTTTTAAAAAATCGCGAAAAATCGCTGTCCACCTGCCTTATCTCGAAAAGTACTTATCAAAAAATTTTGAAAAAATTCTGGAATATTCTCCACAGGGTGTAGATTGAACGAAAATTATCACGAGTGCATTAGCTTTAATAATTTATCTGGTATATAAAAAAAAACAAAATTTTCAAAGTCATCAGATTTCAGTAAAGATTGAAAACAAACTTTATTGAAAATTAATTTGGGGTTTGTTTTGTGAAGTCACTGATCATTTTATACCTCTGTAACAAAATTTTTTATTTGAAAAGCAATCAACGTACGGAACACTAATTGCACAAGTTCAACTTGCACTTGACCGGTTTTTTAACTGGGAGTCCTGTTTCCTCCGCTTGCTAACAAACGCCCTCGCCTTGCCCACATAATTACCAGCATCGATAGGCGTCATTTTCGGACTTTTTGGATGATTACATAATAACACAGCTCCGAAGCGCGAAGCGCACACAGGAGTCATGTTCAATAATGTACTATTCAACCATAAATAAGGTTAGAAATGAATCTCTTTCCTCAAAGCGTTGTTTGCAGGGATGCCAATAATAACCTCAAAAAAAAAAAGGAATTTCTTTTACCGACTACAAGTTATAGGCTTGACCGACTGTATGCAAGGTGATTTGATTAAAGAGTGACCTTAAAAGATACGAGGCTGGTTTGAAAAGTCCGTGCAAAGTCCGAGAGATGGCACCACCGGCGCGTATCGAGGTCATATTTAGTTAGTAGCATCTCTTGAATGAACGCACACCAAGTTTCAGCCATATTGGTCTATTTCTTTGTGTTTGGCATTCGTGTGAATCAAGGAAGTCGAGTGATTTTCAAGAAATGGACGAAAAAAAATTTCGTGTGGTGATTAAACATTACTTTATGAAAGGCAAAACGCCTCAGGAGACTAAAGAGAAGCTTGATAAACATTATGGTGACTCTGCACCTTCGATTAGAACAGTTTATAAGTGGTTTCAAAATTTTCGGACTGGCCATATGGGCACAAGTGACGCTGAACATTCTGGACGGCCTGTGGAGGTTACGACTCCAGAAATCATTGATCAAATCCATGATATGGTGATGGATGACAGAAGAGTTAAGGTGCGTGAGATTGCTAGTGCTGTGGGCATCTCGACTGAACGGGTACATAATATTTTGCATAAACATTTGGACATGAGAAAGCTATCCGCAAGATGGGTGCCGCGATTGCTCACGCTTGACCAAAAACGGAATCGTGTGAAGTGTTGCAAGGATGGTTTGCAGCTGTTCCAAAAGAATCCGGAGGACTTTAAGCGCCGTTTCGTCACTGTGGATGAAACATGGATACATTACTATACTCCTGAGACCAAACAACAATCTAAACAATGGGTTACCAAGGGGGAATCTGCACCAAAAAAGGCGAAGACCGTTCCTTCGGCCGGAAAGGTTATTGCGACTGTCTTTTGGGATTCGCAAGGGATAATCCTCATCGACTATCTGGAAAAGGGTAAAACTATTACAGGTGAATATTATTCATCGTAATTGGACCGTTTGAAAACCGAGCTGCAAGAAAAACGCCCGCGATTGGCCCACAAGAAAGTCCTTTTCCATCACGACAACGCACCAGCACACACCTCAGCAGTTTTGGTCGCAAAATTAATGGAAATAGGATTCCAACTCGTTTCACATCCCCCCTATTCTCCAGACTTGGCTCCCTCGGACTACTATTTGTTCCCCAATTTGAAGAAATGGCTGGCGGGACAAAGATTTTATTCAAACGAGGAGGTGATTACAGACACTAATGGATATTTTGCAGATTTGGACAAATCCTATTATTCGGAAGGGATCAACAAACTAGAACATCGTTGGACGAAGTGTATAAGCCTAAAAGGACACTATGTCGAAAAATAAAAAAGGTTTACCCCAAACACGTAAGTAGTTTTTATTTTTGCACGGACTTTTCAAACCAGCCTCGTATATTGGCTTATATTTCCAAGGAAAGTAGTGCTATCATAAATTTACCAATTTTTTTATAATGATTTTTTAAAATTTTTGCTAAAATCTTGATATATACGTTACTTTAAAATGTAGAAATATAAAAAGGTACACATTTTTTATAATCCTTTTATGTCGTTTTCCTGACACAATGCGGGCTTTTCAAATTATAAAGGCTCATGTAAAACAGAATGTTCTCCACAACAAAGTCTTTTTAATCTAAAAATATCCATCAAAGGCAACGTACCAAAAAAGGGCCACCCATAAAAATGCTTCTGTGGATTTTCTTTTAAGAGCCCAACGTGCCTCTAGATTTAACAGGCGTTCGCTATTTCGATTTTCATTTTAGTCAGCACAGTCAGCAATTTTTATCGGATGTTACATAAGGGCCTGTTAACTTCTAGAGAAATGAATAATGTAGGACATAATAATAATTAGAAATAGAAATAATGTGTATTTATTTGGAAACCCTCGATTTGATTGATCGACATTATTCTCCACATAAGTACACATTTTAAGTATGTACGAGGCTGGTTTGAAAAGTCCGTGCAAAAATAAAAACTTATGTGTTTGGGGTAAACCTTCTTTATTTTTCGACATAGTCTCCTTTTAGGCTTATACACTTCGTCCAACGATGTTCTAGTTTCTTGATCCCTTCCGAATAATAGGATTTGTCCAAGTCTGCAAAATATCCATTAGTGCCTGCAATCACTTCCTCGTTTGAATAAAAACTTTGTCCCGCCAGCCATTTCTTCAAATTGAGGAACAAATAGTAGTCCGAGGGAGCCAAGTCTGGAGAATAGGGGGGATGTGAAAACGAGTTGGAATCCTATTTCCATTAATTTTGCGACCACAACTGCTGAGGTGTGTGCTGGTGCGTTGTCGTGATGGAAAAGGACTTTCTTGTGGGCCAATCGCGGGCGTTTTTCTTGCAGCTCGGTTTTCAAACGGTCCAATAACGATGAATAATATTCACCTGTAATAGTTTTAAACCCTTTTCCAGATAGTCGATGAGGATTATCCCTTGCGAAGCCCAAAAGACAGTCGCCATAACCTTTCCGGCCGAAGGAACGGTCTTCGCCTTTTTTGGTGCAGATTCCCCCTTGGTCACCCATTGTTTAGATTGTTGTTTGGTCTCAGAAGTATAGTAATGTATCGATGTTTCATCCACAGTGATGAAACGACGCTTAAAGTCCTCCGGATTCTTCTGGAACAGCTGCAAACCATCCTTGCAATACTTCACACGATTCCGTTTTTGGTCAAGCGTGAGCAATCGCGGCACCCATCTTGCGGATAGCTTTCTCATGTCCAAATGTTTATGCAAAATATTATGTACCCATTCAGTCGAGATGCTCACAGCACTAGCAATCTCACGCACCTTAACTCTTCTGTCATCCATCACCATATCATGGATTTGATCAATGATTTCTAGAGTCGTAACCTCCACAGGCCGTCCAGAACGTTCAGCGTCACTTGTGCCCATATGGCCAGTCCGAAAATTTTGAAACCACTTATAAACTGTTCTAATCGAAGGTGCAGAGTTTTTAATCACCACACGAAATTCTTTTTCGTCCATTTCTTGAAAATCACTCGACTTCCTTGATTCACACGAATGCCAAACACAAAGAAATAGACCAATATGGCTGAAACTTGGTGTGCGTTCATTCAAGAGATGCTACTAACTAAACATGACCTCGATACGCGCCGGTGGTGCCATCTCTCGGACTTTTCAAACCAGCCTCGTACATTGGTACTCAGAAATCAATAGAAATTAAAGCAAAGTTCTTTGAAATCTTTAACAAAAGATTGTTTTTTATGGATTAGCTATAGCCGAATTCGTGCTGCCTCACAGTGAGGATTCGCCTCACTGTGCTGGACAAAATTCTGTCTTTGCTTTAATTTAAGCCGTATTATAACATTTTTTTTTAAATTATGGTACTCGTCAAAAGCAACATTATAACGTAAGCTTGTTCGTTTTTAGTATTCCTTACGGAACACTTATAAGATCATTTCGGTGTCTGTCGTGTCTGTCCCTCTGTCACACCCGATTTTCTCCAAACCTATTTGTCATAGAAAGTTGAAATTTGGTAATAATATCGGAATTGACGGCCTCATCAGAGCCGTGTAGTTTTGAAAGTTAAATTTTAACTTAAGAGGTTAGCTTTGGGATGTGTTATTGCTTTGCTTGAATGTTATTTTTTCCCATCAAAAAACAGTGTTTAATCAACACACGAAATTCAATTTTTTCCATTGTTTTGAAAATATCAAAAGTAGCGTCACTAAAACCACTGTAACTTGTAAACTAATCGTCGAAATGTCATGAAATTTTGACACGTATCGTTTGAAGGTTGATATTTCTTAAAAATCATGTGGATTTTTTGGAAAGGGCGATGTCTATGTGTCAGACTAAAAACTTTCCAGCCTACGATATATAGTTGCCTTCGACGGAACCTGTGTGCCATAACACTTCTTAAGCGATTCTTGGGTTTTGGTTCCATTTTTTCCCTCAAAAAGCATTGTTTACTCAATACACGAAATTTTTTTTTTCCATCGTTTTGTAAAAATTAAAAGTAGCGTCGCTCAAACAGCTATAACTCGCAAACTAATAAACAAAATGTCATGAAAATTTTACACGAATCTTCTGAGAGTTGACACTAGCTGAAAATCATATGGTTTTTTGTTTGTGCTGCCATTTCCCAGAAAGTCTCGGGGCTTTTCACTCCATGTTTACGGTAACAAAATGGTTTATGCAACTCAATCAAGAAAAATGTTCAACATTATTCTCTCTTTGAAAAAAGATGGCGGTTTCGGATCGATGAATTCAAATATGCTTTTTATGACGTCCTTTAATGAAGTGAAGTAGGAATCGGTGAGATAATGTTGCAAGGGCCGAAATAAATGGTAATCAGATGGAACTATGTCCGGGACATACGCAACGTTAAGAAGAATCATCCATTCCGAAGAAAAGATAAAATCCAGCTTTGTTATTTACCGTACATGGTCTGGTGTTGTCCAGAAAGTTCACGATCCGAAAGATCAAAGTCATCACTTCGACATCGATGGCATCATATTCTACACATTTTGTGCTTCACAGCACCTTCTTTCGGAGTTGAACAAATCATTTGCAGATGCATTTTTTGAATGACAATTCTTTCGCGACTGTGTTTTTAAGGAGTAATTTTGCTTCTTTAGCATTGATACTTCCACACGTAAAAGTGGCGAGAAATAGTTTGAAATTAAAACTGAATTTAGCGATACTTACTTAAAAGGTACCCCATTAATTTGTACTCCTAATAATATAAGATATCTTAAACTGTGGTACTGCACGACAAGGGGATGACAAACTAGGGCGACCGCCTTGGACGATAGCCAGGAAAATGACACAGTGATAATTTTTTTCGACAATTTTAGCTAAATAATGGGCGTCAAGGAAATTCTCACCCACGTCGTCGGCGGACTTGCTAACGCCGACCTGTTTCCAGCAAGCACGCTATTAATTTAAGAACTTTTTTAATTCACTTTCCAGCAGAATACTTACGTAAAACTTTTCCTAGTTCTAAAAAAGAAAAACTACACTGCACTTAAAGAGATTTAAAAGAGAAGAAATAGATGCTGGTAATTCTTTAGGGACTACGTAAATTTAAAATACTTAAAAAGCAGCTTACAACTTCTGTGAATACAGAATAATAAGAGCTATGCAATGCATGCAGATTTGAAAAACATTTTGATAAACGAACAAATTTTAATTGTAAATCAAACAACAGTACTTGGATAATTGTTTCTTACAAATACTGTTATCTAAATGTGAACCATCACGTTCCCAGCAATCTCCCAACAGAGGAGACTGACATGGAAGGAAAATTAGGACGAACATTAAAGAGTAAAAACATCTAAATGCATGTGCCCGTCTGTTCGACCGATGTATCCTACCTGTCCTTACCTATGGTGTCCAAACGTGGGCCTCTAACAAAATTCTCCATGAACAAGCTAAAAACGTCCAAGTGCAAGTCGAACTTGCGTAATTAGTCTTCCATACGTTGTTTTTAAAATAAAAATAATTTTTGTTACGGAGGTATAAAATGACTTCACAAAACCCACCCCAAATGAGTTTTAAAAACAAAATTTTTTTCCGATCTTTAATGAACACTGATGTGATTTTTTTTTATATACTAGATAAATTATTAAACGTAATGCACTCGAGATAATTTTCTTCAGTCTACACCCTGTGGAGAATATTCCAGAATTTTTTCAAAATTTGTTGATCAGTACTTTTCGAGATAAGGGGGGCAGCAATTTTTCGCAATTTTTTAAAAAATAATAGAAAGAAAAGTGTGCGCAAGTATTACATTATAAGTATTATTGTACTCATGTTTTACAAGCTTTTATTTGACACCCCACTCGATGACCTGGTAAAAATTTTTGATTTTTCATTTCTGATTTCACCCCCAAAACTAACCCCTTAAGTCAAAATTTAGCTTTTAAAACTACATGGCTCTGATGAAGCCATCAATTCCTATATTAGTGCCAAATTTCAACTTTCTATGTTAAATAGTTTCGGAGAAAATCGGGTGTGAGAAACGGACAGACAGACGGACAGACAAACAGGCAGGCAAACAGACAGACAGACAGACACCGAAGTGACCTTATAAGTGTTCCGTACGAAACACTAAAAAGGTAACTGAAATAAACTTAAATATCACAGAATATAATCCATGAATCACAATAAAATAGAGAGTACAAAGTTTAAAACCTCCTGCATATTGGATAGCAAGTATCACAGTTAACAAATAATTGTACCATAGAGAACTCTCCTACAATATTGACTGAAAATTTTTTAAAATTTATTTAACAATATTTTTTTGAGATCGAATTTTGATTTTATGTGGGACTAAATTACATATTTTAATTAGGTTATAACGTATGTTCTTTTGTACTAGTCTTATATAACAGTAACTCTTCTTGTTCTAAGTCTTGATATTTGTTTTAAAGAAAAATTTATTTTCGGCTACTTTACTTTCTTTAAACACTGATCTTCAGCTCACGATAGATCGCATTCTAAATAAAATTCTTAGACATCTCTTCTGCATAGTCTGGATCCTATTAGCATTCGCCAACCTCCCAAAAAATGATACCATATCTTAATCTAGAGATTACGTACGCATTAGGTTCAAGTCTCTCTCAATTCCTCTGACCAATGGTCATGTCCAAGAAAGACACGGCTATTGTCTAAATGTTAGCATAATTGATGTTGTAAGTTAGGTGATTGTTGGTTCTCTCTAGCTGAGAAATGAATAACACAGGTCAACGATGAAAAAACTTTTTTATTAATTGTACCTGATTCCTATGTTTTTTGGTGTGCTGAGTCCGAAAATAATAATAAAAAAGTCACCCGCCAATTTTTCACATTTTAATATTTAAAATGTGAAAAGTTTATTTTTTATCATTCGAATGTTATTAGGTTGGCAATAAAACAAATATTATTAGGTTGGCAGTTCCGATAAATGTCACAGCTATTTGTTTTCTTCCAGTTAATATAACCTCGCATTGCAGTGTTTAACCCTTTTTGTTATATATGCGGAGACTTTACAGTTAAAAAACATTAAAGAACCATTACTGACTTTGTAAAAAAAGTATATTTTTCATATTTTGGTATAGGAATCGGTAATCAAGAAAAATGTTGGGCTCCTCACAAAGTATGTTATGTTTGTGTCGATGATCTTAGGAAATGGCATGGAGAGAGCAAGAAAAATCATTCAAATGATTGTTATTTTTGCAGCGTTGATGTTTCTGGATATAACTCCAAAAATAAGAAAGTAATTGTCTATCCTAACTTTACTTCAGCTAATCAGCCGGTAGAACCCGGACCGGGACTTCCTGTCCCTGAGCCACCTCAGTCTATTGATGACGTTTTGCAGTCCAGTCCCTAATTTAATGAAAGTCGACCAGATGATGATGAGTTTCAATGTTCTCTAGAAAATTTAAAACCACAGTTGTTTACACAAGCTGAGTTAAATGATTTAGTGAGAGATTTGGGTTTGACTAAGGAAAAAAGCAGAATTGCTTGATCCTAGGCTGAAAGAAAAACATTTATTGGAATCTGGAACATCTATTTACCATTAGAGAATAAAAGATCAACAGTTTGCTTAGTTTTTCAAGCAGGAAGAGGATTTGATTTACGGCAATGATATTGGTAGTCTAATGAAGGAATTTGGCATTAAATACAAGAAGGGAGATTGGAGGCTTTTTATAGATTTATCAAAAACTAGTTTAAAAGGTGTTCTGGTCCAGAACGGAAATACTTATGCTTTACTGCCTGTTGCTCATTTAGTCCATATGAAGGAAACCTACGAAAATCTTAACATGATTCTACAGAGAATTAACTATCCAGCTCACGATTGGATGCTATGTGAAGATTTAAAAGTTGTCTCCATGATCCTTGGCCAACAAAAGGGATTTACAGAGTTTCCATGTTTTATATGTGAGTGGGACAGCAGAGCAAGGGATCAACATTAGTACAAAAACAGTGGCCCATAAGAAAAACTTTAACACCTGGCGAGAAGAACATTTTGAATAAAACTTTAGTAGACCCAAAAAAGATTCTTCTACCACCACTACACATCAAGTTAAGCTAAATGAAACAATTTGTGAAAGCCTTGCGTAAAGATGGTGAATGTTTTAAATACTTGTGTAAAAGATTTCCTCATTTATCAGAAGCCAAACTGAAAGAAGGGATTTTCGTTGGGTCTGATATTCGTAAAATGATGTTCGATTCCAACGTTGAAGCAAGGATGATTACAAAGAAAAAGGAGGCTTGGACATCATTTAAAAAAGTTGTGACTAAGTTTTTGGGCAATATGAAAGACCCTAACTATGAACTTATCGTAGCTAATATGATAGACAAGGCCAAAAATCTGAGTTGTCTGATGAGCCTTAAAGTCCACTTCTAGCACAACCATCTTGACTTTTTTCCTAAAAATTTAGGCGATGTGAGAAGAAGAGCAGGGGGAACGGTTCCATCAGGACATAAAGGAGATGGAGATACGGTACCAGGGACGGTGGAATATCAACAAGATGGGTGATTACTGTTGGTCACTTCTTAGAGAACAACAAAATGCCTCACATCGGAGAAAACGCTATACAAGAAACTTCACAGAGAAAAGGGAAAGGCAATACAAACAAATAAGCACCTAAAATATTCGCATTGAAGTGAAATATGTTATCGTGAATAAAAATTGTAGCCTAATCATATAAAAGTACGGTTTATTTTTTATGTATCAAATTTTCCCTATTTTGAAATTTAATCGATATCATATTGTGAGAGAACTGTGAGTAATACAAAAAAATTGATACCAGATACGGTTTCATCACCCAAAAATACATAACACTTAGATGTATTGGTTTAAAAAGTTTTTACAAATATTTTTTTTGTTGGCCTGTGTAATTTGTGTTTTATCTCATCAATAAGTTATTCCCTGAAAACAATGTCTATAAGCAGTCCGATGAAGTCTGGAGACGCTACCTCATGTCAGTCTCTATACCTACATCCATTATAATGAAAGTATCATCCGCATACAGTAGCAATATCCTTAAGTAGCGAGGCTAGCCCATTTTTATACAAGATGTACAACTGTATCGATTTCTGGGTTCCCACCTTCAAACCCATTGCAAAGCTGATTTAATAATGCCATTTTTATCCTTTTCCACCACATATTGCTTTCTATCACAAAGATAAATAAATAAATAAATATATATATATATATATATATATATATATATATATATATATATATATATATATATATATATATATATAGTAAATCCCAAGATATAAGATCCTGTCTTTTTGCTTTTACAATGGGGCAATAAATGACCCTATTAAGGTTGTGTGCATAGTTGCCAGGTATTACGATAAACGTATTTTTATTTTACCTGCTTTGTATACCGCCCTCACTTGCACCTGCAATCATATTGGATCTATTTTTACCTATATATTTACTACCTGGCAACCCGGTTTGGAGCCCTTTAAGTATTTGGTAATATAGGCCTAATGACCACAGGTCCCCATTAAGATTCGAAAGATACTTTTTATTATTTTTACAACGTAACGGTTCTATTTTAATTATGTGGCGTCCGTGGGAAAATTGCAATAGTGGCTATCGCAAGAGAAAACATTTATCACTTGACGCTAAACAAATAGTGAAAAATGTTTACGACAGTTGGGTAAAAAGAAATTTGAATAAACAAGGTGCTTTGCAAGAAACCAGTGAACTAACAAAAACCCCAATTTCTACGATTAAGGGTATTGTAGGAAAATCATCACTCAGGTGCTCAAACTTGAACTGCTGGCGATCTACCTCAATATTGTTAGACTACGATCGATCGACTCTGAGAGGCTACAAGTAAGTATGATGCAGGATTGTCGTCTAGGTAGGGTGTATTGTGGCATAGATATTAGTTTTCCGCACAATATGCATTTTTTTAGTCAAGGTAAGTGTAGATCTGTTCTAAAATGTTAATGAAAAAACTCATAATTATTAAAAATTGCGACTTTATTGGTTCTTACAAAACAAACGAGTTCTAGTGTCTAAACTTAACTAAAGAGTGACTTTGGATGTTGAAGCGTGGCACTACATGTTCTCAGCATACTTTTCATAAGATGGTACGTAATTACCGAGTGTTATTCGCAAGCATGATGACATATGTTCGTCAGTTAGTCGATTGCGATATTTTGACTTAATTATCTTCATTTCAGAAAATGCAGACTCGCACAAGTAAGTTGACCCAAACATTGCCGTCAGTTGAAGGGCGATTTGCCTTAGATTCGGATATTTATCTTCAGATATAAAACACCAGTATTTTGTATCAGATGCTGTGGCTTTGAGATGTATATCTGATATAATCAGCACTAACTCATTTTTAACAGAACATGAGTCCATGTTAAACTGACTTGCTATTTCAGTAGCTAATTCCTCAATGTTTTTACACGAAAAAGGATAACTCATAAATGATGCGATATTTGCCAATTTACTGAAATCGTAAAAACGCATTTCGAATTGGCCCAAAATATTTGATAATTCTGCCTCATAAATATCATAATTCAACTGAGGAATCCTTGCTTTCAAAGACGGAAAATTTTTCAGATCCTTTCTTTTCAGTTGATCTATCATAAGTTGCAATTTACTTTTGAATGCGTTTATTGCGCTAATCATCTCAATAATAGTTTTTCCTTTACCTTGAAGCTCCAAATTAATGGTGTTTAAAAGCATTGTGATGTCTGTCAAAAATGCCAAATCAGTCAGCCATTTTCCGTTTTTTTCAGCATCTGAGTGTCATCACCTCTTTCGTCCAGAAAAGCTGTTATTTCGGGCAATAATTCTTGAAACCTTTCTAGGAATTTTCCGCGACTCAACCACCTGACGTCCGTGTAAAGAACTAAATCAGTGTGTTCAGCTGACTCACTATCTTCCAACTGCAATTTAAAAAGCCGTCGTTGCAAGCTACGTGAACGGATAGAATTCACAATTTTTATTGCAATGCCCATAATCTCCTCTATGTTTAGAACTTTTGAACACAAAACTTGTTGATGTATAATGCAATGGAAGGAGAAAAATGAAGGGAAATCATCATTAGCTCGACACAATGCCACAAAACCGTTTTTGTTTCCAGTCATTGCTGGTGCTCCATCGGTTGTAATGCACACTAGTTTATATATTGGTAGTTTGTAGTTTGTTACAAAATTGAAGAAAATGTCATATATATCTTCGCCACGGGTCTTTCCTTTCAGAGGAATCATTGTTAAAAACTCTTCCTTAGCCGACATGTCATTGAATACCATTCGAATAAAAATACACAGCTGGGCAGTGTCTGTCATATCGGTGGATTCGTCGAATTGTAAAGAAAAGTATGTACATTCCATGATATCATGTTTATCTGCCATGTCCTGACTCATGACTGAAGTCGTGTTGAAACACGCCTTGTGACAGTCGGACGAGATAACTGAAGTTCTCTAATAGCAGACATAATCTCTGTTTTATTTTTAAAATCTCCAAATAAAGTCTCACCCGCTTCACTAAATGCTTCCTTCACAACCAATCCATCATCAAATGGTTTCTTGTGTTTGGAGATATTTTAAATGACGCGATCGTTGCAGCTTTTGACTGTTTGGCTAGTTTTTGTGAACATGGTTTGTTCTTTTTTCAAACAAGTTATCAAATCACGTACTTTTCGTTTTCTTAATTCACTCTGTGACGGAAAATCCTTCTCATAGTTTTTATGAACCGTTTTATGATGCCTCTCTAAGTTCCCACGCTTAGGTATTGCAACTGACGCACGCCAAATGAGACAAATGCACTTATCCTTTACCATACAAAAGAAAAATTCTTCCTCCCAGTCGTTATTAAAATGATAAGTTTTACTTTTCTTCGCCGCACTCATTTTGGACTATTTATTAATAAACTTTGTATCGATGTATCGCCTTCAAGTTACAACTCAGACTGACTCATATTCCTGCAGGCGCAACATTTATATCGGTGCGAACGAAGTCTCGAATGTTCCCGTCAAACACGCCGCCCGAAGTTTCTAGAAAAATCGGCGGGAATCAAAAACGCGGCTTTTCTTTGACAAGTACCGCGCGTTCCTTTGATAAAGCCGCCTTTTGCCGCTAGCAGGGGTTATTACGATAAAAGAAAGTGATGAGGGGTTATTCTGGCCTAATTGTGGATCGAATAAATTTTAGTAGTTTATTCATTACATTCTGTTTTAGTTACCTAAAACAAAATCTGTGAATAGTTCTATATCGGAATTTTTTTCTCGAGATCGACTCAAAAAGCACTCGCGATCGACTTGTCGATCGCGATCGACCGTTTGAGCACCCCTGATGTAGACGATTGTGAAAAAGACCTCATCAGGAGAAAAATATATTCTATGTATGAATAGCAGTTGGTGCCGACACTAGACAAAATAAAATTAAGACTGGCGCAGGACGGGACCAATATGCGTTTGTGGCCGATCAACCCCTTACAGAATTCTCTTAAGAATGGAATTCACGTTCCGAAAAATCAACAAAAGGCAAGTAGTGATAGAGTCACAAACATTACGAATCTTACGACGTACTTATGTACAAAAAGTTAAAAAGTATCGATCAGAGAATTGAAGAACCTTGACGAAACATGGTTCGATACCCATGACACTGTGCAAAAAGGATGGGTTGACAGGAGTACAAAATGTGAGTCTAACGCACCTTCAAATAAAGGTAAACGAATAACCATTTTGCATGCTGGATCTGAAAAGGGGTGGGTTTCAAATTGTTTACTATTATCTGCAAAAAACATAAAAGATTCTAGGTTGGATTATCACGAAGACACGACCGCAGAACTTTTTGAAAATTGGTTTCAAAATTCCCTTTTGCCAAATGTTCCCGAACAGAGTGTTATGGTTATGGACAATGCAAGTTACCATAGTCGCCTACTAAATAAGGTTCCTAATGTAGCCAACACCAAATCGGAAATACAGGAATATATGTTTAAAAAATGACATTTATTTTGACTTTAGTTATAAAAAAGTGATCTTTTGGAAGTTTTGAAAAACTATAAATTAAAAAAGAAATATGTTAGTGATAGTATGGCTGAGAAAATGGGACACACTGTTTTGCGGCTTCCTCCGTGTTATTGTGTGTTTAATCTAATTGAACATATTTGGCATCAAGTTAAATAAAAAAATAAGGGCACAAAATGTTTCCCCTACTTTAAGCGTGTCAGTGATTGAATTAGTAAAAAAAGTTATAATTGGTATACCTTGTGAAAACTGGAAGAATTCCATTCAGCACGCTGTTAAAGTTGAAGATTCATATATTTATGTAAATAATATAAAACCACTGATAATTACCTCAGCTGATGACAGTGATAGTGAAACCGAATTAGGCTTAAGTTAAAATATATTTTTATTTATATGATATGTCCCCTCTTGTAAACCCCATTCATTCAAACTGTATATTTGTACTTCTTATCCATTTGTTTTTACATGCATCTATAAATCAACATCTCCAAAAACACTTATAATTTTATTTATTTGCGTTAATGAATAAAATTCTTAAGTCTATCTCTGCAACCTATCATAAACAAAAGGTCAAAATTTTTATATTGCCCACTTAAAACGCAAAAATCAGGATCTTATATTTTGGGACAGGCTATATATATATATATATATATATATATATATATATATATATATATATATATATATATATATATATATATATATATATGTTTTTTTTCGTCGTCGCTTTAAGTCGTACCTAGACGACAAAAAAAAATGAAAAAGCTGATTACTATCCAATTATCAACATAAGTTTAATTTGAGGTTATTGTCAAAGGATTTTCAATTGATAAATTAATCAGTAAAAATGTCCATAAAAAGTATTCCTAACAATTATATGTAACAAAAAATCTGAAATATATTTACCTGTAAATGATCCATTAATGATTCGAGACCCTGATCTCCTATACTAGAACACCTTAATTTCAAAGTATGTATATGTTTTGAAGCTAAAGGAAAGGTATTAATCAAGTCCTGTGCGTCCTCATTAGTAGCACCCATTAAACACAAGCTGTGGAACCCTCGTCTAAGCAACGAAGAGTATAACCTAGCACGCTCATTCACTTGGAACCCCCTCAGTTCTCTACATTGTAAAACAGGTATCAGTCCAGCCCAATATTTGGGTGAACGGTACAAAATGTCTCGCCATCGTATACAAACTTGCGCCACAACACAACGTTCACAAGGACTAAAATAAAAGAAAAACTTAGACAAAAACTTTTCATCCATCATTAGCTGATCCCAAGTTAAATATACTGGTAAGGGTTTCGATTTTCGTACTGGAGGTGCACTGGGAGCTGGTATATTCTTCTGCTGATGACCTCTGGAAGGTAGTAGTCTAGATGGCTTCTCTGGAGCGGCCACAGTGGTACTACTACTTCCGCAGAAGACATTAGTGACCCTCTCCATAACACTTCCTTTCGAGGAATGGTGTTTACTACCCCTGAGTCCCAAGCCATTGATGCGTTTGGACAGCTCAGCTGAAGCTCTTTCAACAACACCTTGGGCTGATATAGACGACATCCTGTGGGCCGCGACAGTCACGACATTATAGTGGTTAGAAACCTATCGTCACGGAGTGGACGCCGCGATGTTCGCGCGAGCACTGTTTTGGCTCGAAGGGGATGAAGTCACCCCTGCTAAGAGCCGATCAATACCGTCCCTGGCATGGCCGTATTTAGGGTTTGTGTTTTATGCAGCGCTGATATTCATATTAAAAATATAATTTCTCATTCTGTGTTCTCATTACAAATAAATGCATCACAATTTGGTCTTGAGGTTAATGTATTTAATAAATTATTGCGTCTTGAATCCCTTTTTAAATTTATTTACTAAATTCGCTATTTTTTCATAAGTGGACTATCAAGTTAAGTTGGTTAAACCTTCATAATTCGCTTTTACTGTAGGAGATTAGAATAGTAATTATAATTTTGATTATATCGATTAAATGGGTTTACTAGGGACCTGTAGTCGGAGATTGGCTTTATTATTTATTTTTAAACGAAAATTTGTTAGTTAGCTTGTTTTTGACCTAAGAATAATTAAAGCTTTAATTAAGTTACAAACATTATACTTTTCTCGAGTTGATAGCGTAAATTGTAAGATTTTAACTGGGAAGTAACCGTCAAAAAATGTTTGTTATTACTTTTATCATTATCAGGGTTTTCCGGCGTTTATTTTAGCGTTTCAAATTTTATGCGAATGCATATATAAAGAACATATAAAATTTTAAAACAGTATGCTTAGTAAGTACAATGCTAATGCTTCCTGAGCTACCCTACCTCAAGAAGTCACCTACCGAGCAGTGGCACTTCTGTAAAATTATTACTTTATGAGTCCCAAAATTTTAAAAATGAAAACAAAAACTTAATATTTTGGCAAAATTCATTTATTATGTTCCAAAGTGATCACCTTCAGACTCGATACAGCATTTTGCATGGTCAACAAGTATGTTAAATGAGTTTTTAGCGCATCTTTTGAGATGTTCTTCACTATCCTGATTTTTTTGGATGTCTTTAATGTCCGCATAACGTATCTAATCGACAAATGGTATTTTGGAAATGGATATGGATCATTGAAGGAATGCCGTGTTTGGTCAAAAAATCAGTAATAAGCGTCGGATGATGAGATGGTGCATTATCGTGTAAACGCTTCATAATACCTTGATAATATATACCATTAACCGTTTAGCCAATTGGAACGAATTCCTTGTGTACTGTACCCTCCGAATCGTCGAAACAAATCAACATTGTTTTCACTTTTCACTTCCCCAAACGACTTATTTTTAGATTTTCTTCGTTTGGATGCTTCAATTCAAAGCTAGTTTTCTGCATCATATCGAAAACATCACGTCTCACCGACAGCAGGCCCGCCGTAAGCGGGAGTGCAAGGCGTACATCGCATGCGGGCAGCTCATCCAGAGGAGCGGCAAATACAGAGATCTGGTCATGTTTTTTACAGGCAGCGAAAACAGGCTAGGGATTGGGGCGGCCACAGAAAACTTCTGGGGGGCGGGCGTTCAGGCGGCTAGCGGCGGGCCTGACCGGCAGTTACAATGGAATGACTTTTTTGACTCTTTAATCAAGTCTTTATAATGTTAATTTGAAAGCAATTTTTAATTATCTATCAATTTGTGTACTAGAAACCGTGCGTAAATTTTTTTAACCCCAAATGCGAAAACTTCAAAATGAATTTTAGTGGACCAACATGTTGGAAAAACTGCATCATGCATCGTCACGAGTCGGACTGGAAATGAACCTGAGCAAAGACAAACATAATGAGCTTACAGTACGGCACCCAAGGGAGAGTAAGAGGAGTGTGGGAAGACCTCAAAGAAGGTGGCGAGACGACATCGAGAATATCGCAGGAAAAAAAATTGAAACAGAACGGCTCTAGACAGGGAAAGATGGAAAGATTTGGAAGAGGCCTACATCCAGGAGTGGATGAGAGCAGGCTGAAAAGAAGAAAAACATGTTCATCATCATTTAGGTCCTCACGACCTTCGTTAAAACGTTTATACCACTCATGCACTGCTACGGGCTATACAATCATTATCACAAACATGTTACACAAAACTTAAAATTAACTCTTCATTTTACGAGCGACAGTTAAAACTCACTGCCACTTTAGGCGCAATATCTCAGCTTCTGTGAAATCCGATTGTCATAAAAATTGGACATAATGTCAGCGTGTACCTTTTCAACGCATATTATACCCACTAGTATTACCTATTTTGAAAAAGTCCTGTTTACTTTGAAACACAGTGTATACCAGGGGTGCTCAAACGGTCGATCGCGATCGACAAGTCGATCGCGAGTGCTTTTTGAGTCGATCTCGAGAAAAAAAATTCCGATATAGAACTATTCACAGATTTTGTTTTAGGTAACTAAAATAAAATGTAATGAATAAACTACTAAAATTTATTCGATCCACAATTAGGCCAGAATAACCCCCTCATCACTTTCTTTTATCGTAATAACCCCCTGCTACCGGCAAAAGGCGACTTTATCAAAGGAACGCGCGGTACTTGTCAAAGAAAAGCCGCGTTTTTGATTCCCGCCGATTTTTCTAGAAACTTCAGGCGGCGTGTTTGACGGGAACATTCGAGACTTCGTTCGCACAGATATAAATGTTGCGCCTGCAGAAATAGGAGTCAGTCTGAGTGAGAATTATCAAATATTTTGGGCCAATTCGAAATACGTTTTTATGATTTCAGTAAATTGGCAAATATCGCATCATTTATGAGTTATCCTTTTTCGTGTAAAAACATTGAGGAATTAGCTACTGAAATAGCAAGTCAGTTTAACATGGACTCATGTTCTGTTGAAAATGAGCTAGTGCAGATTATATCAGATATACATCTCAAAGCCACAGCATCTGATACAAAATTCTGGTGTTTTATATCTGAAAATAAATATCCGAATCTAAGGCAAATCGCCCTTCAATTGACGGCAATGTTTGGGTCAACTTACTTGTGCGAGTCTGCATTTTCTGAAATGAAGATAATTAAGTCAAAATATCGCAATCGACTAACTGACGAACATATGTCATCATGCTTGCGATTAGCACTAGGTAATTACGTACCATCTTATGAAAAGTATGCTTAGGACATGCAGTGCCACGCTTCAACATCCAAAGTCACTCTTTAGTTAAGTTTAGACACTAGAACTCGTTTGTTTTGTAAGAACCAATAAACTCGCAATTTTGAATAATTATTATTTTTTCATTGACATTTTAGAGCAGACCTACACTTACCTTGACTAAAAAAATGCATATTGTGCGGAAAACTAATATCTATGCCACGATACACCCTACCTAGACGACAATCCTGCATCACACTTACTTGCAGCCTCTCAGAGTCGATCGATCGTAGTCTAACAATATTGAGGTAGATCGCCAGCAATTCAAGTTTGAGCACCCCTGGTGTACACTATATAGTCAGAGTTATTTAAGCGAAAAAGCAAGTGATAATAGAATACAGATTCAATTTGTTTTGATGTGGTGATTTTCAATATGAAATTATATATATCATGGGTAAAATATAAACGCATATGTCTGTTAAGAATATAAAAGTTGCTTTTAATGTACAATGATGACTTATACATATAGAAACAGTGTACCGTGGCTCATTAAGGTTGCTTTACAATTTTCCAGATATGTTAAATAAAAAAATTATTATAATTATTGAGTCTTTGTTAACAAATAATCTCTGAATCCCCACAAAACAATATCATAACTAATGTGGTAGTAAACATGGCTATTGCACATATAGATCAAATAACTCCGACATAAAATCGGTTTTATTTTGATTTTTTTTATGGGTCTAGCACACGTGCAACAGGGAAGTCCTTAAAGCGCTACAGGAGCGACACGTGTGCGGAGAAAGCGATTCACGTTGTTCTTGAATCGCTGTAAATTGTACTCGGTGGGAAACACAGTCCTGGAGAAATTATTCCAAAGGGATGATGTTCTCCATATAAAAGACTGCTTGAAAAGCGTTGTACGAGGAGTAACAAGCTGAACCTCATATGGATGTGAAGTATTAGCGCGACGTGTACTTCTAACATGCACGGCTCTGGGAAGAATTAAGCGGGCCACATCCTTCGAACACTTTTCATGAAAATACTTGTAGAATAGGCTTAAGTCGCCAACCGTTCTTCGATGTTCCAGCGAATCAAGTCCGCCGGTCAGTTCCGGGTTTCCAATGAGACGAACAGCTCTTCTCTGAACAGAATCCAACAAATGCAGTGTATGTTTGGGAGCAGAGCTCCAAACATGGGAGCAGTATTCCATAGTTGGTCGAATTTGAGCTTTGTAAAAAATTAACAGTTGTTGTGGAGTGTAAAGCTTTCTGGTTCGAAATAATATTCCCAACTTTTGAAAAGCCCTCTTTGCTATGCTTGCAAGATATTCATGCCAGGACATATTTGCTCCCAAATTAACGCTCAACAAATTGAGTGAGAATGTTAGAGGAATGGAGTGCCCCAACATAACTATATCGGGTTCAGCAACGTTAACTTTTTTAGAAAAAAACTGCCGCCTGGGTTTTTGTAGCGTTAAATTACACTTGGTTACTGTCACCCCAAGATAGAATTTCTTCCAAGTCTTTGTTAAGTTGAATGACTTCCTGCTGTCTGCGGATATTCGTCTGAGTAGCCGATGTCCGAGCGTTCAAAGTGAATGAAGAGACAAGTGTACTGTTATCTGCAAAGCTGTAGATTAGATTCTCGGTCTTTTCCACCAGATCGTTAATATAAATGAGAAAGAGAGTAGGAGACAGTATGGAGCCTTGGGGTACACCGGCGTTGACAGTGAAGGTGTTAGAAAGAAATTCGTCGACTATCACTCGTAAAGAACGCTCTCTGAGGAAACCTGAGAGCTACAAACAGAACTTTTCAGACATACCATAAGAACGTAGCTTAACCAACATCCCATGGTGCCAAACACGGTCGAATGCCTTGGATATGTCAAGAGCATCCGTTCGAGATTCTCCAAAGTGTGCGTTGTTCCAAACATGTGTTACATAAGTCAGAAGATCTCCTGTTGATGTATTTTTACGAAAGCCATATTGGTGATCGCTAATAATGTTGAATCCTTCAAGATATTTTAGAAGATGCTGATTGATAGCCTTTTCCATGACTTTCGATATTATTGAAAGCAGTGCGATTGGTCGGTAGTTATTTGGCAAGGTCTTCTTGCCTTTTTTTTGGTATCGGCTGAACTGTGGCACATTTCCAGCAGGAAGGAAATATTCCCTTTCTGTAGGATAGGTTGAAAAGTCTACAGAAAACTGGTGTTAGTTCCCTCGCACAGTTTTTGAGAACTATGGCGTCAGCGCCAGAAGCCTTTTTGGTGTCTAGCTTCATCAGAATACGTTTTATGATATGCTGTCTGAAGACAATATCGGGCATCCTTGACTGCACTATGGGAATAGTAGGTGGTGTTACATAATAAGCCTAATTTTTTAATTTAATTCCATCATAGTGACAGACTGGATGTGATGTTTTATTTTTACTATAAAAACTAAAATGTCTATTACTACGATTTATTAACACGATATGTGTGTCACGCTATATTTCAAATTCCGTAAATACTCGGTTCTCAAATATCCATGCTATTAAGTTTTCAATACTGTGCCAATAATTATTGAGGCAATCCATTAAAGAAATATGTCCTAATTCATCGAGAACCACAATTTTACTATTACACGGAAACTGTGAGGTCCACACAGCTTACACATTACGGAAAGCTCAGGATTTACCGAGTTGCAATATCGACTCTAACCTCCTGATTTAGCGCCCTGTGACTTCTTTTTTTCAAACATCTGAAGAAATACTTCAGGGACCAAAAATATTCCGCAGACGAGTTGTCAGCAAGAAACGCTGAACTAAGCGTATTAGTGTAGATTATAGTTAAAAATTTATTATTATTTTTTAAGCTCTACAAATTTTCGTTCATAGCGAGGCAAATAACACCCTTGTATTAAAAGTTTTTGGCAATATTTTTCATTTGTGACACGGGTCTTTTCATTGTCAATCGTAATTATGGTTTCAGTTGTTATAAATTTTAGGTGTGTGGGCGATGGTAAAAAAAATTTGGTATACAACTTGGCGCGCGGCACGCATTTAAAGTACTTGTTCTATTATTAATCTCGGGTGCGCCTTAATTAATAACATACTTTCTCGTTTTTTAAATAGGCATTTGACGCAATAGTTACATAAAGAGCTGTTTTATATAGTAGTGATTGGGACGTTAATTATCATGTTCTTGCCTGTAGAACAAACTCTGCAGTGTTGTCAAATACTATAATTTGTACTGAAAATACAGATACTACTTTTTTACGTGTTCTAAGTGTACCCAGGCTCAAAGGGCGTGGGACATGATGAAAAAACCTCTTGCACTGGAACTCTAAGCTTAAACATTTCCTAACAGACTACATTAAAAATTGAGGAAACGGGGAGAGGTGAAGATATTTCCCAAAAAGAACCTTTCATACAGTGAAACTTCAAAAATTTACTCGTGATTTAAAAACAGATAATACAGGGGGGGAGAGATTTTTACCAAAAAAGTACCCTTTCATACAGTGGAACATCAAATATTTAAACCCAATTTAAAAAATCGAAGGCCGGAGGGTGCAAATTTTTTACAAAATGATCCTTCAATAAAAAAGCTTATTTCAAAGGTGCTATTTTCTCCATCCGTAGGGATATTAAGCATGTACTGCTCGTGCACTCTCTTTGCTACGCAACAGGGTGTCCCATGAAAAGTTTAATTTTATTATATTCACAATAATGAAACAAATCGATAGATAAACAAAACCTTTATTGTATATCAAACTATATTTCTTAAAATAATATTTCTTAAAAATAATGTCATATAAAATTATTATTACTTTCTATTAACTGTTCCAGGTAATGAGGATTATATATAAGTAGCCGGGCCCGCGGCTCCGCTCGCGTGGACTTGATTCACTACTATCGTCACTGCTTATTCCTTATGTTACCCAACGTAATAAAATATCTCCCATTATTTCTCCTTATCTCCCAATATTTCTCCTTATTTCCCATTATCTCTACATAATTTCCATTATCTAGGCTTATCTCTGCTCATCTGCCATTATTTCTCCTTATCTCCCATTATTTCTCCTTATCTCCCATTATCTTACCTTATTTCCCATTATCTAGGCTTATCTCGACTTATCTCCCATTATTTTTTCTCCATATCTCCCTTTATTTCTCCTTATCTCCCCTTATCTCACCATAACTCCCATTATTTAGACATATCTCTGCTTATCTCCCATTATCGAGGCTTATCTCGACTTATCTCCCATTATTTCTCCTTATCTCCCATTATCTCACCTTATCTCCCATTATCTAGGCTTATATCGAATTATATAGAACATATGTATAAATGTATAAAAACATGTAAATCGGATAAGTGGATAAGACAGACAGAGAGACGTTGCATTTTATATATATTGTATTCTTTGCTACATGATATTGTTCCGTATTTAATGCTTTAGGGAGTGTATTGCAAGAGAATGCGCTAGCGGCAAACCTTCCTCCGACTTGATTCACTATTATCGTCACTGCTTATTCCTTATGTCACCTAATAAAAAAATATATTCTATAACCTGGCCAGAGAACATACGTATGTTTAAAAAAAAAAGCACGTAAATCGGAAGTGGTTCTCCAGTGATAAGCACACTAACGGACGGACAGACAGACAAACAGACAGACAGACGGACAGAGAGACATTGAATTTTATATATATTATATATATTCTCTGCTACATAATATTGTTCCATATTTAATGGTTTAGACTGTGTATTGCAAGAGAACGCGCTAGCGGCAAACTTTGTCCGACTTCATTTACTATTATTGTCACTGCTCATTCCTTATGCTACCTATCGTAATAAAATATAGCCTATAACCTGGCCGGAGAACATATGTATGTTTTAAAGAAAAAAAGTACGAAAATCGGATAAGTGGTTCTCCAGTGATAAGCGCACTAACGGACAGACAGACAGACAGAGATACGTTGCATTTTATATATATTATAGATGTAATAAAATATATACCTATAACCTGGTCAGAGAACATATGTATGAATTTAAAAAAATCACGTAAATCAGATAAGTGGGTCTCGAGGGATAAGCGCATTAACGGACAGACAGACAGACAGACAAACATTGCATTTTATATATATTATAGATATAGATTATTATTATTATTATATAACCTGGCCAAAGAATATATGTATGAATTTAAAAAAAGACAGGTAAATCGGATAAGTGGTTCCCGCGTGATAAACGCGCTAATGGACAGACAGAGAGACATTGCATTTTATATATATTATAGATTATAGATTACAGATATTCTTTGCTACATAATATTGTTACATATTTAATGGTTTAGGCTGTGTATTGCAAAGGCACGCGCTAGCGGCAAACTTATTTCCGACATCATTTTTACGTCACTGCTCATTCCTTATGCTACCTATCGTAATAAAATATAGCCTATAACCTGGCCAGAGAACATATGTACGTTTTAAAAAAAAAAGTACGTAAATCGGATAAGTGGTTCTTCAGTGATAGACGCACTAACGGACAGACAGACAGACAGACAGACAGACAGACAGAGAGACGTTGCATTTTTATATATTATAGATTTTAGGTTTGATAAATCTTCACAAATTAAAAATCCATTTCAGTTTGGAGGCAAACTTACGTCACCTCTTGTAGGAATCAATTTATTGAAGCGAATCTTTCGAATCACTCAAAAAGAAGTGTTTAAATAATGTAATGTCGCCTTATCCTGCTAAAAACCGGGTTCTCTGGCTATAATCAGCAAATTTTGTAAAACAATAAAGACATTCTCAAGCATCTCTGTTTTCCTTAAGAAAGTAAGGCCGGTTATACGAGGCTGGTTTGAAAAGTCCGTGCAAAAATAAAAACTACTTATGTGTTTGGGGTAAACCTTTTTTATTTTTCGACATAGTCTCCTTTTAGGCTTATACACTTCGTCCAACGATGTTCTAGTTTGTTGATCCCTTCCGAATAATAGGATTTGTCCAAGTCTGCAATCACCTCCTCGTTTGAATACAGTCTTTGTCCCGCCAGCCATTTCTTCAAATTGGGAACACAAATAGTAGTCCGAGGGAGCCAAGTCTGGAGAATAGGGGGATGTGAAACGTGTTGGAATCCTATTTCCATTAATTTTGCGACCACAACTGCTGAGGTGTCTGCTGGTGCGTTGTCGTGATGGAAAAGGACTTTCTTGTGGGACAATCGCGGGCGTTTTTCTTGCAGCTCGGTTTTCAAACGGTCCAATAACGATGAATAATACTCACCTGTAATAGTTTTACCCTTTTCCAGATAGTCGATGAGGATTATCCCTTGCGTATCCCAAAAGACAGTCGCCATAACCTTTCCGGCCGAAGGAACGGTCTTCGCCTTTTTTGGTGCAGATTCCCCTTGGTAACCCATTGTTTAGATTGTTGTTTGGTCTCAGGAGTATAGTAATGTATCCATGTTTCATCCACAGTGACGAAACGACGCTTGAAGTCCTCCGGATTCTTCTGGAACAGCTGCAAATCATCCTTGCAACACTTCACACGATTCCGTTTTTGGTCAAGCGTGAGCAATCGCGGCACCCATCTTGCGGATAGCTTTCTCATGTCCAAATGTTTAGGCAAAATATTATGTACCCGTTCAGTCGAGATGCCCACAGCACTAGCAATCTCACGCACCTTAACTCTTCTGTCATCCATCACCATACCATGGATTTGATCAATGATTTCTGGAGTCGTAACCTCCACAGGCCGTCCAGAACGTTCAGTGTCACTTGTGCCCATATGGCCAGTCCGAAAATTTTGAAACCACTTATAAACTGTTCTAATCGAAGGTGCAGAGTCACCATAATGTTTATCAGCTTCTCTTTAGTCTCCTGAGGCGTTTTGCCTTTCATAAAGTAATGTTTAATCACCACACGAAATTCTTTTTCGTCCATTTCTTGAAAATTACTCGACTTCCTTGATTCACACGAATGCCAAACACAAAGAAATAGACCAATATGGCTGAAACTTGGTGTGCGTTCATTCAAGAGATGCTACTAACTAAACATGACCTCGATACGCGCCGGTGGTGCCATCTCTCGGACTTTGCACGGACTTCTCAAACCAGCCTCGTACTACGCGCCGGTATTGCTCCGCAATCCGTCGTTTTAGGGGAATATACAGTCGGTCCAAAAAGTCTCCATACATCACCTGGTTTCTATACTATTTTTCTGTTATGTTTAACTAATTAATTGAAACTGTGAGAAAACATGTATAAATTAATATTTGAAACTTAATCAACCAGGATTAGTATTAAAAACAACTACGGAACATTTTATTTAGAAGTTACATCATTGTTATAAAAAGAAAAACAAATAATGTCAAAAAAGCTCCATACACTCAAGAACTGCATTGAAAAATCTATAATTATTTGTCTAACAATACTGGCCTCTTTATGTGGAGTCAGTTTCTTAGGACGACCGGAGCGTGGTCGAATTTTATAGGAACCCGTTGATTTATACTGGTTTACAATGTACTGAACAGTAGCATGCAATTTTTTAACAATCCTTCCTATATTTTTGTACGATTTTCCATCTTTCCACAAATCAATATGATCTTTCGAACTTGAAAGGTAATTTGACAATTTTTCTCGCACAATTTTTAATACTGCTTTGAAAACCTACTTCAAAATTATTAGCAACAAGTGACAGATTATAAAGTATGGCCGAAAATTATTCATTTGTTTTCAGTTTAGTGAGCGATAGATAACTTGATAAAATGCGGCTGATTATCACATATTTCTTTCAATGCAGTTCTTGAGTGTATGGAGACTTTTTTGACATTAATTTTGTTTTCCTTTTTATAACAATGATGTAACTTCTAAATAAAATGTTCCGTAGTTGTTTTAAATACTAATCCTCGTTGGTTAAGTTTCAAATACTAATTTATACATGTTTTCTTATAGTTCCAATTAATTAGTTAAACATAACAGAAAAATAGTATAGAAAAACAGGTGGTGTATGGAGACTTTTTGGCCTAACTGTATATATTTTTTCTGTGGAAATTAGTTAAAACACAATTTTAAAAAACTACAGAACTACTCTCAAATCAAACTAAATCAACATATTTTTACAAAATTTTATGGAGCCCCAGAATATTATTAACTACTCTTAAACTTAATTCACACATTTTTACAAAATTTTATGTAGATCCCCAATATTATCAGTCGCATAAAAACTGTGTTGTTTTCTTAAACAAATGGTACATTTTTTCATTGGGCTGCCGTCGTTAATTTTTATTACAGAGCTTGTTGGTTAATTTTTCATCGGGCTACCTTCACTTTTTGTGCCACTGAGACTCATTATTGACTGATTCTTAGTAGGACTACCGTCTCATTTCATTTTATTTTTCAAACTAAATTTATATTTGAGAGATATAGTGTTAATTTTTTCATCA